>CM054142.1:73061286-73073786 GCA_028751875.1 Rapana venosa | reverse complement strand
TCAAGAACTACTCCTGAATACTTCACAGAGTTGGACAAATGAACTGACGTATTGCCGAATTCTACTGAAGTTTTTGCATAGAGGAAAGTTTATGTTGGGTCCCTATGAGCATGGCTTTGGTTTTATCGGCATTAAGTTGTAACTTGTTCTGAGTCATCCAGTTTTGAATGTCTTGAAGGCAGTAGAACATATTTGTCAGGAGGGAAGGTAAGTTTTTCAACAGTATCGCTGCACTGAAGCTGAATATCATCGGCATAGAAATGATGATCAATAGGGTGGTTGTTTATTATATGTGAGAGTGGAGCAGTGTAGAGAGTAAAGAGAACAGGGCCCAGGACTGATCCCTGCGGGACTCCACATTCCATTTTGACAGGTTTTGATTGAATTTTGTTTACAATAACTTTCTGGAATCTGTCTGTGAGGTATGAAGTAAACCATGTGAGGGCTGTGCCGTTAATACCAAACGTATTTTGGAGGCGAGAAAGAAGAATTGAGTGATCTATAGTATATCAAAGGCTGCAGATAAGCCAAGAAGAGTGAGGAGGGAGATTTTTTCCTGCATCAGAAGCAAGTAGAAGTGTATCTAAAGTGTGGACTAGGGTGGTTTCGGTGCTGTGGTTGGGGCGATAGGCAGACTGAAAAGTGGGAAGGGGATCATTGGAATGAAGGTGACTGTTGAGCTGTTTGAGAACAACTTTTTCTAGTACTTTAGAGACAAACTGCAGCATGAACTTCATGCAGGCCTCCACACGTGAACGAACACACACACACACACACACACACACACACACACACACACACACCACACACACACACACACACACACACACACACACACACACACACACACAACACCACAACGCGCGCGCGCACGCACACACACATTCTCTCTGTCTCTCTCTCTCTTATAATGCACAGGATAGTATATGGTAATGCATCAGCCACTCTGGCAAAACGTTTTCTGATAAATACTTGTCGTCATTTGCATAAATTTACTGTGTCAAAACCCAGAATAGATTTGTTCAAAAGTTGTCTTGTAATATAATTATTATCGTGGTGACACTTACTGAAATAACCTGCCGGCATCCTTAAGTAGTTTAACTTCCATGCTAAACTTTTAAACAAATCCTTGAACCATTACTCTTTCTGCTGAATGAAAGACTTTCAAAGACTGACTGTTGGTTGTGTACTCTCTGTCTCTCTCCGTCTCTGTCTCTCTCTCTCTATACACACATATATGTATATTATCATGTTCTTCATATGTCTATCTCCCTGTTGTCTGTCAGTCTGTATCTGTCTGTTTCTGTATCTGTCTGTCTGTGTATTTGTCTATCTGTCCTTTGTCTGTCTCTGTCTGTCTCTGTCTGTCTCTGTCTCTCTCCGTGTCTCTGTTTCTCTTCTCTCTCTCTCTCTCTCTCTCTCTCTCTCTCTCTCTCTCTCTCTCTCTCTCTCTCTCTGTCTCTCCTCTTCTCTCTTCTCCTTCCCTCTCCTCTCCTTTCCTCTACTCTACTCTGGGGGACGGGATATCCTGGTGGTTAGCGTGATGCGCAAGTGATCTGCTGACCCGAGTTCGATTCCCGCTCAAGAGGATTTTTCCTCTGGAGTTAACTTCAGCGCCAACTTCACTCTCCTCCAAAAGTCCTTCGGATGAGACTAGAAACCGAGGCCCCGTGTGCAAACGCACACAGAACATCTTGCGCACACGTTAAAACCCGTTCCGCTTTTCGGAAGAGTAGGCCATTGTGTGCCGGTGGGAACAGATGACAAAATTTATACAACTGCATACACACGGGGATTGGGTGAAAAAAGCACATGAGTACTTATTCCATTATCTTCGAAATAAAAGAATAAAATAAAAAATTATCTGCTTTGCTCTGCTCTCCTCTGCTCTACTCTCCTCTCCTCTGCTCTACTCTCCTACACTCTCCTCTCCTCTACTCTCCTCTTCTCTCCTCTCCTCTACTCTACTCTCTTATACTCTCCTCTCCTATACTCTCCTCTCCTCTTCTCTACTCTCCTCTCCTCTCCTTTCCTCTCCTATACTCTACTCTCCTCTCCTCTACCTCTACTCTCTTATACTCTCCTCTCCTATACTCTCCTCTCCTCTTCTCTACTCTCCTCTCCTCTCCTTTCCTCTCCTATACTCTACTCTCCTCTCCTATACTCTCCTCTCCATACTCTCCTCTCCTCTTCTCTTACTCTCCTCTCCTCTCCTTTCCTCTCCTATACTCTACTCTCCTCTCCTATACTCTACTCTACTCTCGTCTCCTCTCCTATACTTTCCCTCCTATACTCTTCTCTCCTCTCCTCTCCTCTCCTATACTCTCCCCTCCTATACTCTCCTCTCGTCTCCTCTCCTATACTCTCCTCTCCTATACTCTCCTATACTCTCCTCTACTCTACTCTCTTATACTCTCCTCTCCTCTCCTATATTCTATTCTCCTATACTCTCCTCTCCTCTCCCCTCCTATACTCTGCTCTCCTCTCCTCTACTCTCCTACACTCTCCTCTCCTCTACTCCTCGGTTTATAGTCTCATCCGAACGACTTTTTGGGGAGAGTGGCGTCTGCGCTGATGTCAACTGCAGGGGAAACTGTCCCCTTGAACGGGAATGGAACCCGGGGTACGGGCAGGGGTGTCAGCGCCTGGTCCTCTGCTGTGCCTGCCACTGTGCAGGAGCTCTGCCCGCTAGCGCCCGCTTCAGCTGCTCAGTTCATTATACAGGCTGCATGCTGGGTTGTTTGCGTTTCCGTAACTCACCGAACGCTGACAGGAAACGCGGGATCTATAACGTGTGTGTTTGATCTTCTGCATGTGTGTTACACGCAGAGACTCACGGCACTGGCAGGTCTGTATTCAAACTTGACCCGGGAGATTGTACAAACAAAACAACCCCAACCCCCCCCCCCCCCCCCCTTAACTCACGAGACGCCGCCACCGAAACTGGTGCCTGTGACCAGAAGACTGAAGCCTGACCACAGTCACCAGAATACTGAAGTCAGACTAATGTGACCAGAAGACTGAAGCCTGACCACAGTCACCAGAATACTGAAGTCAGACTAATGTGACCAGAAGACTGAAGCCTGACCACAGTCACCAGAATACTGAAGTCAGACTAATGTACCAAAGACTGAAGCCTGACCACAGTCACCAGAATACTGAAGTCAACTAATGTGACCAGAGAACTGAAGCCTAACCACAGTGACCAAATACGAAGTCAGACTAATGTACCAAAGACTGAAGCCTGACCACAGTGACCAGAATACTGAAGTCAGACTAATGACCAGAAGACTGAAGCCTGACCACAGTCCACCAAATATCTGAAGTCAGACTAATGTTTGACCAGAAGACTGAAGCCTGACCACAAGTACCAGAATACTGAAGTCCTGACTAATGTGACCAAAGACTGAAGCTACCACAGTACCAGAATACTGAAGTCAGACTAATGTGACCAAAAGACGAAGCCTGACCACAGTGACCAGAATACTGAAGTCAGACTAATGTGACCAGAAGACTGAAGCCTGACACAGTCACCAGAATACTGAAGTCAGACTAATGTGACCCAGAAGACTGAAGCCTGACCACAGTGACCAGAATACTGAAGTCAGACTAATGTGACCAGAAGACTGAAGCCTGACCACATCACCAGAATACTGAAGTCAGACTAATGTGACCAAACGACTGAAGCCTGACCACAGTGACCAGAATACTGAAGTCAGACTAATGTTGACCAGAAGACTGAAGCCTGACCACAGTACCAGAATACTGAAGTCAGACTAATGTGACCAGAAGACTGAAGCCTGACCACAGTCACCAGAATACTGAAGTCAGACTAATGTGACCAGAAGACTGAAGCCTGACCACAGTGACCAGAATACTGAAGTCAGACTAATGTGACCAGAAGACTGAAGCCTGACCACAGTCACCAGAATACTGAAGTCAGACTAATGTGACCAGAAGACTGAAGCCTGACCACAGTCACCAGAATACTGAAGTCAGACTAATGTGACCAGAAGACTGAAGCCTGACCACAGTGACCAGAATACTGAAGTCAGACTAATGTGACCAGAAGACTGAAGCCTGACCACAGTGACCAGAATACTGAAGTCAGACTAATGTGACCAGAAGACTGAAGCCTGACCACAGTCACCAGAATACTGAAGTCAGACTAATGTGACCAGAAGACTGAAGCCTGACCACAGTGCACCAGAATACTGAAGTCAGACTAATGTGACCAAAGACTGAAGCCTGACCACAGTGACCAGAATACTGAAGTCAGACTAATGTGACCAGAAGACTGAAGCCTGACCACAGTCACCAGAATACTGAAGTCAGACTAATGTGACCAGAAACTGAAGCCTGACCACAGTCACCAGAATACTGAAGTCAGACTAATGTGACCAGAAGACTGAAGCCTGACCACAGTCACCAGAATACTGAAGTCAGACTAATGTGACCAGAAGACTGAAGCCGACCACAGTCACCAGAATACTGAAGTCAGACTAATGTGACCAGAAGACTGAAGCCTGACCACAGTCACCAGAATACTGAAGTCAGACTAATGTGACCAGAAGACTGAAGCCTGACCACAGTCACCAGAATACTGAAGTCAGACTAATGTGACCAGAAGACTGAAGCCTGACCACAGTCACCAGAATACTGAAGTCAGACTAATGTGACCAGAAGACTGAAGCCTGACCACAGTGACCAGAATACTGAAGTCAGACTAATGTGACCAGAAGACTGAAGCCTGACCACAGTGACCAGAATACTGAAGTCAGACTAATGTGACCAGAAGACTGAAGCCTGACCACAGTCACCAGAATACTGAAGTCAGACTAATGTGACCAGAAGACTGAAGCCTGACCACAGTGACCAGAATACTGAAGTCAGACTAATGTGACCAGAAGACTGAAGCCTGACCACAGTCACCAGAATACTGAAGTCAGACTAATGTGACCAGAAGACTGAAGCCTGACCACAGTCACCAGAATACTGAAGTCAGACTAATGTGACCAGAAGACTGAAGCCTGACCACAGTCACCAGAATACTGAAGTCAGACTAATGTGACCAGAAGACTGAAGCCTGACCACAGTGACCAGAATACTGAAGTCAGACTAATGTGACCAGAAGACTGAAGCCTGACCACAGTCACCAGAATACTGAAGTCAGACTAATGTGACCAGAAGACTGAAGCCTGACCACAGTCACCAGAATACTGAAGTCAGACTAATGTGACCAGAAGACTGAAGCCTGACCACAGTGACCAAATACTGAAGTCAGACTAATGTGACCAAAGACTGAAGCCTGACCACAGTCACCAGAATACTGAAGTCAGACTAATGTGACCAGAAGACTGAAGCCTGACCACAGTCACCAGAATACTGAAGTCAGACTAATGTGACCAGAAGACTGAAGCCTGACCACAGTCACCAGAATACTGAAGTCAGACTAATGTGACCAGAAGACTGAAGCCTGACCACAGTGACCAGAATACTGAAGTCAGACTAATGTGACCAAAGACTGAAGCCTGACCACAGTACCAGAATACTGAAGTCAGACTAATGTACCAGAAGACTGAATCTGACCACAGTCACCAGAATACTGAAGTCAGACTAATGTGACCAGAAGACTGAAGCCTGACCACAGTCACCAGAATACTGAAGTCAGACTAATGTGACCAGAAGACTGAAGCCTGACCACAGTCACCAGAATACTGAAGTCAGACTAATGTGACCAGAAGACTGAAGCCTGACCACAGTGACCAGAATACTGAAGTCAGACTAATGTGACCAGAAGACTGAAGCCTGACCACAGTCACCAGAATACTGAAGTCAGACTAATGTGACCAGAAGACTGAAGCCTGACCACAGTGACCAGAATACTGAAGTCAGACTAATGTGACCAGAAGACTGAAGTCAGACTAATGTGACCAGACGACTGAAGTCAGACCAGAAGACTGAAGTCAGACCAGAAGACTGAAGTCAGACCAGGAGACTGAAGTCAGACCAGGAGACTGAAGTCAGACCAGGAGACTGAAGTCAGACCACTGTGACCAGGAGACTGAAGTCAAGTCAAAGTCAAAGTCAAACTTTTATTTTCAGATGGTAGATTGAATAAGCAGTGCATTTGCTTTTTTTCATCAAGCCATCTATCTAAAGAAAGGGAAACAAAAGCGAGAAAAAAAAGATAATGTATATGCAGACATAGAATTAAAAAACCTAATCTATGGTAAACTATACAAATCAAACAAAAAAACCAATAACATATGCATATGTGGAATTAAAACAAAACAAAAAAACCAGAAAATCTATGGTAAACTATACAAATCAAACAAAAAACCCAACAACATATGCATATGTGGAATTAAAACAAAACAAAAAACCCAGAAAAATATGAGACCATACAATTCAAATAATTCAAAAATCTTGAAAAAAATATCCGTCATAACACAAACAAACAAGCAACAAAGAAAAACCAAACCAAAACAAACAAAGAAGACAAAACAAAATAAAAATTTAAAAAACCCACACCAACTGCTTCCCCCCTCCCCCCTCACACACACATATACACACAAACCTTCAACCATACAAACAACTGAATAAAACAACACAAAAAGATGAATCAACAAGAACAACCACAACAAGGAAATAAACAATCAAACAAACACAAATATACATACACAACAACAACAGCGACAATAACTAACATAGGACAAGAATAACAGCCAAGACAATGAAGAACAATATAGAACTAACAAAAGACGAGAAAAGAGTCCAAAATATCCCCTCCCCCTCCCCAAGAAAACCACCCTAAACCCAAAACAAACAAAAGGCAAAATAAACCAGAACCCCACCCCCACCACTACCAACAATAACAACAACAACAACCAATTGGATATAAACAGAGGAAACTGATGTATCATTTAAATACTTACATACACATACACATCCTCACCCATATCCCCTTCACCACATAATATACTCATATAAAAGAAAAACAAGAATAACCAACAGCTATTGGATTCAGAGCAAAGAAGTATAACAAAGGCATTCATTTCCCTCCCTTTCCCCGGGTCATATACACACACGTACATGTGCTTTTTGGTTTGAGGCAGAGCAACGTTAATCCTTCGATCAAAGAATAAATTCAGGCAATGTAAATCCACCCAGCAGTACTAACGTCAGCAATAACAATTTAGCTCATCTAGTACAATGAACCAGAAAACTAACAGTGACAAAACTAAATAAATCAGCATATTTATGTGTAATACAAAAGAACATTAAAAGGCCCAAACAGCAAGAAAGTAAAAAAAGCAAAATCGAACCAATTACACAACACACACGCACTCACACACACACACACACACACACACACACACACACACACACACACACACACCAGATTCAAAGCGTGCTGGGGTTGATATCATATCAACCCATATATAGATCGATATTTACACATGTACTCTATATGAATATGAAAACTTGGGTCATATCTGATTTTAATGACAAGAATAACGTCAGTGACACTTAAATCACTCTCTTAAGTTACAAGTCGTGTTCGGTACTTTTATTCATGAAATATCTTTTTAGATGTGTTTTATACTGATTTTTGCTTTTAATACATTTCAAATTTTGGGGAGTTTATTCCATAGGTCCCTGCCTGAATACAAGAGGCTCGATTTATATAGGTTATTTCTGGGTCTTGGAAATGTTAGCAAATGGTTGTGTCTATGTTGGTTAACTTTGAAAGCTTTGGTAATCTTGGGAGGTGCATTTTGATTAACAACTTTTTGCATAAACACAGCTTTATTGAATGAAAGTCGGTTTCGAAATGTCAGGACATTTATTTGCTTATAATCCTCAATTGTCAGGGTGCTTGTTTTAACAATACAAGTTTTACTGCTCTTTTATATAAACGATGAATGAATTTCAAGTTCGTTTCACTGCAGGTATCCCAAATAGTTGACGCATAGTCAATGATTGGTAGAATGTGACCGCAAAAGAATAGTTTTCGAGAATGATTATTTAGAAAGTGTTTTATTTTGGATAATTGAAGTAGCCTGTGAGCTAGGCGTTTACCAAGTGACATTATGTGATCAGTCCAAGTCATATTTTTGTCAATTGTAACACCTAATATTTTATGTGAGTCAACTTCTTCAACTATTCCGTTATTCAATAACAGAGGTTGAAACCTATCATTCATTTTTTGCCTTTTCTGTCTTGCTGATACGTACATACACTTTGTTTTTTGTGCATTTAAGGACATGTGGTTTAATTGAGTCCAAATAATCAATCTGTCAATACTGTATTGAAGTTTGCGAGTTAATCTGCTGGAGTCTGAATCACTACAAAAGAGAGTCAGACCAGGAGACTGAAGTCACACCACAGTGACCAGGAGACTGAAGTCACACCACAGTGACCAGGAGACTGAAGTCAGACCAGGAGACTGAAGTCAGACCAGGAGACTGAAGTCAGACCACTGTGACCAGGAGACTGAAGTCAGACCACTGTGACCAGGAGACTGAAGTCAGACCAGGAGACTGAAGTCAGACCAGGAGACTGAAGTCAGACCAGGAGACTGAAGTCAGACCACTGTGACCGCTGGACTGGGGCGACCCTGGCCATGGCGGTGTGCTGATTATCTCCCCTGCCCTTCAGTGACCAGGAAGAAACGCCTGTCCCCTGGCCGACACAGGAAAAGCGTGGTGGCCATACTCTGTTATCTGGTCTGTGTTCCTGGTGATCTGTCAGGGCTTTCCGCTTCCTCACATTTCCTGTGTGGCGTTCAGGACGTGGCAGTGTAAGGGGTGGGGGGGGGTGGGGTGGGTGGTCGGTTTGTTCGTTTTGGGAAGGGGGGGGGGGGGGGCGTTGGTGTTGTAGCTGGGCTACAGCTCCGAGGTTCCCCAGTGGTGAGAGTGTTGTGCCTGCGACCTTGAGGCCCGCCACTAAGGTATTGCGACTTCTGGGAAAGTCACGAGTTTGTGTCGACACTAGATGACTCCCCTTGTCAGATCAATGCCGAATGTCGGCGTTGTTTGCGACAGTTTGCTCGTTCCTTTCTTTAATTCACTTTTCAAGAAGGAAGGTGGCAGGACGGTTCAGACGTTCGCCTGCCTAACAAGTAAACGGTGAGGTTCTAGGTTCGATTCCCAGCCTTGCCTTTTCTTTCCAATTTGACGGGAAAATCGAACTCAGTGTGAAGTCCTTCAGATGAGACTATGAACCGGGGCCCCTTGTGCGAATATACACGCAGAACATCTCGCGCACACATTAAAAACCCGTTCCACCTTTCGGAAGAGTAGGCCATTCCGTGCTGGTAGGAAGGGGTTGGATGGCAGAATCTCCACACCCCATGCACACAGGTGTCCTGTGTAGACCTCGTCCCCGATGTTGTGGTTCTGTGTATGGCTTAAAGAAAACTGTCACCCGTTCCTGCAGACACGCAATGCCTTCTCTTTGGAAAGGCATACACACGGAGACTGGATGTAAAAAAAGCACATTAGTGCTTATTCCATTATCCTCGATATAAAAGAATAACAAACTACAGAAATAAAAGGCGGAACAGCCAGGTGGTGGTGTGGAGGTGGACGTGTGGCGACACATGGCCTCTGTGCTGGTCCCCGGCACCTCAGGCTCTAGTCTCCACCGAAGGCCTTTGGAGGGTGGGGGGGGGGGGGGCGCTGATGTCACCTGTAGGGGAGGGCGCTGATGTCACCTGTGGGGAGTGGGCGCTGATGTCACCTGTAGGGGAGGGGTGGGTGGGAGCTGATGTCACCTGCAGGAGGGGGGAGTGGGCGCTGATGTCACCTGTAGGGGAGTGGGCGCTGATGTCACCTGTAGGGGAGGGGGAGTGGGCGCTGATGTCACCTGCAGGGGAGGGTGGATGGGCGCTGATGTCACCTGTAGGGAGGGGGGAGTGGGCGCTGATGTCACCTGTAGTGGAGTGGGCGCTGATGTCACCTGTAGGGGAAGGGGGAGTGGGCGCTGATGTCATGCTGTAGGAGGGGGGAGGGGGCGCTGATGTCACCTGTAGGGGGAGTGGGCGCTGATGTCACCTGTAGGGGAGGGGGAGTGGCGCTGGGTGTCACCTGTAGTGGGAGTGGGCGCTGATGTCACCTGTAGGGGGAGGGGGAAGTAGCGCTGATGTCACCTGTAGGGGAGGGGGGAGTGGGCGCTGATGTCACCTGTAGGGAGGGGGGAGTGGGGCGCTGATGTCACCTGTAGGAGGGGGAGTGGGCGCTGATGTCACCTGTAGGGGAGGGGGAGGGGCGCTGAAAGTCACCTGTAGGGGAGGGGGGGTGGGCGCTGATGTCACCTGTAGGGGAGGGGGGAGTGGCGCTGATGTCACCTGTAGGGGGAGGGGGGGAGCGGGCGCTGAAGTCACCTGTAGGGGGAGGGGGGAGTGGGCGCTGATGTCACCTGTAGGGGGGAGTGGGCGCTGATGTCACCCGTAGGGGGAGGGGGGAGTGGGCGCTGATGTCACCTGTAGGGAGGGGGGAGTGGGCGCTGAGTCACTGTAGGGGGAGGGGGGAGTGGGCGCTGATGTCAGCTGTAGGGGGGAGTGGGCGCCTGAGATTGGTCACCTGTAGGGGGGGAGTGGGCGCTGATGTCACCTGTAGGGGGAGTGGGGAGTGGGCGCTGATGGTCACCTGTTAGGGGGGGGGGGAGTGGGGGGCTGATGTCAGCTGTAGGAGGGGGAGTGGGGCCTGATGTGCACGCTTTTTTTAAGGGGGAGTGGGCGCTGATGTCACCTTAGGGAGGGGGGAGTGGGGCGCTGATGTCACCTGGCAGGGGGGAGGGGGGAGCGGGGGGAGAGGCCAGAGGTCAGGCGCTGCCCTCGTCATCTGACTGCCGCCCGGGATGCAGGCAGCTGGGAGGAGAGGGGATTGCCGACAGTGACTGACTGACTGACTGACTGACTGACTGACTGACTGGCTGACTGGCTGACTGGCTGACTGACTGGCTGACTGACTGACTGACTGACTGGCTGACTGGCTGACTGACTGACTGACTGACTGACTGACTGACTGGCTGACTGACTGACTGACTGACTGACCCCACTGCCTCAATCGTCCACCGAGGCCTCGCGAGAGAATTGGCACAGGGCACTTTGCGCGCACGTTAAAGCCCTCTCCACCTTTTGCAAGAGTAAGCCTTTTCCGAGGAATGGAAAGCAACTTTTTTTGCATGCACACGTTCAGTTTGACACTTCCCGAAGTCGGAACTCGGCCCCAAATGACGGTAAAAATGCCGCAAGGCCAAATCTGACCATCAAGACCGTGCAGGACCAACATGAAACCTCCGGGACAAATCCCCGACGGTGCCCGCGTGTGGCCCCCCCCCCCCCCCCCCCCCCCGTTCTACATCTGCGATAAAAACCGTCAATGAGAAATTGCCAAGAGGTCCCCCCCCTCCCCCCCCCCCCCCCCCCCCCCCCCCCCCCCCCCCCCCCCCCCCCCCTTCATCCCCCCCCCCCCCCCCCCCTCCCCCCGTTCTACATCTGCGATAAAAACCTGTTTCAAATGAGGAAATTGCAAGAAGTCGCCGGCTGCACTTCTTTCCTCCTCTGCTTTTTCCTCTGGACATCGTTTTCTTCACACTTTCCTTCTTCCTTCCCTCCTCTTGATATCATTCCTTCTCTTATCCGTTGTTTCTTTCATTCTTCTTCGTCTTCCTTTTTTTAATTTTCTTCTTCTTCTTCCTTCCAAGAAAAAAAATATGAGCACATGACTCCTCTCTTGCGATATCTCCACTGACTGCCTGTACCGCAAAGAGTAAACTATGAGATCAGTACCCTTTGTTTCAAACGTCTCCACAAAACTGCACCTTCCTACCGCTGTGGATGTCTTCACCTGTACACTCCTTCTCGTTCCCTCCGCTCTACTGCAGATACCTTGTGCTTACGAATACCTAGATTCAACCAATCCACCATCAGTTGTCGCTCTTTCTGTTTCTAGTCCATCGATCTGCAATGACCTCCCTCTCTCCCTTTGCCAAAAGCCTTCTTAGGACGCTTTAAAATCCGGCCTTTTATTCTTTTTTATATTCTTTTATATTGAGGATAATGGAATAAGCACTTGTGTGCTTTTTGCATCCAGTCCCCGTGTGTATGCAGTTTTGTAAATTTTGTCATCCGTTCCCACCGGCACACAATGGCCTCAAGACACATGTATTTCAAACCTAAGATTCTCCCCACTTGTTTCGTCTCATATCTGTCCCTGCCTTCAACAGCCGAAATCACCATCACACTGCCAAATGTGTTTGTGTGCGTGTGTGAACACGCGCGCACGTGCACGTGCACGTGCACGTGTGTGTGTTTACATTTGAATTTGTAAACACTATTAATTGTAACTGGTTGCATGGAAAAGAGTGGGTTGAATGCAAGCGCCTTGATTTGTTTTTGCAAGATATAGGGCTATATAAATTCTTTTTCTTCTTCTTCTTCTTCTTCTTCTTCTTTTTCTTCTTCTTCTTCTTCTTTTCTTCTTGTTCTT
>CM054142.1:73053786-73058786 GCA_028751875.1 Rapana venosa | reverse complement strand
AAATGTCTCACAGAAGATCCAGATATTTTAAAGAGGTGGACAGAGTCCTGCTCTGAACGGTACACAACACAGCAACAGGAGACCCCAAGGTGTCAGATGTCCCTCCACCAGCCAACAACAGCAGCAGCTACCCCATCCTACAGAAAGAAGTGGAAAGTGCAGTAAGATCACTGAAGAAAGGGAAGTCAGCAGGAGTGGACAACATTCCCTCAGAACTGGTCCAGGCAGGAGGAGAGGCCATGACAGAGATGTTACTCACCATCTGCAATCAGATCTGGCAGACAGGGGAGTGGCCAACACCTTAGACACAGTCCCTGATTACCACTCTCCCGAAGAAAGGAAACTTACAACTATGCCAAACTACCTTACCATCAGCCTGATCAGCCATCCAAGCAAAGTCATGCTCAGAATCCTGAACAGACTACAGCCTCAAGCTGAGGAGATCATCACAGAAGAGCTGGCAGGTTTCAGAGCAGGAAGGAGCACAGCAGAGCAAATGTTCAACCTGAGAATACTCTGTGAGAAATACTTGCAACACCACCAAGATCTTTACCACGTCTTTGTAGACTTCTTTACCACGTCTTTGTAGACTTTAAGGCGTTCGACAGAGTCTGACATGCAGCTCTGTGGGCACCCAAGAGGCTGTATAACATCAATGCCAACTTAATCAGAGCCATAGAATGCCTCTATGACAAGGCAACCAGCGCAGTGTACTATGACAGCAACAGAGGAGGTTGGTTCTAAGCCATCATGGAGGTACTTGGCCTGACCCCCAGTCCAGGGGTCAAGAAGCTCTGGGGTCACTCGGAGGACGTGCAGCGCCCTGCTGCCTTCATGACTGAAACATCACTGTCCATCTTAGGACGGGACTTTTTGCCTCAGATGTCACTCTGCTGCTGTTTTCCTGCCGTCTGCTTGGAGTTGGAGGTTTTGTAAAATGAGTGGGCTGACAGAGCTGCAAAAAGCGGCAATATATGATATGGAATGGATAGAACTGCATGTTCCCTTATCTATATAGAGGGACAACGTATATTAGAGCAAACTTCATGGGGTGAGTTTAAAAGAATCTGATCAATTTAAGGAACGATCTTTAAAACGTTGTCTGACCACTGCCCATATTTCTTGTTATATGGCTCCTTCTCAAATAGATTTAAGTTTTCTAACCGCAAGAAGGATTAATTCACTATGTTTTAGAATCAAATTAAATGCATTCCTCACAAAATTTTGCGAAAGTGTCAGATGTCTATGTGGAGATCATATCTCCAATACTCATATCATATTTGAGTGCCCTATTGTAAAAGTAACGGGACGGGATAGCTCAGTGGTTGGAGCACTCGCTTTCCCCCAGCCAAGTTAAGCAGCGTCGAGCGTGGTTACCAGTTGGATGGGTGACCGTATGTGCGCCTTGGCTTCAGTACAGTTCCCCCAGTTCACCCAGCTGTCAATGGGTACCTGTCCTCTTTAGGGTCAGGGAAGGTAAAGCAGCGAGGGAGAGGAGATGGGCGCCGCCCTCAATATGCTGGCCCTAGAGAAGTGAGGTCTCTGACGCCTCGCTCCCCTACGACCTGATAGGTTATGGGACACCTTTACCTTTACTTACCTTTTATTGTAAGACCTCCTTGTTTACCTACATTTTCTGAGCAGTCTCTGGAAAATGTGGTTGACAGTTCAAAGTCAACCTTTGCCATTGCTAGATGCTGATTGCATAGTTCACTTGAATATTGTTGTTTCATGTTCACACTTTGTTGAGTTTAAATGGTGCTCCTGTTTCAGAGTATTTCTTTTCCAATGCACACAACTCGGAACACTGCAGCCTTCTCTCTCTCTTAGTCTGTCCTCCTCCCTCCCTCCCTCCCCCTCCTCCCTCCCTCCCTTCCTCCTCCTCCCCCCTCCCTCCCTCCTCCCTCCCACTTCTTTAACTTCCACTGCACTCTCCACTTGCTTCACTCTGTGAACCCACGCTAAATTGAAGACAGCAGCAGCAGCAGCAGCAGCAGCAGCAGCAACAACAACAACAACAACACACACACACACACACCACCACCACCACACACACACACACCACCACCACCACCACCACCACCACCACCCAAACGCCTGTTATCTTGTACATCCTCGTCAGCATTGTTGTAACATGGGTTGTGCACTAAAAGACTGTCATTGTCTTTGTCAGGTCTTCCCTGTGTTTTCTGATTGGTTTGGTTTGTGTTATTTGACCGTGAACCTCAGTCAGCCGAAGCTGACAGCGCTGCTGCTGGTGGCGTGATGACGACATTGTGACAGCAACCAGGAAGACAGTCCTCTGGCGCGGTCCCCATTATATCACCGTGAAAACAACCAGCACAGTTCCTGTGTGTCCCTTATGTTGGTTTGAAGCTGCCGCCGCTCTCTCTCTCTCGCTCGCTCTCTCTTCCCACCAGCGCGTTAACGTAAAGCATGGTGAGTGATGCCTGACATAAAGCGTGGTGAGTGGTGCCTGACATAAAGCGTGGTGAGTGCTGCCTGACATAAAGCGTGGTGAGTGATGCCTGACATAAAGCATGGTGAGTGGTGCCTGACATAAAGCATGGTGAGTGATGCCTGACATAAAGCATGGTGAGTGGTGCCTGACATAAAACATGGTGAGTGGTGCCTAGAAATGTGAAACTATGTTTGTGAACTGGTTAGGAGATTAACTTCTGTTTTCTTTGTTTTTGTTCAGCTTTTTGGTGTCAATTTAATTTCTTTGGGTTTTTTGCGGGGTGGGGGTTGGGTGGAGGGTGGGGGGGGGGGGTGTAGTTGGTTTTAAAAAAAAGTTTTTTTAGGGGGGGAGGTTGATGTGTTATTTTTTGTGGGTGGAGAAAGTTGTTATCGTTGTCTGGTACTATACCGTTCAGTGTTCACGTCTGAAACATTTTTTTTCTTACAAAGACAAGAAATTTGGTCAGCTGTTTTAATTTCATGTTGATTTTCTTCTTCTTCTTCTTGTTCTTGTTCTTGTTCTTGTTCTTGTTCTTGTTCTTCTTCTTCTTCTTCTTCTTCTTCTTCTTCTTCGCATTCTTCTTCGAATTCTTCTTCGCATTCTTCTTCGCATTCTTCTTCGCATTCTTATTCGCATTCTTCTATCTCTCCCCCCTCCCCCTTGTCAGTCTTATTGTGGATTAAGGGAGGCCTCAAGTCCTGTCTGGAGTGGCGGTGGCCGAGTGGTTAGAACTCCGAGCTTGGCGGCTGAGGGCCCGGGGTGGAGCCACCCCCGAGGTCAGGGGGTTTTCCTCTGGAGTTCACATCAGCACTGACTCCACTCCACTCCAAGGAACAATCCTTTGGAGGACACTATAAACCCGATGCCTCGTGTGTGACTGCATGCAGAACATCTCGCGCACACGTTTAACCTGTTCTGCCTTTCGGAAGAGTAGGGCCATTTGTCCCGGAAAGAACGTCTGACGAAAAAGTGTGATTTAAAATAACATTGCATGCACATTCCCCAAGCCGGAATGCAGCTACCTGCATGGAAAGCGTCCTGACCCATCTGAAGACCGCTGAAGCTGGGAGCTGGGCCAGCAACACACGACCACAGTCAGTCCTTGCAGAGCACACACATGTCAGCCACACTCACTTTTCATCATACTCTTTCGTAAACCATCACATTTCTTTTTGTTTCTTACATAATACATGGAAAATAACATTTAAAGAAAGCAGCGGGAAAGTACTCAGCTCTTGATCCAGATGGGCCCCCTTTCCCCTTCCCTCTCCTCACCTCACCTTCCAGAGAATGTAAGTAGGTCAGGGCAGAAGAATGGAGTTGGTGTCTCAGAACACGTTCTGCTGTTGGGCTGTCCGTGGTCCATTCTTCTGAGGAAAATGTCTGTACCGCTTCCACGCTACACAGCTCTTGTCTTCTAACAGAAAATGGCCTCTGATTCGATGGGCCCATTTGCTCTGGTCTCAGGGTGACCTCAGTTTTGGTTTCCCCATACATTCTGTGCCTGTGGTGAGTTTGTGTCAAAGCCTTTGGGGTTGGGGGTTCGCGGGGGACGGTCGTTGGAGGGACGTCCACCCTGGGTGGGCGTCTCACTCAGTCTGGTTCCGCGACTGAGCTAAGACTGTCGCTGGTAGGAGCTTCATCGGTGGTGTCCTGCGTATGTTCACTCAGAACAGGCACCACTCAATACCACCACAGTGGCCCAGCAGCAGTGCAGGGCCCCTCTGACTGGTGGCCCCACGGCCGCCTGACATTCATGGGTTCCATGTGGACTTCTGACTGAGGATGCGACATGACGACCTGGAATGGCTGAGTGTGGCAGAGAGATGGACATGACGACCTGGAATGGCTGAGTGTGACAGAGAGATGGACATGACGACCTGGCATGGCTGGGTGTGGCCAGAGATGGACATGACGACCTGGAATGGCTGGGTGTGGCCAGAGATGGACATGACGACCTGGAATGGCTGGGTGTGGCCAGAGATGGACATGACGACCTGGAATGGCTGAGTGTGGCCAGAGATGGACATGACGACCTGGAATGGCTGAGTGTGGCCAGAGATGGACATGACGACCTGGAATGGCTGGGTGTGGCCAGAGATGGACATGACGACCTGGAATGGCTGGGTGTGGCCAGAGATGGACATGACGACCTGGAATGGCTGAGTGTGGCCAGAGATGGACATACGACCTGGAAGTGGCTGAGTGTGGCAGAGAGTATGACATGACGACCTGGAATGGCTGGGTGTGGCCAGAGATGGACATGACGACCTGGAATGGCTGGGTGTGGCCAGAGATGGACATGACGACCTGGAATGGCTGGGTGTGGCAGAGAGATGGACATGACGACCTGGAATGGCTGGGTGTGGCGGGGAGATGGAACTGCGCGGCGTGGGGAAGAGCAGGACAGGAACTCCACAGAGGACGAGGCAGCCAGAAAAACAACAACAACAACAGCAGCAACAAACAAACAAACAAAAAAGCCCCAACACCCCCCCCCCCTCCATCCCTGTCTTGTCGCTGCTGTGTGCAGGACCTG
>CM054142.1:73041286-73043786 GCA_028751875.1 Rapana venosa | reverse complement strand
AAGGGAACAGGCAGTTCAATGCCCAACACACCTGTGACCAGCACTGGAGGGCAACACGACCGCAGCTCCTCTTCCTCTAACATGGGGGGGGGGGGGGTGATGGGCGGGGGGGGGGGGGGTGATGGGGGGGGGGGGTGAGGGGAGGTGTTCATACAAAGCCTCGCTGATCAAACACAACAATCTAAAATGTCCCCAACACTCTGCATACACAGTTGCTTGCGGAAGTGTGGAGAACATGTGTGGGGAGTGCTAGGCTTGTGCGGGAGTCACGCGGCACTGACCAGTCCTCCTTTCTTTCCCTGTCCATTCAGGACGGGCGGAGCAGCACTGGCAATGTGCACTCTGATGTGTGCAGTAGGCTGCATCCGATAATATATATATATAGATAAATAAATAAATAAATACATACATATATATATAGATATATATAGATATATATATATATATATATATATATATATATCCATCCGGCGTGTGCTCCATAGTCAACAAACACTGTCACTTTTATTTTTATCAAGGAGATAGTCTGGGTATGAAGGCTATTTTCATCCTGCTGTTTTCTACTTTTTTAAGAAAAAAAGGAAAGCGCAATATATATCATCCGCCTGCCTCTTTTCTCTATGATCATCTGCTTGCCTTTTTTCTCTATGATCATCTGCTGCCTTTTTTCTCTATGATCATTTGCCTGTCTTTTTTCTCTATGATCATTTGCCTGTCTTTTTTCTCTATGATCATTTGCCTGTCTTTTTTCTCTATGATCATTTGCCTGTCTTTTTTCTCTATGATCATTTGCCTGTCTTTTTTCTCTATGATCATTTGCCTGTCTTTTTTCTCTATGATCATTTGCCTGTCTTTTTTCTCTATGATCATTTGCCTGTCTTTTTTCTCTATGATCATTTGCCTGTCTTTTTTCTCTATGATCATTTGCCTGTCTTTTTTCTCTATTATCATCTGCCTGCCCTTTTTCTCTATGACCATCTGCTGCCTCTATGATCACCTGCTGCCTCTATGATCACCTGCTGCCTCTATGATCACCTGCTGCCTCTATGATCACCTGCTGCCTCTATGATCATCTGCTGCCTCTATGATCACCTGCTGTCTCTATGATCATCTGCTGCCTTTTTCTCTATGACCATCTGCTGCCTTTTCCAGAGGCCCGGGAGGCCCAGCTGCCCCTCGGAGCCTGTGACGAGGACTCCAGGGCAAAGAAAGGGGAGCTGGACATTCTGCTGCTGCACAGACAGGCTGGAGTGGTCATGATTGAGGTCAGCACTGGCCCTCACACGCACACACATACACACACACACACAAACACACACACATACACACACACACACACACACACACACACACACGCACGCACGCACGCACGCACATACACAACACACACACCACACACACGCACACACACACGCACGCACGCACATACACACACAAAACACACAACACCACACACACACGCACGCACACGCATACACACACAAACACACCACACACACCACACACACACACACGCACGCACACACATACTCACAACATTCACACACACACACGCACGCACACACATACACACACACACGTCTCCATTACGCACGCACATGTTAAAAATATGCACAAGAGTGCTTATTCCAGTTATCCTCGATATTAAAAATAAAATAATTTAAAACACACACACCAACACACACACACACAATTATAGATATATTATATATATATATATATATATATATATATATATTATATATATATAATATTTATAATGTGTGTGTGTGTATTATTATTATATGTGTGTGTATATATATATATATATATGTGTGTGTGTGTGTATATATTATATATATATATATATATATATATACATACACATATCCATATACATACATATATTACTTCTTCTATCTACACACGTGTGACCGAAAACAACACCCCCTCCACCACCACCAAACTCAACCAAAGGAAGAGCACAGCAGTATTGCATTTCGTTGTCATGGAATCGAGCTGACCCAAATATTCATCACCGTGTATGTAGCTAGAGCAGTCATACCGGGAACGGCTGAAGAAAGGGAGGTTTTCTTTTTTTTCTTTTTTTTCTTTTTGTCTTTTTTTTTCTTTTTTGCTCCTCGGCTCCAGCTCAGCTCGTGGTAAGGTTTTGCGTCTACGACCTTTTTTTTTTTGGAGACCACACTGAAGGTAACCGCATTCCGGCGTCAGGGATACGAGGGCTCTAATCTTAGCGCTTTAAAACAAAAATTGCTTGCAGCAGCGCAGTTTGATATTTCCGGAGGTGATAACCTGATAGCTAGCGCCTTCACGACTGAATGGAGCATCGCGCTGGTGACAGGACTGAGCTGGAGAGGTTCGTCTGTGGCTGCTGGGTTCGTGCTGGAGGGTCAGCATGCACTGCTGACTGCAGACATCGTGCTGATGGGCGCTATGGCCCAGTGGTTTGAACCTCATGGATGGATAAAGTCGCCGGTTCCCATCTCGGTAGCAGCGTCAA
>CM054142.1:73016286-73038786 GCA_028751875.1 Rapana venosa | reverse complement strand
TTGCGACTGAAGCCAGTTGACAAGTCAGTATCAACAGAAATGGCGGACCCAGTGCTGAATCGTAATTCGCGAGTTCAGTATTTTCGCAAGAAGTGCCCTTCCCAAATCCGTCGTGACGTCCAAAGAAGTAAACAACATCAAGAAAGACAGGCAAGTCGTCAGTGTGACAAGGACAGTGTTTTGGAAGAGCCGGTGTTGTCTGACAGTGACTCCCTGCATCGTGAGAGAGTGGATGCGGAATCAAAACAAGCCAGCGTGTACACAGAGCTGTGTGTTGACAGTGCAGTGAATGTCCCAGCCACACTAGATTCTCTTGATTTGCCCTGTGAACCAGCAACAGACAGTAAGATCGGTGTGTCTTCTGAGGCGTCTGATGTGCAGGAAGAGCTGACAGTTGGCTGCACTGTGGATGACTCTCATACTGGTATTGTGAAACAGTATGTGTCTACTCTAACTGACAAACGTGTGCAGCGTAGATTAAGGGACAGCAAGAGAAACACACAGTTTCGAAAGGTGGTGGTACATAGTTCGGTTGATCAAAACATTGTGATGTGTGAATCAGATGACATCACCCTGGAATACTCTTGGAATGGAGATCCTGGCGAGGAATCTAAGTGTGTGTTCTGGTACATCAAGCAAGAAGAGAAAAACATGTTGCCAGAAGAACGTGTCAGGCTTGCCAGACTTCGTAAAGGGAAACAGTGTACTAACACACAACACACAGCGACAGTGGTGGCGAGTGCTGAGCAGGAGTTACATCATCTTCGGGACCTGATCCAGTCTTACATGGGCTGACTTCCCTGGCTGTAGACTGGAAAAGAAAAGGCTGGTTTGAAAATTGGGACACTTGAGACACAGACAATAATGTATCGAATCTTGATGTACATACCACTACTGCCATGGTTTCCATGTCATTGTAATCGCGTCGCGTTCGATATCGTTGTTACCGCGCCCCAGCGCTATATGGTTTGATCGCTAAATAGCAATAAAATTGTGTCAATTGTCTCTCTCTCTCTCTCTCTCTCTCTCTCTCTCTCTCTCTCTCTCTCTCTCTCTCTCTCTCTCTCTCTCTGATGGGATCGCATACTGTTTTGGGAATTATATATTGGATATTATCTCTGAAATACACACACACACACTCTCTGTCTCTCTGTCTCTGTCTCTCTCTCACCTTTTATCGTCCTGCTTATAGTCATAGTATATCCTGATGAAGGATTCATATTTTTATATTTTCAATACTTTATTGGACTTGCCTCTGTACTTAAGTTTTAATGAGTGCCCTATTTCAATATCTTATAATTATGTGTAACAAGTATGTGTACCATTTGACAATGTGTAGATGTTTATCTTTATGACTTATTAAGTTTGGTTGTGTTATTTTTCTTGGCTTTGTTGTTGTTGTTGTTGTTGTTGTTTGTCTGTTTTTCTCTTTTTTATCATCTTTTGTTGGTTTGGTTTTTTCTTCTCTTTTGTTTGTTTGTTTGTTTTGGTTAGGGTTTTTTGGGGGGTGGGGGTAGGGGTGGGGTATTTTTAGGATTTTCTTTTAATTACTTGCTTTGGGGGGGGGGGGGGGGGTTGTTGGGGGGGAGCTGTTTTGAAAAGGGTTATTTCCCTTGTTTTTATTGTGAGACTGTATAAGTATTGGGTTATTATTATTAAGATGTATCCCTAACGGGCGGGGACTGGATGTAAAAAAGCATATGTGTGCTTATTCATTATCCTCGAAATAAAAGAATTTGTCATTGTCATTGTCATTGTCTCTCTCTCTCTCTCTCTCTCTCTCTCTCTCTCTCTGTCTTCACTCTCACAGATCAGTGTGTCAGGTTCATCACAACACATTACAGAGCTGCACGTTGAATTTTCCTGATGTATCTGGCAGCTTCCTCTGCAGGGGTCTGTCCCTCAGTTCCGCCACATAGTCTTTGATCTCACGGACAGTGGAGCCAGCTTCTACAGCCTTCATCAGGGGGGTGGGGGTGGGGGGGGGGGGGGGGTTACACCATCATCTTTTATGACAGTGTCTGCTGAAAACATGTCAGGCAAGTGTGTTTCAGTTCGGCCATGTGTGGCCCTGTCCAGCACAGTGACGTCACTTGCTACACAGCGGTTGTCACTCAGGACTGCCTTTGTTGTCTGGAGACTGAGTGTCGTGCCTTGTGAGACTGAGAGGGTGGCTGGTGGGAGGTGTAGGCATGAATCAACACGAGGCATTTCCGTGTGGAGATGGTTCACTAGCACTACTCTGCTGATCCCCTCTTCAAAACTCGCCAGGCTTCTCCTTCTATCGCCTTCCAGCTGGGGGGTTGCTGCAGTATCACGGGGTGTTGACAGGGGCTGGCTGACCCGCCATGTTGCCCTTAGGCCTGGCTGAGTCAGCCTGCAGTCTGAGAAGAACCAGGGCGCTGTCGCTATCTCCATCACCTTCCATGACCAAAGGTGCAGTTGTTGAGGCAGGCACTTCAGGTGATACAACATCCACAGCTGTTGGTGGACCCACAACTGGCATGATGCTGGACTACATCCTTAATTTACTGTAACATTTTGCACAGCAGCAAGTATGTCTACCTATATCCAGAGCGAGAGAGAGAGAGAGAGAGAGAGAGAGAGAGAGAGAGAGAGAGAGAGAGAGAGAGAGAGAGAGAGAGAGAGATGTCATTGTTGGCTGCTGACTATGTCTGGGTGTATATTACATTTGTGATTTGTGATAGTCATCTTGCAAGCTGTCTTGAATTTTGTTGAAAGAAACCCCCCCAAGTAAAAACCAAAAAAATCCTAACCAAAAGAAACTCCCGACTTGTTGGTGTCCCCCAGGCTGTCTCCCCTCTCTCTGTGGACCCCAACCTGCGGTTCCTGTGTAAAGACGACTTGTGGCTGTCCTGCTGCCCTGAGAACCCCCCGCCCTCACAGACAGGGACAGGAGAGGACAGCGGTGCTGGGCCTCCTCAGGATGGGGGCATGCCGGCCTTGCTGAGGTGGTGGAGGCACACGGCAGGGGAGGACGTCAGCTCAGAGCTGCCTGTGGAGTCCATGAAGACCATCGTGGGCAGGTAGGGAGGTTTGGGGGAAGAGGGGGTGGTGGTGGAGGCTGACGGTGTACTCAGCCACATTCTGGCTCTAGATCTGGGGAAGTCCAGCCTTGTGTGGGGTGTCAGGTTCAAACATAGACATGCTGCCGGGGTCCACACAGGAAGGCACACACACACACGTGCGCTTGCTTGTGTGTGTGTTGTGTGTGTGTGTGTGTGTGTGTGTGTGGTGTGTGTGTGTGTGTGTGTGTGTGTGTGTGTGTGTGTGTGTGTGTGTGTGTGTGTGTAGTGTATGTGTGTGTGTGTTGTGTGTGTTGTGTGTGTGTGTGTGTGTATGTGTGTGTGTATGTGTGTGTGTGTGTGTGTGTGTGTGTGTGTGTGTGTGTGTGTGTGTGTGTGTGTGTGTGTGTAGTGTATGGTGTGTGTGTGTGTGTGTTGTGTGTGTGTGTGTTGTGTGTAGTGTGTGTTGTGTGTGTGTGTGTGTGTTGTGTTGTGTGTGTGTGTGTGTGTGTGTGTTGTGTGTTTTGTGTAGTGTGTGTGTGTGTGTGTGTGTGTATGTGTTGTGTGTGTGTGTGTTGTGTGTGTGTTGTGTATGTTGTATGTGTGTGTGTGTGTGTGTGTGTAGTGTGTAGTGTGTGTGTGTGTGTAGTGTTGTGTGTGTGTGTGTGTGTGTGTGTTTTGTGTGTGTGTAAGGGGAAGAGCAGGTACTCTGTCCGTCTGATGTGTTCTTTTTTTGTATGATGTGTTCTTATTTGTCTGATGGTCTTTTTTTGTCTGATGTGGGGTTTTTTTGTCTGATGTGTTCCTTCACGTTCATGGCGCTGTGTCATCCATTCTCATGGCGGTAGTTGTTCTGCTGACGCCTGCAGGGTCTGCGGGCTGATGTCGGTGGTCTCTGTGTGGACGGCCAGCAGGCCCCGCATGGAGGTGCGCACTGCGGCCCAGGCCATAGCGGAGAGCGGGCGTCGCCTGGTGGAGGTGGTCCTGCTTCCCCGCCAAGCCCAGGTCCTGGCCCAGCCCTGCCTGCCGCGCCTGTGGCTGACGGGGCCCGTGGGGTCCGGGAAAACCCTGCTGCTGCAGCTGAAGGGCCGGCAGTGGCTGCAGGAAGGCAAAAGAGTCATCGTCATCAACGTCCGCATTTCCTCCAGAGGTCGTCCTCAAGGTCATGTCTTGGAGAGAAGCATTCGGCGTGACGTGGAAGGGGCGTGTGGACCAGGCAGCGTGGAGCGCTACGACATTGCTGTGGACGAGTTCCACTTTGAGAGTCTGCACAGGCAGCTGGAGGCTGGGGGGCCCACAGAGAAGGCCTGTTTTGTGGTGGACGAGGTGCTAGGCGGCATGTCGGTCATTCCTGAAGCGCTGTCAGCCCAGTACCCGCAGTGCCCCATCTGGTGTGCCGCCAGCTACCTAGCCCGGGTGCCCCCCACATTCCGCCATCAGCAGCTGCATGCTGTTCTGCGGAGTCCCCCCTCCATCCAGCTGATGCTCAGCCAGCTAGACTTGAACCCCAGTCACAAATCTGCCTACACAGCGCGAAGTGCTACCAGGGGACTGTCTTGTGACGGACCTCCAATCATTTTCATTGACCACTCCAACCACAACACAGGCGTGCGTCCCATGGATTGCGAGAAATGTGCTCATGAACTGGCCGACATCTTCGAGGAGAGGCTGGGCCTCAAGCTACAGCCCCCAGCACAGAAGGAATGCGCTTCTGCCATTGCACCAGTAACAGGCGTGGATTGTGAGCAGTTCACGCTTTTCCAGGAAAAGGAAGAAGTTCCCACTACAGCTGAAGCTGCTCCCCTGTCTTTCCGCGATGTGCTGATCTTCACCGTTCTTCCCAAGGAAGCTTCAGCCACTTGAAACAATACCACTGGGAGGTACAGATACCAGAAGTGATCAAGTTTGCTGTGTATACTGGTATGTGTAAATTCATAACAGTTCTGAAACAACGAGGTGTGCCTTTAAAGTTTGCCGCCGACAACACCCAAAAAGAGATTGCCTTTCCCCCCAAAAATGAAGTCATCATCACTGACGTCATGGCGGCCCACAGCTTGGAAAGGAAAGTGGTGGTCCTTTTGCGAACTGGAGCCCCGCTGACAACCGAGGAGGTAATGGAACACATGCTCCGTTATCAAACAATCCAAGCGGAGGTCAGTGCAGGTGGCCAGACAGAAATCGACAGCCTCCGCAAGCTTGTGGAAGGCCCAGTGGATGATGCCGTGACGACCACCAAACAGCTGCGTCTCTTTGTCTCCCTGATGGAAGAAATCCGTGACCTGCTCTATCCCCAGCTGTCCGCCGTGCCCGTCTCCTCTGCGGCAGAAGCCAAGTCCAAGTTCTATCAGCTGCTGGAGAACATGCTGGTGAAGGGAAGTCACATCTTCACCAGAGACGGGGTCGGGAAAGAAGAGTTTCAGGACCAGCAGAACCAGCCAGAGTCTGCCACAGCTTCCTCCTGCAGCCAGCAGCGCCACGGCATGGAACACAGGTGCTGCGTGCCCCTTCTCTCGCCTGGGGTGTCCGGCATCCAGGAGGAAGATGCGGCTGCAGCCTCAGTGCAGAGGGAGGGTGGGTGTGGTGGAGAGGAGGTGGAGGAGGTCACAGAGGCCAACTCTTCCTTCTTCGTGCCCAGCATGCAGGAGGACATGGAGCAGCGGCAGGAGGAAGTGCAGCGAATCCGGAAAGCCTTGGAATCCCTCTCTGAGGACGACCTGGACTGGGAGTTCCTGGCTGCCTCACGCTGCCTGTCTCAGTACATCTCCATCATCTCCTGACTGACTTCAGGCTGCCTGTCTCAGCACATCTCCATCATCTCCTGACTGACTTCAGGCTGCCTGTCTCAGTACATCTCCATCATCTCCTGACTGACTTCAGGCTGCCTGTCTCAGTACATCTCCATCATCTCCTGACTGACTTCAGGCTGGCTGTATCAGTACATCTCCATCATCTCCTGACTGACTTCAGGCTGCCTGTCTCAGTACATCTCCATCATCCCCTGACTTGGGGCTGATGTGCTTGTACCGAGCCTCTTTCTGCTCCCATGAAGCAAGCAGCAGCTGTTCTGTACCAAGCAAGGTCTGGGTTGGGGTGTGGTCTGCCCGCTGCCCTGTGGGGTCTTCCTATTCCTTTGTGCATTATCATTTGCGCATGACTCCACCCTGGTGTTGACTCCCTCAGATGGTTTTGTCATGTTGGTGACAGCACAAGGCCGAGTCATCGTTTTGTTCTCAGCTTCTTCCCTTTGCCCTGTGTGTGTGTGTGTTGTTGTTGTTGCTTCTGCTGCTGTTGTCGTTGTTGTAATCATTTAACGCCTGTTCACTCTAAGTGATATTAGACGAGGAAAGTGGAAAGTGTAATTGAAGTTACACAAAGGAGAGGAAGGAGGAAAGATGAAGAAACAGCGTCAGTGTTGGCATTGTTGTGCTTTTTAAAAAGTTAGAGAATTAATAATAATAATAATAATACTCTTAAACAGGAGGAAAATATAAATTAAAAATATAATAATATAATAATAAATAATAATAATACTCTTAAACAGGAGCACAATTTTAACTCCACAAAGTGGAAACATGAATCAACACTAATGTAGCTACAATGAATAGTCAAGTGGACTATGCAAGAAGCATCTGGCAATGGCAAAGGCTGACTGAAGTTTCAAACACATTTTCCAGAGACTGCTCAGAAAATGTAGGTAAACAAGGTCTTACAATAGGGCACTGAAATATCATATGAGTGTTGGAAATATGATCTCTACCTAGACATCTGACATGTTTAAAATTGTTGTAAGGAATGCATTTAACTTCATTCTAAAATAGAGTGAATTAACCCTTCTCATGGTTATAAAACGCGAGTCTATTTTAGAAGGAGCCATATAACAAGAAATAATGGCAGTAGTTAGACAACTTTTTAAAGATCGTTCCTTGAATTGATCAGATTCTTTAAACTCACCCCATGAAGTTTGTTCTAATATTCGGTATCCCTCCTGTAGAGATAAGGGAACATCCAGTTCTGTTCATTCCATATCATGTCTTGCCCCCTTTTTTGCAGCTCTGTCAGCCCACCCATTTGAAAAAATTCCAACGTGAGAAGGCACCCAACAAAAAGAAACAGGAATACCTCTTAAACTTAGGAGGACTATGACATTTTAATTTCTTTTTTTAATTCTGGAGACTTTCTTGAAGTTTGGGGATTTGACAGTGTACAAGACCTACTCGGAGGCAAGACAAGGCAAGAACTGAAAGAAGGAAAATGGAAAATCAAGACTCTAGTAGGCAAGAACTGAAAGAAGGAAAATGGAAAATCAAGACTCAAGTTAAGTTACAAGAACAGCAATAAGTTCAGTTGTAAATATTGAACGATGTTTACCAAGATAGTATGATTTCTCTGTTTTAAGTTCTGGTATGGCGAATGCAGAGCCTGTGACATGAATTTTTAAAACTGATCCATCTGAATAAACTTTTAAGCAGTCAGCACACTTGTGTTCAATATGTGATAGGACATCTGCAACCATGATGTTTTAAGTTTAGTTATTTTTTTCATTAATATATTCTATATCAAAACATGCTTTATTTATCTTATTTATTTATGTGCGCGCGCGTGTGTGTGCATGTGTGCATGAGTGGTGTGTGTGTGTGTGCATGAGTGTGTGTGTGTGTCTGTCTGTCTGTGGGTCGGTCGGTCTGTGATGGCTACCTATGGTACATGCCAGCTGTGCTCACTCACTTGCTGCTTTGGGAACTTACTGGGGGGAAATCTCAACTGATCACTGCCGTCACTGAATTCATTGTAGTCGGTTTGCTCGGCACATTTGTCTCCCTTCATCACCACAGAATATCAATCTTTGTCTTCGATCTGGAAACACTGAGAGTTTAAAAAGCCCTGTTCTTTTACAGACAAGATCAAATCGGCAGATGTGGGTCAACTAGTGCCTGCCTGCTTTAACTCGCTGGATGGGAAGTTTTCCAACACCTGTAAAAGAACGGTCTAGAATGGCTCTTAGCAAATCTGACTGGTTACAAGATGGGAGAAACAATGTTCAGTTTGTTGCAAAGAACAGTGCTCCAGAACAGATGTTGCTCTTGCATGTTTTGAATGGTTTGTCACCAGATGACGTCAACTGCCGCTGTCCACTGACAGAGGTGACAGACAATGTAGGCTTTGGTCTGCTGAATCTTGGTGCGGCTTTTAACACAGCAACAACAACAACAACAACAACAACAACAGCAACAACAACAACAAACCGCCACTGTTGCGCCAGAGCTGGGGCTGGCTAGAAGTCTCTTTTAAGTGATTTTATTTTATTTCTGTGTAGTCTTCCTTTTAAAAAAAAAGTTTATGCACTAAAACTGTGATCAAACATTCATTTCTTTCGAGTGTCTGGTATAAGCCACAGGGCTGTGTTCCGGGTCCTAAGCTTTCCCCCTCTCCTTGAACAGCTGGTGAGATCGATCTTTCATCACTTTCTCCAGATGAAGGTTCACCACTTCCTTTGGCACGGGAGTGTGAGGTTGAGCTTTACGTTGCTGATAAGTAACAGGAATGTGTCTCGCCTCAGCTGGAATGTTGCGCAGACTGCTGTGAAGTATACATACATAGTCTACATACACACATCCTGCATGAATGAATCATCAGGAAACCATACACGAGAAATGAAGTAAATGAGAGTGAAAAACTCTGTGTGTGTGTGTGGGTGTGTGTGTGTGTGGGTGGGTGTGTGGGTGTGTGTGTGTGTATGTCGCTCTGGCTCTGTCTCTGTCTGTCTGTCTCTGTCTCTGTCTGTCTGTCTCTGTCTCTGTCTGTCTATCTGTCTGTCTGTCTGTCCTCTCTCTCTCTCTCTCTCTCTCTCTCTCTCTCTCTCTCTCTCTCTCTCTCTCTCTTGTGGATAGCCTGGGTGGTTAAAGCATTGGCTCACAATCAACGGCCCGGGTTCGAGCCACCACCGCCTGTTGGAGGGGATTTCCCCCTGGATTAACCCCACCATCATCATAATAATAATAATAATAATAATAATGATAATAATATATGGAATTTATATAAACATTAACCCCACCATCATCAGTGCCATTCCACCCTCCCCCAAAGTCCTTCGGGTGAGACTATAAACGGAGGTCCCGTGTGCGAACACAGGAAGAACATCTTGTGCACACGTTAAAACCTGTTCAAGCTTTAGGATGAGTAGGCCATTGTGTGCCGGTGGGAACAGATGACAAAATATCAAAACCACGTGTACACGGGTACTGGATGTAAATACAGCAGTAAGCAGCAGGTAGACGCAAAGCCAACCTTTGCCTGGTGGTTGCTTCCCTTGTGTGTCCATCTGAGGGTGTGTCCATCTGAGGGTGTGTCCATCTGAGGGTGTGTCCATGTGTGTCCATCTGAGGGTGTGTCCATCTGAGGGTGTGTCCATCTGAGGGTGTGTCCATCTGAGGGACACTAAGAAAGAAAAAATCTGAACACATCACTCCTCTTCTGCGATCTCTTCACTGGTTGCCTGTCTCACAAAGACTGGAGTATAAAATCAATACCCTCTGTTTCAAATGTCTCCATAAATCTGCACCCTCTTATCTCTGTAACTGTCTTCACCGGTACACTCCATCCCGTTCCCTTCGTTCAGCCGCAGATACTTTGTGCTTTCGAACACCCAGATTCAAACAAACCACTGTTGGCCGTCGCTCCTTCTCTGTTTCTGGTCCATCCACCTGGAATGACCTCCCTCTTTCACTTCGACAAAAGCCTTCACTTGATACCTTCAAATCCAGCCTCAAAACACACTTATTTCCTACCTGAGACTTTCCCCCCACATATCTGTCCCTAATTTTCAACAGCATCTTTTACCTTCTAAGTGTTGTTCCGTGTGTGTGTGTGTGTGTGTGTGTGTGTGTGTGTGTGTGTGTGTGTGTGTGTGTGTGTGTGTGTGTGTGTGTAATAACAATAACAATAATTTTAATTCAGTTTTTGCAGGCAATATGGCCCATAGGAACAACAGTTAATCATATACTTTCATGTAAGGTGAACATCCTTACTTCTGATATCTAAACATTTAGTAAGAAATAATCCAACTTTAAACATCAAACTAGGTTTAGTGTTCATACAAAGAAGCTGCACTTTCAGATTCGATGGAAATCTGTAATAATACAAAGGAATACATTTTCTTCGCAATACAGCATATTTTGGGCATACAAGTAAAAAGTGACAAACATCTTCAATGTGTTGGTCATCACACTGAGAGCAGAATGGATCAGTAATCGGTTTGCCATAACGTGAAATTCCATTTAAAGGTAATCTGTTTAACCTCAGTAAACATATAGCTCTATGGTATTCTAAAGATTCTACTTCACATACATAATTTGCTCTACAAATAATTGGGTGATAATATAAGTAGTCAGGGTATGCTGATAGAGAGTCATGCCATTTTTGTTGGTACACATCTTGTATTCGTATTTGGAATTCTTTCATGAAGGATGAAGAATTACCACATTTCTGCATTGTCCAAACATAACCAAATCAGTGGGTGCATAAAATCTTTCTAACATGTGTTACCCAATTTAATCTCCCTGCTTCATCCTGTCTACACAACATATTGTAGCATTGTCTGGGATATCTATGATCAGGCATATCCAAAATTTTTAGCCAATATTTGATTACTCTGGTAACAGTGTCAACAAAAATGGGATATCTACCACAATCGCCAAGGCAAATATTATTTTTAACATCTCTGCCAACCCCCAGGACCATTTTGCAAATTTTTACCTGTATTTTTTCAATATCATGATACTGTGTGTGTGTGTGGTGTGGTGTGTGTGTGTGTGGTGTGTGTGTGTGTGTGTGTGTGTGTGTGTGTGTGTGTGTGGTGTACGTGCGCGCGCATGGTTTTGAAATCTGTTGTTCATTATGTTTAAGGAGAGTTGCATGCCTGTAAATGATTGAGTGCAAATGATTGGGTGTGTGTGTGTGTGAAGTCAAGTCAAGTCAAAATTTTATTTCCAGATGGTACATTGAATAAGCAATTCATTTGCTTTTTTCATTAAGCCATCTATGTAAGAACAATTTCTTAATGATTATACTAAGATACTACATTATTGCATCATTTACCATTAAATTAAACCAGTAAAAAAAGGAAAATCGATAAGGTAATATATTGAAAATACAAATTACCACATATACATATACATGCACACACATACTCATACACCCCTGCGCCGCGTGAGCGCTCACGTCTACACACACATTTAAATAAATGTTTTAAGAATTTAAAAAAAGAAAATCATAAAACGTCAGGACAAACAAATTACTTCACCTACTGTTTCATCCATTCTTACACGTTTATACTTTAGATAATAAAAAGGTACAGGAACAAAACGTTAGAAAATACTAGGCATTCGTTGGGTCATTACTGACAATATTGCCTTCAATGACCTCCCTCCTCTCCTCCTCTTCTGTGTGTGTGTGTTTGTGTGTGTGTGTGTGTGTGTTTGTGTGTGTGTGTGTGTGTGTTTGTGTGTGTGTGTTTGACGGTCACACCTAAGACAGAGGGACACTGGCTGGGTAGGCGGGGTGTTTACTGGAGAAACGTCAATGGACACTGGCTGGGTAGGCGGGGTGTTTACTGGAGAAACGTCAATGGACACTGGCTGGGTAGGCGGGTGTTTACTGGAGAAACGTCAACGGACACTGGCTGGGTAGGCGGGTGTTTACTGGAGAAACGTCAATGGACACTGGCTGGGTAGGCGGGTGTTTACTGGAGAAACGTCAATGGACACTGGCTGGGTAGGCGGGTGTTTACTGGAGAAACGTCAACGGACACTGGCTGGGTAGGCGGGTGTTTACTGGAGAAACGTCAATGGACACTGGCTGGGTAGGCGGGTGTTTACTGGAGAAACGTCAATGGACACTGGCTGGGTAGGCGGGTGTTTACTGGAGAAACGTCAATGGACACTGGCTGGGTAGGCGGGTGTTTACTGGAGAAACGTCAATGGACACTGGCTGGGTAGGCGGGTGTTTACTGGAGAAACGTCAATGGACACTGGCTGGGTAGGCGGGTGTTTACTGGAGAAACGTCAATGGACACTGGCTGGGTAGGCGGGTGTTTACTGGAGAAACGTCAATGGACACTGGCTGGGTAGGCGGGTGTTTACTGGAGAAACGTCAATGGACACTGGCTGGGTAGGCGGGTGTTTACTGGAGAAACGTCAATGGACACTGGCTGGGTAGGCGGGTGTTTACTGGAGAAACGTCAACGGACACTGGCTGGGTAGGCGGGTGTTTACTGGAGAAACGTCAATGGACACTGGCTGGGTAGGCGGGTGTTTACTGGAGAAACGTCAACGGACACTGGCTGGGTAGGCGGGTGTTTACTGGAGAAACGTCAATGGACACTGGCTGGGTAGGCGGGTGTTTACTGGAGAAACGTCAATGGACACTGGCTGGGTAGGCGGGTGTTTACTGGAGAAACGTCAACGGACACTGGCTGGGTAGGCGGGTGTTTACTGGAGAAACGTCAATGGACACTGGCTGGGTAGGCGGGTGTTTACTGGAGAAACGTCAATGGACACTGGCTGGGTAGGCGGGTGTTTACTGGAGAAACGTCAATGGACACTGGCTGGGTAGGCGGGTGTTTACTGGAGAAACGTCAACGGACACTGGCTGGGTAGGCGGGTGTTTACTGGAGAAACGTCAACGGACACTGGCTGGGTAGGCGGGTGTTTACTGGAGAAACGTCAATGGACACTGGCTGGGTAGGCGGGTGTTTACTGGAGAAACGTCAATGGACACTGGCTGGGTAGGCGGGTGTTTACTGGAGAAACGTCAATGGACACTGGCTGGGTAGGCGGGTGTTTACTGGAGAAACGTCAATGGACACTGGCTGGGTAGGGGGTGTTTACTGGAGAAACGTCAATGGACACTGGCTGGGTAGGCGGGTGTTTACTGGAGAAACGTCAATGGACACTGGCTGGGTAGGCGGGTGTTTACTGGAGAAACGTCAATGGACACTGGCTGGGTAGGCGGGTGTTTACTGGAGAAACGTCAACGGACACTGGCTGGGTAGGCGGGTGTTTACTGGAGAAACGTCAATGGACACTGGCTGGGTAGGCGGGTGTTTACTGGAGAAACGTCAATGGACACTGGCTGGGTAGGCGGGTGTTTACTGGAGAAACGTCAATGGACACTGGCTGGGTAGGCGGGTGTTTACTGGAGAAACGTCAACGGACACTGGCTGGGTAGGCGGGTGTTTACTGGAGAAACGTCAATGGACACTGGCTGGGTAGGCGGGTGTTTACTGGAGAAACGTCAATGGACACTGGCTGGGTAGGCGGGTGTTTACTGGAGAAACGTCAATGGACACTGGCTGGGTAGGCGGGTGTTTACTGGAGAAACGTCAACGGACACTGGCTGGGTAGGCGGGTGTTTACTGGAGAAACGTCAATGGACACTGGCTGGGTAGGCGGGTGTTTACTGGAGAAACGTCAATGGACACTGGCTGGGTAGGCGGGTGTTTACTGGAGAAACGTCAATGGACACTGGCTGGGTAGGCGGGTGTTTACTGGAGAAACGTCAATGGACACTGGCTGGGTAGGCGGGTGTTTACTGGAGAAACGTCAACGGACACTGGCTGGGTAGGCGGGTGTTTACTGGAGAAACGTCAATGGACACTGGCTGGGTACCTGGTGCACCCGGCACACAGCTGGGCAGCTGTTTTCTGTTTTCTGTTTTCTGTCTTCTGCTTTCTGTCTTCTGTTTTCTGTCTTCTGCTTTCTGTCTTCTGTTTTCTGTCTTCTGCTTTCTGTCTTCTGCTTTCTGTCTTCTGTTTTCTGTTTTCTGCTTTCTGTCTTCTGTTTTCTGTCTTCTGCTTTCTGTCTTCTGTTTTCTGTTTTCTGCTTTCTGTCTTCTGTTTTCTGTCTTCTGTTTTCTGTCTTCTGCTTTCTGTCTTCTGTTTTCTGTCTTCTGCTTTCTGTCTTCTGTTTTCTGTTTTTTGTCTTCTGCTTTCTGTCTTCTGTTTTCTGTCTTCTGTTTTCTGTCTTCTGCTTTCTGTCTTCTGTTTTCTGTCTTCTGTTTTCTGTCTTCTGCTTTCTGTCTTCTGCTTTCTGTCTTCTGTTTTCTGTTTTCTGCTTTCTGTCTTCTGTTTTCTGTCTTCTGCTTTCTGTCTTCTGTTTTCTGTTTTCTGCTTTCTGTCTTCTGTTTTCTGTCTTCTGTTTTCTGTCTTCTGCTTTCTGTCTTCTGTTTTCTGTCTTCTGCTTTCTGTCTTCTGTTTTCTGTTTTTGTCTTCTGCTTTCTGTCTTCTGCTTTCTGTCTTCTGTTTTCTGTCTTCTGCTTTCTGTTTTCTGCTTTCTGTTTTTTGTCTTCTGCTTTCTGTTTTCTGTCTTCTGCTTTCTGCTTTATGTTTTCTGTTTTCTGTCTTCTGTTTTCTGTTTTCTGTCTTCTGTTTTCTGTCTTCTGCTTTCTGTTTTCTGCTTTCTGTCGTCTGTTTTCTGCTTTCTGTCTTCTGCTTTCTGTCTTCTGCTTTCTGTCTTCTGCTTTCTGTTGTATGCTTTCTGCCGTATGCTTTCTGTTTTTGTCTTCTGCTTTCTGTCTTCTGTTTTCTGTCTTCTGTTTTCTGTCTTCTGTTTTCTGTCTTCTGCTTTCTGTTTTCTGCTTTCTGTTTTATGTTTTATGTCTTCTGCTTTCTGTCTTCTGTTTTCTGTCTTCTGTTTTCTGTCTTCTGTTTTCTGTTTTCTGCTTTCTGTCTTCTGCTTTCTGTCTTCTCTTTCTGTTGTATGCTTTCTGCCGTATGCTTTCTGTTTTTGTCTTCTGCTTTCTGTCTTCTGCTTTCTGTCTTCTGCTTTTCTGTCTTCTGCTTTCTGTCTTTTTGTTTTCTGTCTTCTGCTTTTGTCGTCTGCTTTCTGTTTTTTGTCTTCTGTTTTCTGTCTTCTGCTTTCTGTCTTCTGCTTTCTGTTTCTGTCTTCTCTTCTGTTTTCTGACTTCTCTTCTGTTTTTTCTGTCTTCTGCTTTCTTTTTTTTGGTCTACTGTTTTCTGTCTTCTTCTTTCTGTCTTCTGCTTTTGTCTTCTGCTTTCTATTTTTCTGTCTTCTGCTTTCTGTCTTCTGCTTTCTGTCTTCTGCTTTCTGTCTTCTGTCTTCTCTTCTGTTTTCTGCCTTCCCTTCTGTTTTTTCTTCTTCTCCTTTCTGTTTTCTGTCTTCTCCGTTTTCTGTCTTCTTTCTGTTTTCCGTCTTCTCTTCTGTTTTCTGTCCTTGTTTTCTGTCTTCTCTTCTGTTTTCTGTCTTCTATTTGTTTTCTGTCTTCTGTTTTCTGTCTTCTGTCTTCTGTCTTCTCTTCTGTTTTCTGTCTTATATTCTGTTTTCTGTTTTCTGTCTTCTCTTCTTTTTCTGTCTTCTCTTCTGTCTTCTGTCTTCTGTTTCTGTTTTCTGTCTTCTCTTCTGTTTTCTGTCTTCTCTCTGTTTTCTGTCTTCTCCTCTGTTTTCTGTCTTCTCTTCTGTTTCTGCCTTCTCTTCTGTTTTCTGTCTTCTCTTCTGTCTTCTCTTCTGTTTTCTGTCTTCTCTTCTGTTTTCTGTCTTCCTCTTCTGTTTTCTGTCTTCTCTTCTGTTTTCTGTCTTCTCTTCTGTTTTCTGTCTTCTCTTCTGTCTTCTGTTTTCTGTCTTATCTTCTGTTTTCTGTCTTCTCTTCTGTCTTCTGTTTTCTGTCTTATCTTCTGTTTTCTGTCTTCTCTTCTGTTTTCTGTCTTATCTTCTGTCTTCTGTCTTCTGTTTTCTGTCTTCTCTTGTTCTCTGTCTCTTCAGGCTGTGGTCTACAGAGCTAATGGCTAATCGTGCTATTACATGTTAGATGCCCAAAGTCGGAATGCGGCTACCTTCACAGTGGGCACAAAGGGTGGCACAGCAAACTCTGGGCATTGTACACCTCTGAGCTCTGGCCGAGGAGCCACCCATGTTTGAAATGCTCCGTGTTCCACATCAACCCACATTCTTTACATGGGGACAGGATAGCTCCGTGTTCCACATCAACCCACATTCTTTACATCAGTATCAAACCACATTCTTTACATGGGGACAGGATAGCTCGGTGTTCCACATCAACCCACATTCTTTACATCAGTATCAAACCACATTCTTTACATGGGGACAGGATAGCTCGGTGTTCCACATCAAACCACATTCTTCACATCAGTATCAAACCACATTCTTTACATGGGGACAGGATTGCTCCGTGTTCCACATCAACCCACATTCTGTACTTACTTACTTTTGTCTTCCGCTTATACTCGGAGGTGTCGCGGGGAGATATAGCTGTCTGTCGGCAGCGAGGCGTGTAGCCTGGAGGAGGGACATGCCGTGGGCTTTTAGGGTGTCGGCCACGGAATCACTCCATCTTCTTCTTGGTCGTCCTTTGGCTTTCCATCCTGAGTGCCGGGTGTTGTAGGCCCGAAGAGCTGGCTGGTTGTGAGGCATCCGTGTCAGGTGTCCGAACCACTTGATCCTCTGCTGGTCGATGTGTTGTAGGACTGGTGTTGCACCTACCATGTCTCTGATGACTTCGTTTCTGATTTTGTCTCTTCGGGTCTTGTTGGCTGCTCTTCTTAGGCATTTCATTTCACATGTGACTAGTTTACGTCTGAGGGCCTTTGTGAGGGGCCATGTCTGATACTGGTACGTGAGCGTTGGCAGGAAGATGGTGTTAATCAGTTTTGCCTTTGTGTCCATGGGGATGCTGGGGTGTTTCAGGAAAGGGGCGAGCTGGTAAACAAACTCCTAAAGTCCAACCCCTCGTCCTCGTCGTGGGAGGTGGTAACAGCTACGCTGGCAAACGGGGCTCTGGTGAAGCTGCGACGGGCCTAGCAAGCCGGCAGTGGATTTCATAAACCGCTCAAGAAAGAAAAAGGAGATATAAACGGACTGATTTCAACGGTAAACAACTTGGCGAGAAAAACGGACAACGAGTAAGGAATTGTGACAAGATAGGGACTTGGAACATCTGTGGTTTGACAAACAAAGAACCTGAGCTTGTGGACTTTATGACCCAGCGTAAGATCTCTATCCTGGGTATCACTGACACTAGACTGAAAGGAACAGGTACAAAGGAAATACACTCAAACTTCGTTCTGGTTTGGAGTGGAGTGAGCAAAGAGCAGAGAGCAACACATGGTGTAGGTTTCATCATACACCCAGATATGGCAAAGAGCCTAGTGAGTACGGAGCATGTTTCAGAAAGAATCACTAAAATCAGCATTAGAGAGGGCGACAGAATTATTAACTACATACAGGTTTATGCACCTTGCAATGACTCCTACTCAGATGAGGTTAAGGACTCGTTCTTCGAAAAGCTCTCTGATGTTATCAACGGTATCCCTGACAAAGAAGATCTATATGTCATGGGAGACTTCAACGGCCGGATTGGGGAGAGAAGAGCTCCATGGACAAAATATCTTGGTCCACACAGTGACCGCAGAACACCATGCAACTACAACGGCAACCTGGTACTGGAACTATGCGCGGAGCATGACCTGATAATCACCAACACCTTCTTCCAACATCGAGCTACTCAGATTTATACCTGGTACAAATGGAATGACATAAACGTTTCGTCCCAAATCGACTTTGTGTTAACAAGATCCAGCATACAGAACATTCTTTACATCAGTATCAACCCACATTCTTTACATGGGGACAGGATAGCTCCGTGTTCTACATCAAACCACATCTTTACATCAGTATCAAACCACATTCTTTACATGGGGACAGGATAGCTCGGTGTTCTACGTCAACCCACATTCTTTACATCAGTATCAAACCACATTCTTTACATCAGTATCAAACCACATTCTTTACATCAGTATCAAACCACATTCTTTACATGGGGCACAAGATAGCTCCGTGTTCTACATCAACCCACATTCTTTACATCAGTATCAAGCCACATTCTTTACATGGGGACAGGATAGCTCCGTGTTCCACATCAAACCACATTCTTTACATGGGTACAGCAAGGGGACGGGATAGCTCAGTGGTCGGAGCACTCGCTTCCCCCAGCCAAGTTAAGCAGTGTCGAGCGTGGTTACCACTTGGATGGGTGACCGTTTGCGCGCCTTGGCTTCAGTACAGTTCCCCCAGTTCACCCAACTGTCAATGGGACCTCCCTTTTTAGGGTCAGGGAAGGTAAAGCAGCGAGGGAGAGGAGATGGGCGCCGCCCTCAATATGCTGGCCCTAGAGAAGTGAGGTCTCTGACGGCTCGCTCCCCTATGACCTTATAGGTTATAGGACACCTTTACCTTCACCTTACAGGATAACATGTTCTGTAATGTTTACCAAATCTTTCCCTTCTATCTATAATATGAGAATGCGTGTTATGCCATCTGCATCTCTCTCTCTCTCTCTCTCTCTCTCTCTCTCTCTCTCTCCTCTCTCCTCTCTCTCCTCTCTCTTCCCTTTTTCTCTCTCAGGGGTATTCAAGGTAAAAGTATTCTATTTATTCCCCGCCCCAGGATAGACTTATTCATGTCATCCTTGGTTTATTCAGGTAGTAAGCTATGGAACAATATCCCTGATTATCTCAAACAGAAGCCTAGTTTGTCTTCATTTAAGAAGGATATCACAGACATCTTTTTGAAATGTTATGATTGGAATTTCATTTTTGTGTTCGAAATCCTTATCTCTAGTAGTCATTAGCACACAATTCATGTTTAATTATCTGTAGTAGTCATTAGCACACAATTCATGTTTAATGCGATTTCATTCTTCACGTCTCTTTGCTGTTGTTGTTTGTTTTTTGTCCTTTCCCTGTTGATCTATCCCTGTTCTCACACTGTCCATAACTCTGTAAGCCACCCCCCCTCCCCTCACTCTCTATGTCCTTTGCTGTTTTGCCGCTGTCTGTATGTCCGTCTGCCTGTCTGTCTCTTTTTCTCTTTCTGTCTCTCTCTGTAATGTGGTTTCTAAGTCGGTGGTTTTTTTTGTTGTTGTTTTTTTTAAATTTTCTTTATATATACTTATTTGTCTGTGTTTGTTTGTTTGTTTGCTTTTCTTTCCTTCTCCATTGTTTCCCTTGTATGACATTCATCGTCATTGTATCTAGTTCTCATTTATAGTGTTTGATTATAATAATCAGTTTTGAATTTTCATTTTGGTGTCTTTAAAACTATTCATAATGATTGTTTGCGGGTTTGTTTGGAGGGGGGGGGGGTTGTATTGTTGTTAGGGATATTTTTGTGATTTGTTGTTGTTGTTGTTGTTTTGAGAGCATGGTGTAAAAAAAGCCCTGAGCTTATCCATTTACTTTCAATATAAAGTTCGAGTTCGAGTTCGAGTTCGAGTTCTCTCTGAAAGCTTAGAGAAACTCATTGGCCATATCACTCCCTAACTCGGCTACACACAGTCCAATCCAAACATAGAGTTGGTCACCCAGTCATGTTTGCCCTGAATATCCAAGTGTAGATTCCTATACCCGTGGTAACCCAGTCATTTTTGCCCTGCACATCCAAGTGTGCAGTCCTATACCCGTGGTAAGGCAGTCTGGATCCCTGCATTGGCGCCAACTTTCATTGATATTTTAACACGTCTTACAGCCGTGTTCACCAAACTACACCACTTGGTTGTTTCTCCACATACTGCACCATTAGGAGGGTATAGTTCTAGCCCTGGGTGTGTTTCATGCAAAGAAGTGCATCGTTCACAACAAACAGGGCTATTATCAATACCCTACAACTGCCCAGCACCCTACTGAACAATTTTTTGAATCTGAGAATCAAACTTTGTGTGTTGGGGGAGGGGGGAGGGGGGGGAGGGGGAGAGGGGGAGGGGGGGGAGAGGGAGGGGGGCAGGCCCTGCAGAGTGACCCGCACAGGAGAAGACCAGACACTGGAACCTCCCCTCCCCCCCTCCCCTCCCCTCCCCTCCCCTCCCCTCCCCTCCCCTCACCTCACCTCCCTCACCTCACCTCACCTCCCCTCACCTCACCTCACCTCACCTCACCTCACCTCACCTCCCCTCCCCTCACCTCCCCTCCCCTCCCCTCCCCTCCCCTCCCCTCCCCTCACCCTCCCCTCCCACACCACACCTCACCTCACCTCACCTCTCCCCTCCCCTCCCCTCCCCTCACCTCACCTCACCTCCCCTCCCCCCCCTCAACTCAACTCACCTCCCCTCCCCTCCCCACCCTCCCCTCCCCCCCCTCCCCTCCCCTCACCTCACCTCCCCTCCCCTCCCCTCACCTCCCCCTCCCCTCCCCTCACCTCACTTCACCTCACCTCACCTCCCCTCACCTCACCTCATCTCACCTCCCCTCCCCTCACCTCCCCTCCCCTCCCCTCCCCTCCCCTCACCTCCCCTCACCTCCCCTCACACTCACCTCACTCCACCTCCCCTCCCCTCCCCTCCCCTCACCTCACCTCACCTCACCTCACCTCACCTCACCTCCCCTCACCTCCCTCCCCCTCCCCTCACCTCACCTCACCTCACCTCCCCTCACCCTCCCTCACCACCCTCCCCTCCCCTCACCTCACTTCACCTCCCCTCCCCTCCCCTCCCCTCCCCTCCCCTCACCTCCCCTCACCCTCACCTCACCTCACCTCACCTCACCTCCCCTCCCCTCCCCTCCCCTCCCCCACCTCCCCTCACCTCCCCTCCCCTCACCTCACCTCACCTCACCTCCCCTCACCTCCCCTCCCCTCCCCTCACCTCACCTCACCTCACCTCCCCTCACCTCACCTCACCTCACCTCCCCTCATCTCACCTCCCCTCACCTCCCCTCCCTCCCCTCACCTCACCTCCCCTCACCTCCCCTCACCTCCCCTCACCTCCCCTCCCCTCACCTCCCCTCCCCTCACCTCACCTCACCTTACCTCACCTCACCTTACCTCACCTTACCTTACCTTACCTCACCTCACCTCACCTCACCTTACCTCACCTACCTCACCCCCACCTTACCTCACCTTACCTCACCTTACCTCACCTCACCTTACCTCACCTTACCTCACCTTACCTCACCTCACCTTACCTCACCTCACCTTACCTCACCTTACCTCACCTCACCTCACCTCCCCTCACCTCACCTGACCTTACCTCACCTCACCTTACCTCACCTCACCTTACCTCACCTTACCTCACCTTACCTCACCTCACCTTAACTCACCTTTAAACCTCACCTTACCTCACCTCACCTCACCTCCCCTCACCTCACCTCACCTTACCTCACCTCACCTTACCTCACCTCACCTCCCCTCCCCTCACCTCCACTCCCCTCCCCTCCCCTCACCTCACCTCACCTCACCTCACCTCACCGGGTGAGGGAAGGCCGAGAAGTGAGAAGAAACGACTGTTTTTGATGGTCAAAGAGTTTGCAGACAAGACATGCTTCTCCAACACTATACATTTTTAAAAAAAGTTGCGTTGAATCCGATTTTCCGCTTGGTAACTCTAACTGCGTTTCAAGTTTATATCCAGACATTGTCCTAGACACAGACCCAAAATTTCTACCAATAAGTACAACTCAACTGTTGGGGGGAGGGCAGGGGGGGGGGGGTAATCTAATGGTTAGAGTGCTGAGCCCCTGATCTTAGGGATGGAGTTGTAGCCATCAATGAGGCGCTGTATTCAAGGATTTTCCCTGATTAAACCAAGGCGCTGTATTCAAGGATTTTCCCTGATTAAACCAAGGCGCTGTATTCAAGGATTTTCCCTGATTAAACCAGGCGCTGTATTCAAGGATTTTCCCTGATTAAACCAAGGCGCTGTATTCAAGGATTTTCCCTGATTAAACCAAGGCGCTGTATTCAAGGATTTTCCCTGATTAAACCAGGCGCTGTATTCAAGGATTTTCCCTGATTAAACCAGGCGCTGTATTCAAGGATTTTCCCTGATTAAACCGAGGCGCTGTATTCAAGGATTTTTCCTGATTAAACCGAGGCGCTGTATTCAAGGATTTTCCCTGATTAAACCGAGGCGCTGTATTCAAGGATTTTCCTGATTAAACCGAGGCGCTGTATTCAAGGATTTTCCCTGATTAAACCGAGGCGCTGTATTCAAGGATTTTCCCTGATTAAACCGAGGCGCTGTATTCAAGGATTTTCCCTGATTAAACCAAGGCGCTGTATTCAAGGATTTTCCCTGATTAAACCAAGGCGCTGTATTCAAGGATTTTCCCTGATTAAACCGAGGCGCTGTATTCAAGGATTTTCCCTGATTAAACCGAGGCGCTGTTTCAAGGTTTTTCCCCTCCCTGAGTTTTAAAACCAAGGCGCTGTATTCAAGGATTTTCCCTGATTAAACCAAGGCGCTGTATTCAAGGATTTTCCCTGATTAAACCGAGGCGCTGTATTCAAGGATTTTTCCTGATTAAACCGAGGCGCTGTATTCAAGGATTTTCCCTGATTAAACCAAGGCGCTGTATTCAAGGATTGTTCCTGATTAAATCGAGGCGCTGTATTCAAGGATTTTTCCTGATTAAACCGAAGTCCCCAATTATTATCTCGCGCACACGCTAAAAGCC
>CM054142.1:73001286-73011286 GCA_028751875.1 Rapana venosa | reverse complement strand
TGTGTCTGTGCGTCTTCAATTTTACGTCTGTTCACTTAAAGTGATATTAGACGATGGAGGCAGGGGGGGGGGGGCAGCATAATGGGATAAGGGCTTTAAGTAGAATAGATACGTGTTGGTATAAATGCACATTAAAAGACTATTCCAAACTATATAAACAGTATGCAAAAACATGGCAAAGAAAATAAAAAAATTAACAAAAACCCCGAACAATTGAAAAATACTCTTAAGTTGGAAAACAAACAATTGTGAACTACTTGTAACGGCAGCTGTGAAACAAGCAAAATATAGATTCCGACGATCATACTTTACAAAAAAGAGAATACTGGGGATTGCAACAGAGACAAGGCTATCTCACATACTAACTCTGGATTGGTTAAAACTTCCTGCAGAGACTTATCTTGAAATGATGGTAAAAACGTTTTTAAACCTAGACATTGATACAGAACATGAACATTGGAAAATTTTTCACCGCATATACATTGTATATTTTTGGCAAATTTTGCTCGAAAGGCATTTAATTTCAATCTGTAGATTAGAGAAACAATTTTTCTAGTACAGGATTTTCGAAAACCGTACTGAGTACAAAGAATGTTCTCAAGATCCAGAACTGAACAAGTATGCTGGGGATAACCAGCCTCTTCCTGTTTCGGAAGTGTGTGTCTGTGTGTGTGAGTGTGTGTGTGTGAGGAGTGTGTGTGTGTCAGGAGTGTGTGTGTGTGTCAGGAGTGTGTGTGTGTCAGGAGTGTGTGTGTGTGAACGAGCGTGTGTATGTGCGTGCGTTTGATCAGCAAGAGGAAGCACAAGAGCAAGATAACAGCTAGTGGCAGGCTGACTGGGGCCACTGCTTTGTGTGGCAGGCTAACGGGGCCACTGCTTTGTGTGGCAGGCTAACGGGGCCACTGCTTTGTGTGGCAGGCTGCACTCCAAGCTGGTCCTCCTCCATCTTGTCCTGCACAGCCACAAACATCGCGGCTTCTCTCTCCCCCAGTCAGCAAGACTCCCTTCACGAGCCAGCTGTACAGTGAGTTGTGTGAGTTAGCTTGTGTACAGTGAGTTGTGTGAGTTAGCTTGTGTACAGTGAGTTGTGTACAGTGCAGTTGTGTGCAGTGCAGTTGTGTACAGTGAGTTGTGTACAGTGAGTTGTGTACAGTGAGTTGTGTGAGTTAGCTTGTGTACAGTGAGTTGTGTACAGTGAGTTGTGTACAGTGAGTTGTGTACAGTGCAGTTTTGTATGTTACACTGTGTACAGTGCAGTTGTGTACAGTGCAGTTGTGTACGTTACCGTGTGTACAGTGCAGTTGTGTATATTACATTGTGTACTGCAGTTGTGTACATTACACTGTGTACATTACACTGTATACAGTGCAGTTGTGTACATTCCACTGTGTACATTATACTGTTCACAGTGCAGTTGTGTACATTCCACTGTGTACATTCCACTGTGTACAGTGCAGTTGTGTACATTACACTATGCGCAGTGCAGTTGGATATATATTACACTGTGTACAGTGCAGTTGTGTACATTACACTATGCGCAGTGCAGTTGGATATATATTACACTGTTTACAGTGCAGTTGTGTACATTACACTATGCGCAGTGCAGTTGGATTATATATTACACTGTTTACAGTGCTGTTCTGTAGATATTACACTGTGTGCAGTGCAGTTGTGTATATATTACACTGTGTGCAGTGCAGTTGTGTATATATTACACTGTGTGCAGTGCAGTTGTGTATATATTACACTGTGTGCAGTGCAGTTGTGTATATATTACACTGTGTACAGTGCAGTTGTGTATATATTACACTGTGTGCAGTGCAGTTGTGTATATATTACACTGTGTGCAGTGCAGTTGTGTATATATTACACTGTGTACAGTGCAGTTGTGTATATATTACGCTGTGTACAGTGCTGATGCGTATATTATTACACTGTGTGGAGTGCAGTTGTATATATATTACACTGTGTACAGTGCAGTTGTATATATATTACACTGTGTGCAGTGCAGTTGTGTATATATTATACTGTGTACAATGCATTTGCGTATATTATTACACTGTGTGGAGTGCTGTTGCGTATATTATTACACTGTGTGGAGTGCAGTTGTGTATATATTACACTGTGTGCAGTGCAGTTGTGTATATGTTATACTGTGTACAATGCATTTGTGTATATATTACACTGTGTGGAGTGCTGTTGTTATATATTACACTTGTGGAGTGCGTGTATATATATATTATATATATATATATATTATATATATTTTTTATATATGTATTTATATAACGTGTCAGTGCAGTTATATATATATATATATATTACAATGTGTACAATGCAGTTAATGTATATACATTATATTGTGTAGTCATATTTATATATATTACACTTGTGCAGTGCAGTTATTTTAATATATTTTTAAATTATTATATATATATTATCAGTTCGCTCCACACATGTGTATATTATATATAAAATTAATTATATTACTGTGCAGTGCAGTTTGTAGAGATTTTTTTATTATTATATTATTATTATATCATTATTATATTACACTGTGTGCAGTGCATTGTGTATATATATATTATATTATGTTATATTTATATATTAATAATTATAATATTATATTATATTATACTATATTATTATTATATTATATCATATCATCATATTGCGCTGTGTGTAGTGCAGTTGTGTGTATTATATATATATATATTATATTATTTAAAAATTATATATATATTATATTATATATTATATATATAATATTATATTACACTGTGTGTAGTGCAGTTGTGTGTGTGTGTGTGTATATATAGTTATATATATATATAGTTATATATATAGTTTATATATATAGTTATTAGTTATATATTATATAGTTATATTACACTGTGTGCAGTGCAGTTGTTGTATAATATTATTATTTTTATTATTATTTTATTATTTATTATATATTATTATATACATTATTATATTACACTGTGTGCAGTGCAGTTGTGTATATTATATTATATTTTTATTTATATTATATTATATTATATTAATATTATATTTTATATATATACTATAATATTGCACTGTGTGTAGTGCAGTTGTGTGTGATAATATATTTTATATATAAAAATTTATATATATATATATATAATTATTTTACACTGTGTGCAGTGCAGTTGTTTTTAAAATACTTTTATTTTAAATTTTCATTATATTACACTGTGTGCATTTGCATTGTGTGTATATTATATATATATATATATCATTATATTGCACTGTGTGCAGTGCAGTTGTATATATATATATAAATATATATATATATATATTAATATATTATATTACACTGTGTGCAGTGCAGTTGTGTGTGTATAGGTAAGGTAAAGGAGTCCCATAACCTATAAGGTCGTAGGGGAGCGAGGCGTCAGAGACCTCACTTCTCTAGGGCCAGCATATTGAGGGCGGCGCCCATCTCCTCTCCCTCGCTGCTTTATCTTCCCTGACCCTAAAGAGGGCAGGTACCCATTTACAGCTGGGTGAACTGGGGGAACTGTACTGAAGCCAAGGCGCGCAAATGGTCACCCATCCAACTGGTAAACCACTCGACGCTCACTGGCTGGAAAGCAGTGCTCGACGAAAGGATTTTCCCCACCACTGTTCGTATGTTGTTTGTATATATTATATATATAATTATTAACTTGTACAGTGCAATCGGTAGTCTTTCTGTGGTTATATATATTATATACTTGTCAATTATGACTGTCACTGTACTGCTCTGTGCATGTGAGTGTTTCTATTGTAAAGATTATTCTTTTCTGTCTTTTGTCTGTTGTCTGTCTGTCTGTTATATGGTGAATTTAGTTATAAACAAGTTTTTCTCTGTTGTCAGTCTTCTTTCTGTCTGTTGTTTTTATTTATTTATTTTGTCATGTGAGTGTTACGTGTAAAAGTTTCTCTCTCCTACTGCTGTCTGCTGGTGCTGCTGTCTTAATTTAGTGGGCACGTTGTACACTGTTCTGTCTGTGTTGTCTTGTAAAGTCTCTTCTGTCTGTCTGTCTGTCTGACATGGTGAGTGGTTTAACAGTCTAAACAGTCTTCTGTCTTCTGTCTGTCTTTTGTCTGTCTGTCTGTGATCTGGTTCACTTTAACAGTTTCTGTCTCTGTTATCTGTCTCTCTGTCTGTCTGTCTTTCTCTTCTTTTCTTGCTGGGCTCAGTTGTAAAGTCTCGTGGTGAGCGTTGCCCGTTCCTTTGTCTGCTCTTTCTGTCTTCTCATAGCATGTTCTGTTTAAAACTCATTCTAACGTCTCCCGCAGGTTGTTACCTTGTGTTGTCTCTCTGTCTGTGCTGTTGTGTGTCTCTGTCTCTGTCTTGTTGTGTGTCTGTCTGTTCTGTGTCTGTTGTGTTTGTCCTGTGTTGTTGGTTGTGTGGTGAGGTCTGAGTTTGTGTGGTGATGGCGTTGCAATGTCCCTTTTTGTGATTGTCTATGTTTTCCTGTTAAAATAAGATTTAAGTCGTGCGTGTGTGTTCTGTGTGTGTGTGTGTGTGTGTGTGTGTGTGTGTGTGTGTGTGTGTGTGTGTGTGTGTGTGAATGTGTGTGAGTGAGTGTGTGTGTGTGAGTGAGTGTGTGTGTGAGTGTGTGTGTGTGAATGTGTGTGTGTGTGAGTGAGGTGTGTGTGTGTGTATGATGAGAGAGAGGAGAGTGTGTGTGTGTGTGTGTGTGTGTGTGTGTGTGTGTGTGTGTGTGTGTGTGTGTGTGTGTGTGTGTGTGTGTGTGTGTGTGTGTGTGTGTGTGTGTGTGTTTGAGTGAAAGCTGGTGTAAGGAAAGTTGTAATGGGTTTCTGATTCCGGGGCCAATCTGTTCGTCATTGGCGCTCGAAAAATGTAAATTTGTTAACTAAAAATGTTGCTCGTGGAAAGAAAAATGGTAACCGTTTGTCATTTCTCCACGAGAATCATAACGGAATGCTTTCTGAATAACTAATGACTCCATTCTAGCAGGATGAATTGCCTCTGTGGGGAAAAAAAGCCCGAAAGATTTCTGGAAGTATGTCGTTCAGATTTGGATAACAAGAAAAGAAGCAGGACGCAAGATCCGTATTGGTAGTGGGTTTGAGCACTTAAAAGCCCTTTTAACTACAGGCAATGCAGATAGTTTCAGCCAGGTATTTCAACTACTGCAAGTCGAAGAACCGTCCAATTGTTTACAGAAAAATGCTGCTAGCCACCAGCATGGTATACTCGCCGGAGCCTGGTCGCAAAGCACAAACGCTGGCAACAAGAACGGCAATGGCAAAAAACAAAACCTGAAAAAAACATAGCTCTTTAGTAAACACAACAAAGTCAAAACCTTATTCCACTCAGCAAAGTCAAGCTATTACTCTGTTCAAGTTCTCAATGCAACATCCATGAAATCTCTTTTTTTCCGCTCACCTCAACTCTTCTCGGATCTGCAAAGACAAGCCCTCTGCCTACCACCCACAGTCACTCTGAACTTCCTGCTATATGTTCTTTTCTTCTCTGACAAAGTCCAAAACATTCGCTCCAGACTGAATCAGACTTCTTCCAGCCTGTGTCTCCTGATCCAATGACTTGCATTCCTCTCCTCTCCTGTTCTTTCATCCAACATGCGAGAAAGAAATCAAGACGATTCTGAAAGAAATGACGATAAAATCATGTGATCTTGATCCTCCTATACCTGCTTCTCTTTTCACTCAGTGCCTTCCACAGCTTTTACCCACTATCACGAAAATAGTAAACTCGTCTCTTCTCTCAGGAATTTTTCCATCAGCTCTCAAAACTGCTATAGTTATACCTCTACTCAAAAAGCACGACCTCGGCCCTAACATTCCGAAGAATTATAGACCTGTTTTTAACCTACCTTTTATCTCTAAAGTCCTTGAAAATATGTTCTGAAACAACTCAACAGCCATCTTCATTCCAATAGTCTCTTTCCCCCGTTCCAGTCTGCTTATTGTGCCAACCACAGCACTGAGACCACCCTAGTCCACACCTGAAATACGCTTCTACATACCTCTGACAGGGAAAATCTCCATTCTCACTCTTCTCGACTTATCTGCAGCCTTCGACACTATACACCACTCAATTCTTCTTTCCCGTCTTAAAAACGTTCGGTGTTACTGGCACAGCCGTCACCTGGTTTCATTCATACCTTACCGACCGATTCCAGTCAGTTGCAGTAAACAAGATTCAATCAACACCTGCCAAACTGGAATGTAGAGTCCCACAGGGATCAGTTCTCGGCCTGTTCTTTTTACTCTCTACACTGCTCCACTGTCACATATAATAAACCGTCACCAGATCAACCATCATTTCTATGCGGGTGACTAAGATTCAAAGCAGTGATACTCCTGAAAATCTGCCTTCTTTCTTGACAAATATAAACTACTGCTTTCAAGATATCCCAAACTGGATGATACAGAACAAGTTACAGCTAAACCTAGATAAAACTGAAGCTATGCTTGTAGGGACCAAACACAAACTCTCTCCCATCACAACAGCTTCAGTAGAATTCGGCAATACATAAGTCCCCCTATCCACTGCTGTGAAGTATCTAGGGATCATTATCGACAACACACTCTTCATGCAAAAATTCATCACCCAGGCCTGCCAGTCGAGCTACTATCAATTACAGCGTATTAGTGAGATTCGAAAGTATCTGTTCAATGATGCAACATCCAAACTTGTCACATCTCCCATTCTCTCACATCTGGACTAACGCAATTCTCTTTTGGCTGGTCTGCCAGCATCATCTATATACTACGTATACAAAACTCTGCAGCTCGATTAGTCCTCAGAAAGAAAAAAATCTGAGCACATAACTCCTCTATTGCTATCTCTCGCTGGCTGCCTGTACCACAGAGAGTAAACTGTAAGATTTGTACCCTCTGTTACAAATGTCTTACAAAACAGCTTCCTCCTACCTCTGTGAATTCCTTGTTCCCTCCGCTCTGCTGCAGATTGTGCTTACGAATGCCTGGGGGAGAGGGGGTGTTGGGACGGGACAGCCTGGTGGTGGTTAGAGTGAGGCGCATTGTACTCCTGACCCGGGTTCGAATCTCGTTCAAGAGGATTTTTTCCTCTGGAGTTAACATCAGTGCAGACTCCACTCTCCCCCCCCCCCCCCTACCCCCAAAGTCCTTCGGATGGGACTATGAACCGAGATCCCGAGTGCGAACCCACGCGAACATCTTGTGCACACATTAAAGCCCGTTCCGCGTTTCGGAAGAGTAGGCCATTGTGTGCCGATGGGAACGGATCACAAAATTTACAAAACTGCATACACATGGGGACTGGATGTAAATAAAAGCACATGAGTGCTTATTCTATTAATCTTGAAGTTTAAAAAAAAAAAAGAATGCCTAGATTCAACCAATCCACCGTTGGCCGTCGCTCTTTCTCTATTTCTGGTCCATCAATCTGGAATGACCTGCCCCTCTCCCCTCTTCAAAAGCCTACTTATGACGCTTTTAAATCCAGCCTCAAGACATATTTATTTCAAATCTAAAATTCCCCCTCATGTTTTATCTCATATTTGTCCCTGCCTTCAAATTCCCATCATCCTGCCAAAGTGGTTTTTTTTATATTTTTATGTATTTATTCTTTTATATCGAGGATAATGAAATAAGCACTCATGTGCTTTGTTACATCCAGTCCCCGTGTGTATGCAGTTTTGTAAATTTTGTCATCTGTTTCCACCGGCACACAATGGCCTACTCTTCCGAAAAGCGGAACAGGATTTAACGTGTGCACAAGATGTTCTGCGTGCGTTCGAACACGGGGCCTCGGTTTATAGTCTCATCCGAAGGATGTGTGCGTGTGTGCGTTTGTGAGCGTGAGCGAGCCTCTGTGTGTGTGTGTGTGTGTGTGTGTGTGTGTGTGTGTGTGTGTTGTGTGTGTTTGTGTGTGTGTGTGTGTTGTGTGTGTGTGTGTGTGTGTGTGTTGTGTGTGTGTGTGTGTGTGTGTGTGTGTGTGGTGTGTGTGTACATTTGAAATTGTTAAAACTATTGCAACTGGTTGCGTGTGAAAGATTAGGTTGAATGCAAGCGCCCTGGTTTATTTTTGCAAGATATGGAACTATAAACATTCAATTTTTTTATATTAATATCAATATTATTATTATTATTATCAATATTACTATTATTGTTATTATTAATATTATTATTATTATGATTACTATTATTATATTATTATTATTATTATTATTATTAAAGCGTACTGCCCCAAGGTCAGGTGGAATTGCTGAATGTGCAAATAAAATTAATTTCTTTTTGTAGTTTTGGTCCTTTATAAATTCTACATTTGACCTCAGAATTCGCCCTAATGCTTGGACTGAATCCACTGGTCTACCTCTGTTAAAATTGAAATAAAAAGTGACATTAATAACCCCAGTGATTATGCCAGGATGTCTCTTAGGAACAGCTGTTTGCCCTCCAGGGACTTCAGAAAGGACTTAAAGAAATTGTCATTGATAAATTTCAGGCAGGATTTAAACACAATTATTTTCACCTTTGATCACATGCTTACTCTTATGACCTCCATACAAAAAACAAAGTTTTCTTCACACTGCAAAACGTATGTTGCTTTCATTGACTTTGGGGACGCTTTTGACGAATAGTGCGACTGGATAAATCGTGACTGCCTGGAAAAGTCGTCTGCTTTAGGAGCCATCATCATGATGGATATTAAGGGTTGGAGGCAGTCGTTTTTTTAACTGGGTATCAAAGGTGAGGATCAGGTTAGTTAACTGAGGGCGTGGTTATAATTATCTGGTTTCAGCAGGGCAAAGAGGATGTACCTGTTTTCATTTCTACATTTCGAGCCAGACTGATCGATAATACATGGCAAGGATAGTCTGTTCCTGTTGATGACAGACTGATCGATAATACATGGCAAGGATAGTCTGTTCCTGTTGATGACAGACTGATCGATAATACATGGCAAGGATAGTCTGTTCCTGTTGATGACAGACTGATCGATAATACATGGCAAGGATAGTCTGTTCCTGTTGATGACAGACTGATCGATAATACATGGCAAGGATAGTCTGTTCCTGTTGATGACATCCAGTGTTTGATCTTTACAGGCAGTTCAGCCCAGTGCGTGGTATCCAGACTTGTTTCGGAGTGAAAATGGATCAGGATGTAAAACCCACCCTGGTCAGGTTCCAGCTGGATGTTTCTGATCTTTCTCTCCTGGTTGCTGTGGTTACCGAAGCACAACGACCGTGGCCTTCCTCTGCAGAGCCTGACGGTGGCTAGGAGGAGGCTCGCCTTGTGTTGGGTGTCCCGCTCACCTCCCCTCACCTCCCCTGCTCCCCTACCCCCTCCAGGGTCGTAGGGGCACTGCAGTGACGAACGTTGCACCAGCTGGCTCCATTTGCGGCGGTTGTGGGCAAGTGCCTGGGTTGTGGAGAAGCTCTTCCCGGTCCATTCAGTGATGTTGTCTACTGCCCATTTCTTCTTCGGCCTGCCTCTCTTTCTCTTCCCCTGCACTGTTCCCTGCAGTATGGTCTTGGTCTTGGTCCGCTCTCACAGTCTCAAAATACATGTCACTCCTTTGGGGGAGAGGGGCTTATAATTAACCCTGTACATTAAGACTGTCATTGTTGATAGTTTCCCCCAAAGGAAAATGTCATTAAAAACCCGGCTTTTTAGAATTATGTGTAAGTCATTCGAAACACGAAGCATGATGTGTAATAGCTGATAGATGCTGGTCGCTCTGTTGTGTTATTATGACCTCTCCTCATTTGGCAGTGTCGGGTATAGCCACGCCCCCTTTCAGTGGAGGTCTTTGTTGAATAAAACAGTCCCCCCCTCCCTCTCTCTCTGTCTCTCTCTGTCTCTCTCTCTCTCTCTCGTCCTCTTAAAAAAGACAAGCTTATTAGAAGCTGACTATACTCAGTTAAATATGTTCCCCCTTACACCAAAGATTAAAATATAACAAAGGAGTCATGATGTTCAAGATCATGACAGGAACTGTTCCATC
>CM054142.1:72943786-72993786 GCA_028751875.1 Rapana venosa | reverse complement strand
GGGAACATGGAAACTGCCACTGTGGACCATTCCCTCAGCGGTGACGTCTAACCTGCTTACCACATTGAAGCGCTTTCCAGTCAGCAGACGTCTGCTTAGCACATCGTCACCCGTATTGAAAATATGTCGGGTTTTCTTGTTATTTCCTTTAGAAATGACCAAGATGCAGGTTTTGCCATTTACTTTGAATAATTAGGAAAACCCAATGATTGAAATAAGATGCAAATGCTTATTTCTAGCACCAGCGGCTAACAGTCTAACAATCAAAACCATCAAAACCCTCAAAACCATCAAAACCCTCAAAACAATCAAAACCATCAAAACAATCAAAACCATCAAAACCCTCAAAACGACCAAAACGATCAAAACCCTCAAAACCATCAAAACCCTCAAAACCATCAAAACAATCAAAACGATCAAAGTCCTCAGAAGGTGTGTCATGACCAGGCCAGGTGAAGGCTGACCTCCTCTCTGTGGTTGACTTGTGACAACGACTCCTGCCCTCCCCGCCTCCCCCACAGGCTGTGGGTAGCCCCCCCGACCTCAACCTTCCTCTGTGAGGCACATGCCCTGCAAGGCCTGTGTCGCTGTTGTTGTTAGTGAGAATGCGAAACATTGTACAAACTCTCATCCTGCGAAAGAGCATCGTGTTACAGTTATGTAAAATGTGTACCATGTATGCTGCATACTGTGTGTTGTGTCAATATAGATATAGATGTATAGATATACATACATATATATATATATATATATATATATATATATATATATATATATATATATATATATATATAATAGATAGATAGATAGATAGATATATATTATATATATTATATATATATAATATATATATATATATATATATATATATATATATATATATATATATAAAATATATATATATACATATTGATAGACCCGCTACTCCTGTACAGGAGGCGGCACACGCGGTGGGGGACCTTGCCCACACGATCGTTGTGGAGAGGCTGGAGGAGCTGAGCCGCCATCTTGCGGCGTCAGGTGAGGGGCCGCTCTTCATCATCAGCGGCGTCAACTACGACAACTACCTGGCCAAGATCACCACTGCCAGCCACAAGGCCAGGCACCACCCTCCCTGCTGCAGAGCAGACCCCCCGCCTCCCTGTTCCCAGGCTGACCAGCCAACCCCTCAACCCCAGGCGGCGGCGTGTGCCGGACCTCAAAGCGCCACACCCCGCTCCAGGGCTGAAGCCCAGCAGCACACCTCTGCACAGAGGACGGTTCAGCACCCTGGCCCACAACCACAACCAGAACCGGAACCAGAACCAGAACCAGAACCAGAACAGAACCAGAACCAGAACCAGAACCGGAACCAGAACCAGAACCAGACTGCGGGCACCTGAGCCAGGCCCAGCATCAGCCCCCCTCTGGGAAGCGGCCCCTGCTCCTGCTGCAGGATGACTCTGCCTCCCGGCATGGCCACAGCCAGCGCCACGCCCCACAGGCTGCCTCCCCAAGCCCCGGGCCTCTGAGGACAAGCAGCACCAGCACCTGCACACTGAGGACAAGCAGCAACAACACCTGCACACTCAGGACAAGCAACAGCAGCACCTGCACACTCAGGACAAGCAGCAACAACACCTGCACACTCAGGACAAGCAGCAACAACACCTGCACACTGAGGACAAGCAACAGCAGCAACACCTGCACACTGAGGACAAGCAACAACAACACCTGCACACTGAGGACAAGCAACAGCAGCAACACCCCAAGCCCCCCTCTCACACAGCGCCAGACCTTTCCCACTCCCGCTCCAAACTTCAGAAGATGCAGTCTGGGACCACTGACGTCGGCAAAGTTGAAGGTAGGGGTGTGTGTGTGGGGGGGGGGGGAGGGTGTGTGTGTGTCGGGGGGGGGGGGGGAGGGTGTGTGTGTGTGTGTGTGTGGGGGGGGGGGGGTGTGGTGTGGTGGTGTGTGTGTGTGTATAGCAGAGAAAGTGTGATTTCCAACCGCTTACTTCACATCATTTGTTGATGTTGTTATGTTGATGTTGTCGTTGTTGTGTTGATGTTGAGGTTATGTTGTTATGTTGATGCTGCTGTTATGTTGTTGTTGTTGTTGTTGTTATGCTGATGTTGTCGTTGTTATGTTGTTGTCGTCATGTTGCTGTTGTTATGTTGTTGTCGTTATGCTGATGGTGTTATGTTGATGTTGTTCTCCCCACAGCCTAACAGCCTGGGGTCACTCAGAACATGCGCTGTGTATCACTCGCTCCAACACGGAAGACAGGGAGCCTGTGAGTACACACTGCACAGAAGTTTGCTGTGTGACTCTTTGGTGGATTGTAGCACACACTGCACAGAAGTTTGCTGTGTGACTCTTTGGTGGATTGTAGTACACACTACACAGAAGTTTGCTGTGTGACTCTTTGGTGGATTGTAGTACACACTGCACAGAAGTTTGCTGTGTGACTCTTTGGTGGATTGTAGTACACACTGCACAGAAGTTTGCTGTGTGACTCTTTGGTGGATTGTAGCACACACTGCACAGAAGTTTGCTGTGTGACTCTTTGGTGGATTGTACTATAGCCCCAGCGGAGCCATCCGATTAAGGGACTGATATCCCACCAACCATCCATCACCCATTGTGTATGTATGTGACTGTAATCAAGCACCTCGCTATACAGGCAGTCATACTCCGACTTCAGAGAAAGTTCGCATGAGAAAGGACACACGCAGACTTCCAAGTGTTGTTGCAGGCAATATTATCAGCTGACCAGGAACTGCTGAAGCCCTCTGTAGATAAATGCCTTAACTGAAGAGACAGCCAACTTTCAGGCCGCCTTTCCTAATACCTTCGTTTATCAACAGCTTTTGAGCCAACGATTATTATGTTTCTTTGCTCCTCATTTTCTTAACAATGACGTGTTTCTGCGTGGCAGTCTTCACTTCGATCATGCACTGTTGCACCAGGAACAATAAAAATCGTCTGCTTCTTTTTGAGCAGGTGAAGGGAAGCAACTGCTTCCACCCAGGCCATCTGACAGGGGAGGCAAGCGTGGAGAAATTGACATTCTGCTGCTGCACAAGAAGGGCGGAGTTGTCCTGATTGAGGTGAGCCAGACCTTTCCACAAAAGATGCTCAGCAGGAGCCAGGGGAGGGGGGGGGATAGGATGAAGGGGGGGGGGATAGGATGGGGGGGGGGGGGGCAACAGAGACAGATACAGAGGCAATGAGAGGGACAGAGAGAAAAATTGAAAGCTGACAATGTTACAAAAGGAAACCTTGATCAGCTGTAACTTCTACCAGACAGGTTATGACAGGTAATTTACATCAAAGTTACAGCCACTACACTCACAGGCAGGTAATTTACATTAAAAAATACAGCCATTACACTCACAGGCAGGTAATTTACATCAAAATTACAGCCACTACACTCACAGGCAGGTATTTTACATCAAAATTACAGCCACTACACTCACAGGCAGGTAATTTACATCAAATTACAGCCACTACACTCACAGGCAGGTAATTTACATCAAACTTACAGCCACTACACTCACAGGCAGGTAATTTACATCACAGTTACAGCCATTACACTCACAGGCAGGTAATTTACATCAAAATTACAGCCATTACACTCACAGGCAGGTAATTTACATAAAAAATACAGCCACTACACTCACAGGCAGGTAATTTACATCAAACTTACAGCCACTACACTTACAGGCAGGTATTTTACATAAAAAATACAGCCATTACACTCACAGGCAGGTAATTTACATCAACGTTACAGCCACTACACTCACAGGCAGGTAATTTACCTCAAAGTTACAGCCATTAGACTCACAGGCAGGTAATTTACATCAAAGTTACAGCCACTACACTCACAGGCAGGTAATTTACATCAAACTTACAGCCACTACACTCACAGGCAGGTAATTTACATCAAAGTTACAGCCACTCCACTCACAGGCAGGTGATTTACATCACAATTACAGCCACTACACTCACAGGCAGGTGATTTACATCACAGTTACAGCCACTGCACTCAGAGACACACAGGGCCACACAGAAGAACTCGGGTGCAGGCTGCACAGTCATCAGCTGCTGCACAGCCCAGACTCCTGCCTGTGGTTGCTGGCTGCAGGTCAAGGCTGTAGGGCACAGGAGCAACCCCCAACTGCTGCAGCAGTCGGAAGCGGAGCTGCAGTCGGCGCTGCAGCGACGTGTGAGGAGGGCGGAGCAGCAGCTGCAAGGGGCCGGGGACACCCTGCGCTACCTCATGCCGGACCTGCACCTGCCGCGCGTCACTTTCGTCCTGGCGTTGCCGTACGTCTCCCGCCAGCAGCTGCACAAGGTTGGAGTCATAGGAAGGGGAGGGGGGGGGGTGCTTGTGTCATCAGACGGGGGACAGGGTAGCCTGGTGGTTAGAGTGATGTATTCGTGATCTGCTGACCCGGGTTCGAATCTCGTTCAAGAGGATTTTTCTCTGGGGTTAACATCAGTGCAGATTCCACTCTCCCCAAAAGTCCTTCGGATGCGACTATAAACCGAGGTCCCGTGTGCAAACGCACGGAGAACATCTTGCGCACACGTTAAAACCCGTTCCGCTTTTCGGAGGAGTAGGCCATTGTGTGCCGATGGGAACGGACGACAATATTTACAAAACTGCATACACACAGGGTCAAGATTTTTAAAAGCGCATGAGTGGTTATTCCATTATCCTCGAAATAAAAGAATAAATAAATAAATAAACGTGCATCAGTCACTACCTATAGGTATTTCCAAAGAATTTAGACAGTCCAGTTCCCTTGATAGTGCAGCCGGTTCCACTGTATATCCCTGCTCTCTTTTGCCACTGTCCTGGTACATCAGTGTTGTCAGTTAACCCCATCCAGTTGTACAGGAAATAGGAGTGAGGTACACAGCTCAGTGAAGTAAAAGCTAATGCTTCCTTCCTCACCACAACAGAACCCATTTCTTGCGATTAATAATTATGTAGACTACCAATTATCATCTTACCATTCCATGACTTGCATACAATACCGACTGCACGTAAGCCTCATGTCTCTTACCATCCACCAAAAAGGACACAATACCATAAGGTCTCAGACACAGCTAGCTGTTTGGGTACATTATCCTTCTTTACACCAGTCTTATAATGATTGATGATTCTTTACACCATGTCTTCACAGATGAATGAAAAGATTAACGAGCTTTACCGCCACTCCCCAGGCTGTCTCCCCTCTCTCTGTGGACCCCAACCTGCGGTTCCTGTGTAAAGACGACTTGTGGCTGTCCTGCTGCCCTGAGAACCCCCCGCCCTCACAGACAGGGACAGGAGAGGACAGCGGTGCTGGGCCTCCTCAGGATGGGGGCATGCCGGCCTTGGTGAGGTGGTGGAGGCACACGGCAGGGGAGGACGTCAGCTCAGAGCTGCCTGTGGAGTCCATGAAGACCATCGTGGGCAGGTAGGGGGGGGGGGGGTGGAGGGGGGGGGGTGAAGGTTGAGGTGGGGTAACTTGTCACTAAGGCGTGCACCTATGCAAAGAGCCACGCTGCCTATCGGAACATCTTTCCTTTTAATAATAATAATAATAATAATAATAATAATAATAATAATAATAATAATAATAATGTATGGAATTTATACAGCGCTGAATCTTGTAAAGCAACAAATCAAAGCGCTCAGATGACATGAATTTTTTTTGGAATTTTTTTTTTTTGTATCGAGGATAATGGAATAAGCACTCAGGTGCTTTTTTTACATCCAGTCCCCGTATGTGTGCGGTTTTGTAAAATTTGTCATCTGTTCCCACCGGCACACAATGGCCTACTCTTTCGAAAAGCGGAATATGATTTAACGTGTGCGCAAGATGTTCTGCATGCGTTCGCACACGGGGCCTCGGTTTATAGTCTCATCCGAAGGACTAGTCGATGCTGCATGAAAACACAGACACACCCCGAGGACATGGGCCCTTGCGTGCATGTACACACGCAGACACAAACACACAGGTTTTCATAGATGGACACGCGCACACACACACACGTGCGCGCGCGCACGTGCACACACACACACACACACACACACACACACACAGAGGCACACCAAGATGTGTGTGTCCATCAAGGATGTCTTACAGCTAAGAGCTTTCCTTCCTTCCTTCCTTCCTTCCTTCCTTCCTTCCTTCCTTCCTTCCTTCCTTCCTTCCTGCCTTCCTTCCTTCCTTCCTTCCTTCCTTCCTTCAGTTTCTGACCATAGATCTAGGAGCTTTTGGTTGTGGTCAGTTTAAGTTGGAAAACTGAAATACAGTTGTGACTACCCTATATTCATACATCATGTTGAGAGAGTGGCTGACAACAGATGTCTGTGGGGTCTCCAACCCAAGGGGTCTGTTAACTCTGAGATAGAGGGAGAGGGGGGGGCCATCCCCCTTTACCCAGGCTTGTATCACAGTCTGTACCTCAACTACCTGCTCATATCCCATGACCTTGAGAATCTTCTTCATACTCGTCAGTCGGAACGACAAACTAAAATCAAAATCAAATGATGTCCACTCTCATGCACTTCCATCCTTTGCACCATTGATGTTCTTATCTATTGTGTTATATGACACCATGGTTGGGGAAGGGGGGGGGGTAGTGCCAAGACTAGTTGCCTGAGTAGGCAGTCCCCTCCACGTGGTCCCTCCCTGCACTAGCCAGTCACTGCCCTCAGCCAAAGGCTGGCGAGGAGGCATCTGCTGTGTCTGACCACGTCTCGCTTGCTGTCCAGCACTGAAGTGGTTCAGCAGAAACAAGGTCGGAGTTCGGGATTTCATGCCACCAGACATCGATGGCTTAAGTCGGGAAGCTTGGCTCTGAGGCTGTAGCATTTCAGCTTGGCTCTGAGGCTGTAGCATTTCAGCTTGGCTCTGAGGCTGTAGCATTTTAGCTTGGCTCTGAGGCTGTAGCATTTCAGCTTGGCTCTGAGGCTGTAGCATTTCAGCTTGGCTCTGAGGCTGTAGCATTTCAGCTTGGCTCTGAGGCTGTAGCATTTCAGCTTGGCTCTGAGGCTGTGGCATTTCAGCTTGGCTCTGAGGCTGTAGCATTTCAGCTTGGCTCTGAGGCTGTAGCATTTCAGCTTGGCTCTGAGGCTGTGGCATTTCAGCTTGGCTCTGAGGCTGTAGCATTTCAGCTTGGCTCTGAGGCTGTGGCATTTCAGCTTGGCTCTGAGGCTGTAGCATTTCAGCTTGGCTCTGAGGCTGTGGCATTTCAGCTTGGCACTGAGGCTGTAGCATTTCAGCTTGGCACTGAGGCTGTGGCATTTCAGCTTGGCACTGAGGCTGTGGCATTTCAGCTTGGCACTGAGGCTGTGGCATTTCAGCTTGGCACTGAGGCTGTGGCATTTCAGCTTGGCACTGAGGCTGTAGCATTTCAGCTTGGCACTGAGGCTGTGGCATTTCAGCTTGGCACTGAGGCTGTAGCATTTCAGCTTGGCTCTGAGGCTGTAGCATTTCAGCTTGGCACTGAGGCTGTAGCATTTCAGCTTGGCACTGAGGCTGTAGCATTTCAGCTTGGCACTGAGGCTGTAGCATTTCAGCTTGGCTCTGAGGCTGTAGCATTTCAGCTTGGCACTGAGGCTGTAGCATTTCAGCTTGGCACTGAGGCTGTAGCATTTCAGCTTGGCTCTGAGGCTGTAGCATTTCAGCTTGGCTCTGAGGCTGTAGCATTTCAGCTTGGCTCTGAGGCTGTAGCATTTCAGCTTGGCACTGAGGCTGTAGCATTTCAGCTTGGCTCTGAGGCTGTAGCATTTCAGCTTGGCTCTGAGGCTGTAGCATTTCAGCTTGGCACTGAGGCTGTAGCATTTCAGCTTGGCTCTGAGGCTGTAGCATTTCAGCTTGGCTCTGAGGCTGTAGCATTTCAGCTTGGCACTGAGGCTGTAGCATTTCAGCTTGGCTCTGAGGCTGTAGCATTTCAGCTTGGCACTGAGGCTGTAGCATTTCAGCTTGGCTCTGAGGCTGTAGCATTTCAGCTTGGCTCTGAGGCTGTAGCATTTCAGCTTGGCTCTGAGGCTGTAGCATTTCAGCTTGGCACTGAGGCTGTAGCATTTCAGCTTGGCTCTGAGGCTGTAGCATTTCAGCTTGGCTCTGAGGCTGTAGCATTTCAGCTTGGCACTGAGGCTGTAGCATTTCAGCTTGGCTCTGAGGCTGTAGCATTTCAGCTTGGCACTGAGGCTGTAGCATTTCAGCTTGGCTCTGAGGCTGTAGCATTTCAGCTTGGCTCTGAGGCTGTAGCATTTCAGCTTGGCTCTGAGGCTGTAGCATTTCAGCTTGGCACTGAGGCTGTAGCATTTCAGCTTGGCTCTGAGGCTGTAGCATTTCAGCTTGGCTCTGAGGCTGTAGCATTTCAGCTTGGCACTGAGGCTGTAGCATTTCAGCTTGGCACTGAGGCTGTAGCATTTCAGCTTGGCTCTGAGGCTGTAGCATTTCAGCTTGGCTCTGAGGCTGTAGCATTTCAGCTTGGCTCTGAGGCTGTAGCATTTCAGCTTGGCTCTGAGGCTGTAGCATTTCAGCTTGGCTCTGAGGCTGTAGCATTTCAAGTCCATACTGGTCAGTGATGCCGTGCTGGCAGTCCTTAACGCAGTCAGGAGTCCAGCACAGCACAGCACAGCACAGCACAGCACAGCACAGCAGTGGAGATAGGGAATCGTGCACACACAGTGAGCACTTCTGATCCACCTTGTCCTGCATATCGCTGCACACACTTGTCTGATGGGTGTTGTTCTGCTGACGCCTGCAGGGTCTGCGGGCTGATGTGTTCTTTTTTTGTATGATGTGTTCTTATTTTGTATGATGTGTTCTTATTTTGTCTGATGTGTTCTTATTTTGTCTGATGTGGGGTTTTTTTGTCTGATGTGTTCCTTCACGTTCATGGCGCTGTGTCATCCATTCTCATGGCGGTAGTTGTTGTGCTGACGCCTGCAGGGTCTGCGGGCTGATGTCGGTGGTCTCTGTGTGGACGGCCAGCAGGCCCCGCATGGAGGTGCGCACTGCGGCCCAGGCCATAGCGGAGAGCGGGCGTCGCCTGGTGGAGGTGGTCCTGCTTCCCCGCCAAGCCCAGGTCCTGGCCCAGCCCTGCCTGCCGCGCCTGTGGCTGACGGGGCCCGTGGGGTCCGGGAAAACCCTGCTGCTGCAGCTGAAGGGCCGGCAGTGGCTGCAGGAAGGGAAGAGAGTCATCGTCATCAACGTCCGCATTTCCTCCAGAGGTCGTCCTCAAGGTCATGTCTTGGAGAGAAGCATTCGGCGTGACGTGGAAGGGGCGTGTGGACCAGGCAGCGTGGAGCGCTACGACATTGCTGTGGACGAGTTCCACTTTGAGAGTCTGCACAAGCAGCTGGAGGCTGGGGGGCCCACAGAGAAGGCCTGTTTTGTGGTGGACGAGGTGCTGTGGGGAATGTCCGTCATTCCCCAGATGCTCGTAGACCACTACCCCCACAGCCCCATCTGGTGCGTTGCCAGCTATGCAGCTCAGGTTCCCCCAACTTTTCAGCGTGTCCGATTCGCATCTGTACTGAGGAGTCCCCCCTCCGTTCAGCTGATGCTCAAGGAGATAGATCACATCCAAAGACACGAGTCAGCCTACACCACACGCAGCGCCGCCAGAGGCTTGTCCTGTGACGGACCTCCAATCCTGTTCATTGAGCACGCCAAGCACGACAGCAGCGTGCGTCACCTGGACTGCCTGCAGTGCGCCAACGAACTGGCTGACGTCTTGCAGAACAAGCTGGGCCTCAAGCTGCATCCTCCAGCAGCAGCAGCAGCAACAGCAGCAACAGCAGCAGCAACAGCATGCCAAACCGACACCTTCACCACACCACCGGCTGGTCAATGTTGTCAGTTAGGTCCTACCAAGAAGCTGACCAGGGAGCCAGCTCCTCTGTCTTTCAGAGATGTTCTGATCCTGGTTGTTCTTCCGTGGTCAGTGTTTAAGCACGTCGCTGGCTGCCACTGGGAGGCCTCTATTCCTGGAGCGCTGCAGTACATCATGTACATGTGCACGTCTAACTTCATAGCCGGCCTCAGGCAGCGAGGGGTGCCTTTGAAGCTGGCCATGGACAACACTCTGAAGGAGATCGGCCTTCCCCCGCGGGACGAGGTCATCATGAGTGACATCATGGGCGCCCACAGCCTGGAGAGGAAAGTCGTTGTCTTGCTGCGCTGTGGGTCTGCCCTGACGGCGGCAGAGGTCTGGGAGCACATCTCCCGCTACCAGACAGTGCAGGCTGCCTCCGCTGCACACTGCCCCGCAGAAATGGCCGACATCCGGGAGCTGTTGGCCACTCCGCTGGACAAGCAAACCACCAGCCAGCAACTGCATCTCTTCGTGTCCCTGATGCACGAGGTGTCTGACATCATTTACCCCCAGCTGACCATACCCTCCTCCCCCTCCCAAGAAGACGCGGAAGCCATCTTCCACCATCTGTTGGGGAACGTGTTGGTGAAGGGCACCCGCTCCTTCACCAGTGACCATGCCCGCCAGGAAGACCAGGACGGGCAGACCCTGCCAAGACCAGGACCAGGACCAGGACCAGGACCAGGAGCACCTGCAGCACCTGCCCTGCCTCGCCGCGGGATGGAGAACAGGTGTGACGTGTGCCTGGACACCCCCCTCAGCCAGCTAGAGAAGCCTGCAGCATCTGCAGCTCCCTTCAAGGCCGCACCTGCAGAGGAGGAGGTCATAGAAGCCAACTCTTCCTTCTTCGTGCCCAGCATGCAGGAGGACATGGAGCAGCGGCAGGAGGAAGTGCAGCGAATCCGGAAAGCCTTGGAATCCCTCTCTGAGGACGACCTGGACTGGGAGTTCCTGGCTGCCTCACGCTGCCTGTCTCAGTACATCTCCATCATCTCCTGACTGACTTCAGGCTGCCTGTCTCAGTACATCTCCATCATCTCCTGACTGACTTCACGCTGCCTGTCTCAGTACATCTCCATCATCTCCTGACTGACTTCACGCTGCCTGTCTCAGTACATCTCCATCATCTCCTGACTGACTTCACGCTGCCTGTCTCAGTACATCTCCATCATCTCCTGACTGACTTCAGGCTTCAGTGTCCCTGTCAATATGAAGGCCTGTCTTTCTGCCTGCCTGCCTGCCTGCCTGCCTGTCTTTCTGCCTGCCTGCTTGCCTGCCTGTCTGCCTGCCTGCCTGCCTGCCTGTCTTTCTGCCTGCCTGCCTGCCTGCCTGCTTGCCTGTCTGCTTGCCTGTCTTTCTGCCTGCGTGCCTTTCTGCTTGTTTGTCTGCCTGCCTGCCTGCCTGCATGCCTGCGGTGGAAACTCTGACAGGACTTGGTCTCATATTAAACATTTTTCCAAAAAACGTTCGGTATTAAAGGGGAAGCCACCACCTGGTTTCGCTCATACCTCACAGACCGATTCCAGACAGTTGCAATAAACAAGATTCAATCAATACCTGCCAAACTGGAATGCGGAGTCCCGCAGGGATCCGTTCTGGGCCCTGTTCTTTTCACTCTCTACACTGCTCCACTGTCATATATAATAAACCGTCACCAGATCAACCATCATTTCTACGCTGATGACTCTCAGATTCAAAGCAGTGATACTCCGGAAAATCTGCCTTCTCTCTTGACAAATATGTCACACTGCCTCCAAGATATTCAAAACTGGATGATACAAAACAAATTACAGCTAAACGCAGATAAAACGGAAGCCATGATTGTAGGAACCAAACACAAACTCTCGTCCATGACAACAGCTTCAATAGAGTTTGGCAATATAACAGTTCCTCTATCCACCACAGTCAAGTATCTTGGCGTTGTTATCGACAACACGCTTTCTATGCAAAAATTCATCACCCAGACCTGTCAGTCATGCTACTATCAATTACGGCGTATTAGTGCAATTCGAAAGTACCTGTCCACTGATGCAACATCCAAACTTGTCACATCTCTCATTCTTTCACGTCTGGACTATTGCAATTCTCTTTTGGCTGGTCTGCCAGCATCATCTATCTACTCCCTTCAACGAATTCAAAACTCTGCTGCTCGACTTGTTCTCAAAAAGAAAAAATCTGAGCATACTACTCCTCTCTTGCGATCTCTCCACTGGTTGCCTGTGCCACAGAGAGTCAAGTACAAGATCTGTACCCTCTGTTACAAATGTCTCCATAAAACAGCACCTTCCTACCTCTGTGAATGTCTTCACCTGTACACTCCTTCTCGTTCCCTCCGCTCTGCTGCAGATACCCTGTGCTTACAAATACCTAGATTCAACCAGTCCACCGTTGGCCGTCGCTCTTTCTCTGTTTCTGGTCCAGCGATCTGGAATGACCTCCCTCTCTCCCTTCGCGAAAAGCCTACTTACAACACTTTTAAATCCAGCCTCAAAACATACCTATTTCAAACCTAAGACCTCCCCCTACAGTTTCATCTCATAATTATCTGTCCTTGCCTTCAGTGGCCTAAATTCTCATCACCCTGCTGAAGCATATAACCTGTGTGTGTGTTTGTGTGTGTGTGCGTGCGTGCGCGCGTGTGCGCGCGTGTGTTCGTGTGTATTTGAACTTTTTAAACTATTAATCATTGTTGGTTGCATGTGTAGGAGTGGAATAGATGCAAGCGCTTTGGTTTGTTGTTTTTTACAAGATATAGCGCTATATAAATTCCATTTATTATTATTATTATTATTTTCCCCGGCGGGGATACCGGGGGTCCTGTCAGTATAAACAGCATCCCCACCTTCTGGAAATTCTGTGCTAGAAATTCCCTCTTTTCTATCCCTCCATTTATTTCTGCCTTGTTCCTTTTCTTCCTGGCATGTCCTTCTTGTCTATTTTCTGCCTTCTGGGTCGGTTCTCCTGCTTGTTTTTTCCCAGACAGACTGACAAGATAACAGTTCTCTCCCCTGCCGAAGTCGGATGCGCTGAGTCTGTTGTCAGGCGCTTAACGGCAGCCCAGCGTATTTTCACTCACGTGACAGACAGCAGTGGCTGTTGTCTGAGCATTGGACAAAGAAGAGCATTATACATGGAATCATTCGGCTACAGAGGGAGTGATGATGATGATGATGATGATGATGATGATGATGATGATGATGATGATGATGATGATGATGATGATGATGATAATAATAATAATAATATCATCCAGCAGCAGCAGCAGCAGCATCATAAAAGGAATTTGTATAGTGCTGAAGCTTGTCAAGCGAACAAATCAAAGCGCTTGCATTCAGAACATTCACGCCACCGTTCACTACAGATGAACAGACTTAGGATTCACACACACACACACACACACACACACACACACACACACACACACACAGGCCGTGTTCAGGCAGGAGGGGGGGTGGGGGGAGAGGGGGGAGGAGCTGCAGCTGTCTGTTGAAAGCAGGAACAGGTAAGAGCTGCAACTCTAGGAGAATGTCGTAGGTCAGAAACGAGAGAGTTTACATCTTTACCTTACTCCAAAGTCATTTTAGATCATAGAAGTATAATTATTAATGCAGAAATAGTAGTGGAGGAGGGGGGGGGGGTTAGCGCAGGTAACCACTTACAACTTCTCCATCATTTTTTTAAATGATTTTCAAAGATTCGATTTAGATGAAAAATAAATGATGCTAGAAAATAAAATCTTTCAACGACAGCCCTTAGGCATTTTTGTGCAGAGCCATGTCTCTGGCATGAGTCTTCGTCAGAGGTCCGGTGAGCGGCTGTGTTGTTGTTGTTGTTGTTGTCTTCAATTAACGTCTGTTCACTCTTGGTGATATTAGACAAAAGAGGGCTGCTGTTGTTGTTGTTGTTGTCTTCAATTGAACGTCTGTTCACTCTTGGTGATATTAGACAAAAGAGAGCTGTTGTTGTTGTTGTCTTCAATTTAACGTCTGTTCACTCTGGTGATATTAGACAAAAGAGAGCTGCTGTTGTTGTTGTTGTTGTCTTCAATTTAACGTCTGTTCACTCTGGTGATATTAGACAAAAGAGAGCTGCTGTTGTTGTTGTTGTTGTCTTCAATTTAACGTCTGTTCACTCTGGTGATATTAGACAAAAGAGAGCTGCTGTTGTTGTTGTTGTTGTCTTCAGTTTAACGTCTGTTCACTCTTGGTGATATCAGACAAAAGAGAGCGGCTGTGCCGGGCTGAAGTGTGCCTGCCTGGCTCCTGCACAACTCGCACAGTCGTTCCGCCTGCTGCCTCTGGCTTCAGCAGTCCCTTACCAACATGAGCCTACACTGGCGGGACCTCAAGACCGCCCCTGGAACCATGGCTTGTTCCTCTTTGCCAAGCGACCAGGCGTGGCTCCAGTGTCCGTTTGACCCTGAACTGTCCTCCCCATCCCCATGACCCACAGTGGTGGTCTGAGTGCTAGCCTTTCAGATGAGACGGTAAATCGAGCTCCCGTGTGCAACACATATTGAGCGGGCGTAAAACAACTCACGGCAACAAAAGAGTTAAGTTGTCCCTGGCAATATTCTGTAGATTAAAGTCACTGTGATAGAAAAACAAGTACTCATACAGACAGGACTTTGGGGGGAGGGGGGGGGGGGGGAGGGGGGGGGAGGGGTGTCGCTCTTCTTGTGGCAGCGTGCTCTACCCGGGGAGGACAGTCCTAATTCCACACAGGGAAAACATTGACTGGTGCTGCACAGTGCAGTGCATCAGACTAGCACAGCGCATGCAGTACAGTGCTGCACAGTGCAGTGCAGTCCACAGCGCAGTACAGTACAGTGCAGTGCAGTGCAGTGCAGTACAGTACAGTGCAGTACAGCACAGCGCAGTGCAGTACAGTGCTGCACAGTGCAGTGCAGTACACCACAGCGCAGTGCAGTACAGTGCAGTGCAGTGCAGTGCAGTGCAGTACAGTACAGTGCAGTACAGCGCAGTGCAGTACAGTACAGTGCAGTGCAGTGCAGTGCAGTGCAGTATAGTGCAGTACAGTGCCAGTGCAGTACAGTGCAGTACAGTGCAGTGCAGTACAGTACAGTACAGTACTGTACAGTGCAGTGCAGTATCATACAGTTGACATTGAGCGTTTGTTGTTTCTAGCTGCTTTCAACATCGATGTTTGATGACCTTTTTTAGTCTTGTTTGCCTGGGTGTGTGGTTTGCATTGACTAAGGTGTTTGACATAGCGTTTGTTGTTTGCTTTCATTAGCATTGCTTTTTGTTGTTTGCTTGCTTGTTTCTTGTATTGTTTGGGCTTATGATTGTTTTTTGCTTGCTTGGTTTTTGGTTGTGGTTTTGTGCTGTTTGTTTTGTTCTTGGTGTTGTTGTTTTTGGGGTACTAGTTGCTTTGGTTGTGGGAGAGTGTTTGTTTAGCTTTTAGTGTTGGTTTATGTACAGAGCAATGACGGATGGAAGATGTTTTCAGCATATATATATGAAGACAAGCGTGAAGGAAGCATAGACTGACTTAGACAAATTATTCTTGTTTAGAAGCATGGAAATGTTGACGTATTGTCGGCAGGTGACTTCATTGTTGTTGCTGCTGGTTTTTTTGTTGCTGTTGTTGTTGTTGTTGCTGCTGTTGTTGTTAATGACATGAACTGCAAAGCAGAGACTATGCTGGTGCAATAATCATTCCTTTGACTCTCACTGACCGTGATTGTTTCTCTTCCTTCCTTCCTTCCTTCCTTCCTTCCTTCCTTTCTGTCTTTGCGATGTGCTGTGTCAAGCAAGTGGATAAGGCGTGAGGCTTCACATCCTACAGGTCTCGAAGTTGTCAGGTCCAGTCTTTGTACCATGCAAACCTCCAACCTTACATCATGCAAACCTCCAACCTTACATCATGCAAACCTCCAACCTTACATCATGCAAACCTCCAACCTTACATCATGCAAACCTCCAACCTTACATCATATCATGCAAACCTCCAACCTTACATCATGCAAACCTCCAACCTTACATCATGCACTTACATCATGCAAACCTCCAACCTTACATCATGCAAACCTCCAACCTTACATCATGCAAACCTCCAACCTTACATCATGCAAACCTCCAACCTTACATCATATCATGCAAACCTCCAACCTTACATCATGCAAACCTCCAACCTTACATCATGCATACCTCCAACCTTACATCATATCATGCAAACCTCCAACCTTACATCATGCAAACCTCCAACCTTACACCATGCAAACCTCCAACCTTACATCATGCACTTACATCATGCAAACCTCCAACCTCACATCATGCAAACCTCCAACCTTAAACTATCCGGTGGCTTTTCCTGTGTGTGTTTGTGCATGCATGCGTGTGTGTGTGTGTGTGTGTGTGTGTGTGTGTGTGTCTTATGTTCGCTTGCTTGCTTGGTGTGTTAGTGGTTAGCTAATTGGTATCGTGCTCTGCTGACTGGGGCTGTTAATACCCAACAAATGCCGTAAACTGTGAACAACCTCACCACCTGTTGAAAGGCTGTCATGGCTTCCCATTACCAGTGCAGCAGCTTTCTGTCACTGCATCTTGTTTGGCTGGCTTTTTTTATATATAAATGATTGATTATTAAAATTATTAAAAACAAACAAAAAAAAGCCATGTGGGTGATTTTTTGTACGTGTAAAAGAGAGAGTGGGGGAGGGAGAAGAGAGAGAGAGAGAGAGAGAGAGAGAGAGAGAGAGAGAGAGAGAGAGAGAGAGAGAGAGGAAGAAGAGGTATGAAAGGTAAAAAAGAAATATAAAAAAAAGTCTCACACACACATACCACCACCACCACACCACACTACACACACATACCACCACCACCACACCACACCACCACACCACACACCACCACCACATCACACCACACACACACACCACCACACCACATCACACACACACACCACCACTACACCACATCACCACACACACACACACACACACACCTGGTGTGTAGCCTGATGGTTAGAGTGATGTATTCATGATCTGCTGACCCGGGTTCGAATCTCGTTCAAGAGGATTTTTCCTCTGGAGTTAACATCAGTACCGACTCCACTCTCCCCAAAAGTCCTTCGGATGAGACTATAAACCGAGGCCCCGTGTGCGAACACACTCAGAACATCTTGCTCACACGTTAAAACCTGTTCCACTTTTTGGAAGAATATGCCACTGTGTGCCTGGAGGAACGGATGACAAAATTTACAAAACTGCAGACATATGGGGACTGGATGTAAAAAGCAGATGAGTGCTTATTCCATTATCCTCGATATAAAAGAATAAATAAATAAATAAACACACACACATACTGAAGGGTTAATGAGTGAAATGAATGGACAAATAACAATGGACGGGTTTCTTGTTGAAACCTTTATTTCTATATCACCGGCAAGTTTTAAAAGTGCCCCAATAACAACAATAACAGCAAGTTGCGACCCTCACGAAACTTGCCAGCAAACACACACATACACACACACACACCCAAAACAAATCAAGACAATATCGTGGAAAAACGAAACCAGTTATCAACAAATCTCCAACAAATAATAATAATAAATAATAACAGAGCTATGATAACACACCACTTTTTAACCCTGTAAGAAATCACTCCCTGTTCCAAAAATCAGAAAACCGCTTGTAAAAACTGTCAGATGATTATGAACATAGAGAGTGGGGAACCAGGCACAGTTAGATATATATATAGATATATATATAGATATATATATATATATACATATATATATATATATATATATATATATAATATATATATATATATATATATATATATACATACATATATATATAGATAGATAGATATATAGGCCATCCATGGTAAGTTACAGATAAAATTGATTCAGATGAAATCTATCTGAACTGATCACTCAACAAAAGAGAAGTGACTATTTATAAGTAGAGAGACAGACAAGGCAAACAGAGACAGACAAGACAAAACAGATAGACAGACACGACAGATAGACAGACAAGATAGATAGACACAGACCAGACAGAGAAGAGGAAAAGAGACAGACAGAGAAAGAGACAGAAACAAATGCAACATTATTTTCCACATTTTCAAGCTACTGAGCAGGTACCTGTACATGTGCCTCTGAAAAATCTCTCTTCACATAAACAAAACTGTCAACAAACCTCTCTTCACATAAACAAAACTGTCAACAAACCTCTCTTCACATAAACAAAACTGTCAACAAACCTCTTTTCACATAAACAAAGCTGTCAAACAAACCTCTTTTCACAAAAAAGAAAGAAAATTCAAGGAAAGAGTGAATCAGCATCTAGCGAACTAAAAGATATAACCAGGAACTAAACTTGGTTGCAAATGATCTGAAAAAGACACTCTGAAGCCATACCTAGTTCCAGTCTTGTGAACAGACTAACAGACAGACAGACGTGATAAACTTGGCTTCCTCACTGAGCTGCATGATGGGAATGTTCCTGTGTGACTGGTCAGTGAACTCTGGCCATTTCTTCATCCCTTCCAACTAGCTGGTGGCCAGTCTAAGCGTCTCTCTTTCTCCTCCCTGCCCACAACGCCACAACCAGTCTCCCACTCCCTGTGTGTTCTCCAGTGGTCTTCACGACTGTACACCTCCCTCACCATGGCTTGCATCAAGCCACCAGAACACCAGGCCAGCAAACTCGATGCTGAGTGATGAAACAGACGCTGCCTTAGAAGTTCTCACGCTTGCTTGATGACACGATGTCTATCACAGCAGCACAGCGCTGCATGACAACGCAGCAGTCATTGAATCCTTGCCAAACAAGGACGACTGAAGGCACACTTTGCTGACTTTGCACACACCCTTCCCCTCCCCTCCAAAAACAATGTACACGTGTGCACTTCTCCATGCCATAGTGTAGACATGTACTTGTATAAAACAGACAGATCTGAACATTTAAAAAAAATTATTTCAATATAAATTGCTTGATGACCCAGTAAACACACACACACACACAGAGGCGGGATAGCCTGGTGGTTAGAGTAATGCACATTGCGCTTGTGATCTGCTGACCCGAGTTCGAATCTTGCTCATGAGGATTTTTCCTCTGGAGTTAACATCACTCCCCCTAAAAGTCCTTCGGATGAGACTATAAACCGAGGTCCCATGTACAAATGCACACACAACATCTTGCTCACATGTTAAAACCCATTCCGCTTTTCAAAAGTGTAGGCCATTGTGTGCCGGTGGAAATGGATGACAATATTTACAAAACTGCATACACATGGGGAATGGATGTAAAAAAAAAGTGCATAAGTGCTTATTCCATTATTCTCAAAAATAAAAGAATAAATAAAAATAACACCCACACCCACACACAAACACAAGAGTGTTGCATCTAGCATGGTCATACTTATGTTGATATTAACAATGAAAACCACCTGATCAATATAGTCAATATATTACATAACCACTTAAGGCTGTGGAAAATACTCTTCTTTTTCACAAGGGTTTCACTGCAATACAAAGTAAGCAACAGCAAGAAAGACAAAACTTGGGATGCAAAAAAAGATAATAAATTATCAAATATGGACCACATACACAAAACAATTCACGATAATCATTGCCTACAATGATGAACCTATTTCTAAAGAACATGTTTTATACTACAAATGATACCAGTGTATGTGAACAGTGGAGAAGAATCGTTTAGAAATCCTTCAGCCCGATGTCACAGAAACTGTAATGTGATAGTATGCCTGCTGTGAAAAGAGCATCCAAATCTATCATCTCCATGAGCACAAAAAAGTAGAGTAATTGCAATTACCATGTGTTCCTAACATTTGACAATTGTTCCACAGCTTTACCATCCAAACAAAACCCAGAAAAGATTGTTATCTAGCTAATATGCAATCTACTTCCAAAGTCACACACTGAATAATGCTTCACAAAACCTTTTTTTATGGTCGCACCAAAACACCATGCATGCAACAGCAAACTATATATATATATATGAGTGTGTTTGTGTATATACATATATGCATTTCAACAACTGGCCTCCTGCATTACCCATTGCTGTTTCCAGAAATAAGTTTGTTGCACTTTTTGACACGGCGGACGCGGCTAGGGCGCCCTTTTCCTGCCTTCCGTCTTTGCCAGGCGTAGTCATACAATTTATCCATGTGGCGCTTGACCTCAGCCAGCTGATCCACTGACCCCACATTGCCCCTCCGCACCCAGATCTGTCCGCCAGCCTGCAGGACAGCCATGACCTCCGTCTCCACATAGCGAGGGCGGATCAGAATGGCGTCCCACGTCAGCTGACAGCGCCACACCTGGCAGGCCTTGGAGAACACCACGTACCGCTTCTTGGCCTTCAGCTGCACGGCCACCTCATACACCGCCGGGGCGTTGCGAAGGTCCGCCAGCAGTCGCACGTTCCGCAGACCCTTCTTCAAGATCCACTGACGGCGGTTTGTGCGGGGGCTGAAATCGTAGGCCTGCCTGCCTCGCAGCTTGGGTCGACAGGGAACGATGGCTCTGGACCACTCGGTCCACTGCAGGTGCTTCAGGCAGCTGCCTTGGCCCAGTTCTTCATCCGGCACGGCTTCACGGAACTTCCGCTTCACTCCAGGCTGAAAGCAAGAATGCTCATGGTCATCATCTGCACACATCACTCCTTCTTGCCATCTCTTCACTGGCTGCCTGTCACACAAAGAGTGAAGTACAAGATCAGTACCCTCTGTTACAAATGTCTTCACAACACTGCACCTTCCTATCTCTGTGACTGTCTTCACCGATACACTCCCTCTCGTTCCCTCCATTCTGCTACAGATACCATGTGCTTACAAACACCCAAGTCAAACAAGCCAGTGTCGGCCATCGCTCTTTCTTTTTTTCTGGTCCATCTGTCTGGAATGATCCCCCTCTCTCCCTTTGCCAAAATCCTTCAGTTGATACTATCAAATTTAGCCTCAAGACACATTGACTTCTTTACCGCCTAGGATCTTCCTCCATCGTTACACCTCACAACTGTCCCAACTTTCAATCAGCCTCCTCCATCATCTTGCCTTAGTGTGTTACTTTGTGTGTGTGTGTGTGTGTGTGTGTGTGTGTGTGTGTTGTGTGTGGTGTGTGTGTGTGTGTGTGTGTGTATGTGTTACTGTGTGTGTGCGCATGCATGTGCATGCGCGCTGTACTCACACATGTGAGTGTGTGAATTCAAATCTAATAATTAACCTTATCTGTGAATGGCCGCATGTGTGTGACTGATTTGAATGCAAGCACTTTGATTTATTTGCTTTACAAGATTCAGCACTATACAAAATATCATCATCATCACCGTCATCAATATTATTGGTAGTTGTTTATTATTATTATTATTATTATCATTGTTGTGGTTATTATTATTTATTATTATTATATATTGTTGTTTGTTTATCATGTCATTGTGCAACTGCTGGAAACACTAATAATAAACTGTCATAATCAATACAAAACTATTTATATTTGAACAACTGTAGCTCTACAATTCTTGTTGTTGTTGTTTTACCCTGGAACATCGCTTAAGTATCACAGAATCTGAAGAAACAGGTGATGCTCTCTCTTTTCTCTGGGATCCTTACCTTAAAAAGGACTGGCGAAGAATAATGTCATTACAGGCCTCAAACTGTTTAAGATGAATTCTCTTACACCTGAAACAAGTTGGAAATCATTCACAACTTTGGATTTAAACAAACGAAAGATGTCGTCTTTAAGCAGATTTGCAGTTCCAAACATCTTATCCCCTTCAACAAATCAGCCAAGACACACAGCCAGGCAATGTCTTGTTGTTGTTGTTGTTGTTGTTGTTGTGTTTCCTCAGCTACAGCTTCCAGGTTCACCAAAGGTGAAAGTTTGTGCATGCAACTGTTTTTGCCCGCCATTAAGATAGCCACATTCCGACTTCGGGGATGACGTCCAAATGCAACGCCAGTGCGCATGCAGAGTTTTATTTCAATGTTGTCATCCGTTCCTACCAGAACTACAATGGCCAATCTTCCAAAAGGTAGAACAGGTTTTAACATATCAGTATGATGTTCTGCATCTGTTCGCACACAGGACCTCACTTTACAGTCTCATCCAAGGGACTTTCGGGGGAGAGGAATCGGTGCTGAGGTCAACTCCGGGCACACATCTCCTGGAAAGGAAGCCTTGCTGGTGGCTCAGCCTTGGACCATCAGACCACAAGCACAACGCTCTGACCACTAGACTCTATAATTCTATCTCCCTCCCTCCCTCCCCCTCTCTCTGCTTTCTTTTGTGATATGATGAGTGGTACACAAACTCCTCTGTCCCTTTTAAACAAATCAACACAGAAAACAAAGGCTGGGCAAAAGTCTCTATCTAATCAGAGGGAAAAGCGTCAGCATCTTACCACGGGTTTCTTGGCCTTGGCTTTGGCAGTCTTCGTGTTCTTCTTGTGGCTGGCAGCCTTGGTGGGCTTTCTGCCCTTCACACTCTTCACGCCCTTGCCTTTAGCCTTCTTCGCTGCTGCCTTGGCCGAAGCCTTGCCTGCTGCCTTGCCTGCTGCCTTGGCTTTGCTTGCTTTGCCCTTGGCTGCTGTGGCTGCTCTGCCCTTGGCTGCTGTGGCTGCTCTGCCCTTGGCTGCTGTGGCTGCTCTGCCCTTGGCTGCTGTGGCTGCTCTGCCCTGCCCTTTAGCGCCTGCCTTGGCCTTGCTCACGGCTGCGGCAGCTGTGGGCTTCTTTGTGGCGGCGACCTTCTTGCCCCTGGCCGCTCCTTTGCTCAGACCTCCCCTGGCGGCCTCGCTGACCTTGCCTCCTCGAATGGCGGTGAAGAGTCCTTCCAAGTCTGTGTGCAGACCAGCTGCTCCTTCTCGGGTGCGTACTTCGTCCTCGTAGGCCTGGCAGAGAGAGAGAGACAGGGTGACGCTGAGTGAGTACGTGTAGTCAGTCACCAGTTTGGTCTGAAGTTGTTTATGTATATCTATGCAAGTTTGATGTATGTATCAATCATGTGATATATATTTTTTTTAACTAACAAGGATCAAACAAACAATGTGCATACCGACACGTGTGTGCAAGCACGCATGCACGTGCGTGAACACACACATCACACACTCGTAGTGACACACACGCACATCACACACTCACAGTCACACACACACACACTCACAGTCACACACACACACACTCACAGTCACACACACACACACACTCACAGTCACACACACACACACTCACAGTCACACACACACACACACACTCACACAGTCACACACACACTCACAGTCACACACACTCACAGTCACACACACACATCACAACACTCACAGTCACAACACACACACAGTCCACACACTCACACAGTCACACACACTCACACAGTCACACACACTCACAGTCACACACACTCACAGTCACACACACTCACAGTCACACACACTCACAGTCACACACACCCACAGTCACACACACTCACAGTCACACACACACACACACCACAGTCACACACACACAGTCACACACACACAGTCCACACACACACACAGTCACACACACACACTATGTGTGTGTGGATGTGGTGCGTGTAGGGAGAGAAGAAGAAAGAGAGAGAGAGAGAGAGAGAGAGAGAGAGAGAGAGAGAGAGAGGAGAGAGAGAGAGAGAGAGAGAGATGCGGTGTGTAATAATAGGTACTTTGGTATGAATGCGGGTGTGTCTAAATCACCATGTAGTGAATAGACATTAAACAAAACAAACAAAACAAACAAAAACACACACACACAGTCACACACACACACACACACACACACACACACAGTCACACACACACACACTCACACACACAACACACACACAGAGTCACACACACACACACAGTCACACACACACACACACACACACAGTCACACACACACACACACACACCAGTCCACACACACACACACACTCACAGTCACACACACACACACACACACACACACAGTCACACACACACACACAGTCACACACACACACACACACACATCACACACACATCACACACACATCACACAGTCACACACACATCACACACACACACCACAGTCACACACACACACACACACACACACACACTACAGGCTCAGCCCCCACACTACAGGCTGCAAGCACCCAGCAGCCAGTTAGAACTACCCTGAGCGCAAGGAGTAGGCCTCTCTCTCTCTGTCTTGTCTCCTCTCTCTGTGTGTGTCTCTCTCTCGTTTCTCCTCTCTCTCTCTCTGTTTCCCTCTCTCCCTCTCTCTCTCTCCTCTTGTCTCTCTCCTCGTCTCTCTCTCTCTCCCTCTGTCTCTCTCTCTCAGTCTCTCTCCCTCTCTCTCTCTCTCTGTACCTGCACCATGTCTGAGCCCCGCTCGTTGTAGCACAGCACCATCAGCATGTCGAAGATGTTGTTGAACTGGTCCAACTTCAGGTGGTGGCCTCTGGTCAGCCTGGCCAGACTTCCATAGAACGCGGTGCTCACCGAGTTGTTCAAGGCTTGGACTGCGTAGATCTTCACATTCTGTGGACATTATAATAAATGGCAGTTGTTTGGGGTACTTGTATGGAGGGGGAGGAGAGGGGAAGGGAGGGGAGGAGTAGTATTGGTCAGTCTGTCTGTCTGTGCAATAGACAGACAGACAGAGACAGACAGAGACAGAGAGCGAGAATCGGAGAAAGAGGCAACTGAATGAAGATCATATTGATAACATTAACTTCTTCTTGTGGAATAATTATAGCAATCACAACTGACATGCTTACTGTTGGAATCTGAGCACAATACACTGTTTCTTGCTTTCTCTCTTGACAAAAGACTGACGATATGGGAGAAATGTATCTCTCTCTCACATATACACACACATACACACTCACTCACTTGTGCAACTCACCATGGCCGCCAGTTTCCGGGCCTCTTCCTGCCAGTCCAGCTGCTCCTCCCTGCCACTGTAGAAGCTGAGGGGATGCGGGGTGGCGTCCCCGATCATCACCAGCGACCTCTGGCTGCCCGCAGTCCACGACAGCTCCGTCTGGGCCCGCGCCAGAACCAGCTCGTAGCATTCGTCAAAGTCCCCGCCCCCCGTGCCAGAGATGGTCTGCACGAAGTGACACAGCTCCGGTATGGAGGCACCGAAGTCGATCCACTTGATGACGTAGAAGGACTCGGCGTCGCAGTAGTCTCCGTGAGCCATGACGGCGATACGAATGCCGGGAATGTCGGCCTGAAGCCGCTGGATCATGTCGCCCACTCGTCCACGCACTTCCTCGATGCACATGCTCATGGAGCCAGTGGTGTCGAACGAGAATACGATCTCGATCAGTCCCCCGGGAGGCAAAGGCACAGCGGAGGTGGAGGCGGACGGAGACGAGGTGAGGGAAGCTCCTTTCCTGCTGGCTGTGGAGCTGCCTCGGCTAAGATTGGCTGCAGGTTCTTCTGGAGCGTCCACTCCGTACACTCGTATACTGGACACCTTCTTGGTCAGGGGGCCGGCCTTGCTGGACGCCGTGCTTGCTGCCCTGGACAGCTCTTTCCGGATGGACGGGGGAGAGACAGAGAGACCCGTGGTTTCGCCCACAGACGATCCTGAAGCCAGACGGGTGATGGTGGTGACTGTGCCGGTCGTGTCCAAGGTGATCACAGAATCCTTTTTCTCCAAGGTGGCCACCGCTGTTACCCCGCTGAGGGATGAGCCCTGCTTGCTCAGGGACCTGGATCCCGTTTTGCTCAGGGACTTGGATCCCGTTTTGCTCAGGGACTTGGATCCCGTTTTGCTCAGGGACTTGGATCCCGTTTTGCTCAGAGTTTTGGAACCTGCGCGGCTGAGCGACTCCTCCTCCTCCAAGGGCAGGGTGGACAATCTCCTCAGACCTGGAACTCGGGTGGGCGGCTCCTCGCTGATCTCCGTCATGTCGGTGGAGGAGGCAGAAAGGTCGGCCTCCCTGCCCGCTCTGCTGGGGGGCACCAGGGCGGGCCAGTCAGGCCTGGGCAGAGAAGAGGTGTGAGCCAGGGAGGGAGCTTTCTTCCGGAGGCTGGGCCATCTCGGAGGGGGCATGGGCGCCCTGGTGGAGGTGCCGGCTCTCTTCACGGTGCTCAGCTTTCTGCTGACCGTGGTGGACGTCGTCCGCTTGCTGAGCTTGGCGGGAGTCTCGCAAGGAGCTGGTGTGGATGCCTTTCGCTTCATCCTGAGAAAACGAACGTTGTGAACAGTAGCTGTATACCTTCCGCTTCAAGTACAGCACACTGCTCAGAACCTAGAAAGGTCACCTTCAATACAAGACAATCTGGTGGTGCCGTGGCTTAGTGGTTAAGTATGTCAGAGTTGTGGTCTTCAGGCACCTGAGGGCGAGAGTTCGAGTCGCCACTGAGCTGTCCGCTTTAAAGGACTTTTCCTCTGGATCTAACTGACACTGGCCCCGACTCCTCCATTCCCCTGCGAATACTTCGGATGAGAAAACACACAGCTGTTCCCCCTGTCAATGCACGCATAATATCTTGCGCACACGTAAAAAGTCTACGCATCTTTCGTAGAACTGCAGGCCAGCTACGGCCGCAGGTATAGATGACACCAACATACTCAGCATGCACTCTGTGTCTTGCACAGAGATGGGCTCCGCCAAAGTCGACTTTCCACAACTCGCTGCAGGAAACCCTCACTGACTGCGGTGTCCCAGTGACTGACTGACTGACTGACTGACGGACGGACGACGGACTGACTGAATGAATGAGGTAAGGAGTCTATACAAAAATAAGGTAGAGAAAGATTGCTTAAATCTCCACAATCATCCCTGATATTACCAGTACCAACAGCAACAGCGGCAGCAACAACTACAGCAACAACAAAACCATAACGAAAAGACTTCATACTTTCTACTAGGTCCTAAAAAACTTGAAATTACAGGAGTCTTTTGCAATTTACTTTGATGTTTAAATCAGCAGTTAGAATGGAGCAACTAGAACAGTCCAAAGTATAATAGTGCATGCGTGCACGCACGTGCGTGTCGTATACATACTACACATATGCATATATGCACCTGTCAGAGTGATAGTGTGAATACTAGTGTCTACAGGTTTATGCATATACATCTATAATTTGTATTATATTTTTATATATATAATTCCGGCGATACCAGTCTTTCATATTTAAACTTATTGCTGACAAAAATTGTATAATCTGTTATCGTCAAAAAACATTCTACCCACTTTGTTTGCTTGGTTGGTTGGTTGGTTGTTTTGTGCAGACATGCAAGTGCCAACAGCCATCCAGGCTTCGCTGAAAGCACGGATTCTCGTCTGATCATCCAACTTAAGCAACACCAGGCCTGATTAGTGCGAGTGGATGGATGACCCCCCCCCCCCCCCCCACCCCACTCCCCCAGGAGGAACGTTCGCTGGCTAAGAACTGCTACTGCCACAACTGAAGCCATGTATATCCAATGACACTTAAGTGGGGGAGGGGGGGGGGGGGGGAGGGGCGCTGACAACACCAAAATCATCACAAAAAGATTTTCTTCAGATAATCTGGCCAGCATCAAAAATACATTAGATGAGCTAGGGTTGAGTGGGATCTGGTTGAATCAACAAAATAGTGAATGCAGTTACAATTAGCTTAAAACAAAAGTGAAGCAATGCTTATGTGACGCACTTATTCATAAGATGTACACAGTAGTGAATACAGAAGATATCTATACCAATTATAGAATATTTAAAACAAAATTTTGTGTTGAAAAGTATTTAGTGTTATTGCCATCCAATGTTTCTATTTGATTTGCTCAGTTTCACACAAATAATAACAATCTGCCTGTTAACATTCTCCATTTTGAAGGAATTCAAAGAAATGAAACATACTGTACAAAATGCAATAGTGGTGATATTGCCCATTATTGGTGACGAATTTCATTACCTTTTTATTTGTCCAATGTTTAACGAAACTCATAACAAAGTATTGCGCTAAACATCCAAACACTTTAAAGTATGAGCAACTCTTTTCTTCATCAAATAAGAAGACTCTGCTTAATGTTGTTAAAATAATTAATACTATCAGAAATAACATGTAAACTTGTTCCAAGAGATTGCAATATGTAAAAAGACAATCGTTGTTCTATAGTAATGTGTTCAAAGATCCAGTTACATGGTGCATGTATGATGTTCAGTTATGATTTCGTTCATTGATATTGTGTAAAACCCTCCATATCCCTAAAGGGATGACAGGAAATAAAGAATTTGAAAATTTGTCACCAAAGATTGCACCTGTACCCTGCCATGCAAAGAAACAGCAAGTCACCAGATTGCCCCTGTACACTGCCATGCAAAGAAACAGCAGAGTCACCTATGACCTCAACATCCTATCAGATCCTGGACCACAAACAGCAGGGTGAGAAAGTGGCTGCTACCTGTGTGTGTATACACATGCATGCAGCTAAGCTGCTGCCCACCGCACTGCAGTGCTGGGAGAGACAGAAAATAAATCAGCCATGGTCACTGCAGGCATAGGACACTATGTCATGTGACTATTGCTTGACACCTACGGTCCACAGTGTCATAATTTAATCTCTCTCCTCCCCCCCCCCCCCTCTCTCTCTCTCTCTCTCCCTCTCCCGTTGTGAGTCAGTGTGCGCCTGTGTGTGTGAACAAGCGCTGGTGTGTGTGTGTGTGTGTGCGGAGAGAGAGAGAGAGAGAGAGAGAGAGAGAGAGAGAGAGAGAGAACGCGTTCATGTGTAAGTACCGCAGCGCATTGTGCATGCGTGCACGTGTGTGTGTGCGCGTGTACGCGCGTGCGGGCGTGTGTGCGCGCGTCTGTGTGTGTTGTGTGTGTGTGTGTGTGTGTATGTGTGTGAGTGTGTGTGTGTGTGTGTGTGTGCGCGCGCCAAGTTGCTTGCTTTCTAAATTAAGCATGTTTAGTTTTCAACTGCAACAAACAATTCAAAACAACAGCACTATGTGCAGGCAATCGGTTACAAAAAAGGCAGAATTTCTCACCTGGTCAGTGGATCCTATCTTCAGGACGCCAATTCAGTCACGGCCCAGGTGACTTAGGTTACGCCACCTCTCCGCCACGTACCTAGACTGACCTACCGGTGAACTTGCAGTCGCTAGGCTGATTCTTACTAGGCTAGGCTAGGCACTGGGCCTAACAATGAAAGACACAGTCGGACTTCAACGCCAAGCGAGTCAGTCCTGCACGAATGCAATGCAACACTGCACTATCTAACGAGGAATGTCGGTCAGAGCCGTGGGCAAAAGAAGTTTTCAGGGTCTTCTGAATTACACCAACTACTGTGTCATCAGCTCTGTTCTACTGTAAACCCTCACCGTTGAAACCGATCTCCGCGTCTTATGCAGAAGCGAAGGTCTATACGCCCTAGTGGCCTGTTCTGAACTTTATAGGCCTACCGGTCGGAATTCGTGTTGGTACATGCAAGACTTCTGACGAATCATTGGTTCCTAATTTAGCCTAGCTTGCGTGCCTTGCTCTGCGAAGCCATGGCGAGTTGCACAGCTTATTCCTACAGGAGAAAGTATCAGCAGAATCAGTCTACACACTCGTTGTTTTTGTCATAGATTTTCAAAGGTTGATATTCTTGAGGGGTTTGGGGTTTTTTTGTGTTTGTTTGTTTTTTAAATTTTAAGGTATAGCAGTAGAATCGTGTCATATTTAGGTGATGGGCAGTGTGTACATCGATCAGCCACGCCCCCTTCAGGAAATTGCGTAACTAGTTCCGCGAAGCATTTCCAACTGACCTATCATTCTCGCGGGATTAAGCGGGATAATATCTGCACAAAAACGAGAACAATTTTTTAAAGGTATGTATCACAAAGATATACCAGCGCATTACAAACTAATTATATCCACAGAAGAAAACGAGACCAGTTCTCTTTTCTCTTTCTCTTTTACTACTATTTATTGTAAATTATTCTTTCCTCAAGGTGAAACAAATCACCTGACCTGACAGTATCACATGATCGTGATGGTATACAACACTTCCGGTAAGGAGGCAGATGTCTGAAACCAAAGTGGGTTGAGTTTCTGAGAACCTTTGTGTTTCAGGTACGCTGGTGAGTATGCTTGAAAACACGAAGCTGTACCGATTGAGCTTCGTATTTACCCAGAGTGTTTAGTTAAAGCAACTGTTAAATTTGATAGCGTTCTTGCAAACTTAGTTTAAGTACTTGTGGTGGGCAGTGACAGTCTAGTGTCCACAGTCATGTCGAACTCGCTCCCATTCGGGTCGCCTAATGAGGTAGGTGTGTACGGCAGTGTACGTGCCTGACGCCCCTTCAGAAGAATCGTTTGCATCTTCCTCGATCCGCGATTCAAGAGAATGATATGCTGTTGCACAGAAAGGATAATTCTGACAACTGACAAGCTTTCTTTCGGTTTCACACACACACACACACATGCACACACACATGCACACACACGCACGCACGCACACACACACACACACACACACACACACACACACACACACACACATGTGCACACATACATGGTAGTTGACACACACACAGACACACACACATATGATAGTTGATACACACACACACACACATGATAGTTGATACACACACACACATAACACACTCACACAAATATGTATACACCCACTCATTCAGTTACACACTGTTTATGCTGAATATTGGGATCCGACTATATCAAACATTGTTGAAGTTGTTCATTCATTTTGCCTATAACAGGTACAGAACAACAAAAAAAGGAAGTAAATAAAGAAGTCAAAGCTGCTGTTGCACAGGCCAGACGTGTGTGTGTGTGTGTGTGTGTGTGTGTGTGTGTATATAAGATAGAAGACAAGTATGCAGGGAACAATTTTCATGCTACATGGCAGGGTATCAAAAATATGACTGCAGTAAACATGGTAGGTGTCCAACATAGGTCAAAATCAGTTTGTGATAACAACTTACCAGACCATCTAAACGCATTTTTTACTTGCTTTGAAAAGCATGATTTCTCAGATGAAATAAGTTGCCTGAAGCAATCCCTAGTTTTTGAGAATAGCGTCATTGTTGATGAACAAGTTATCTGTAAACTTTTAAAGGCAATAAATATCAACAAATCTCCCGGACCAGATGGTATATATGTGGAAGAACCCTGAAATTCTGCGCCTCTGAGCTTGCAAATGTTCTTCAACACCAGTTCCAGGCCTCACTGGATACTTGTCAGATTCCAGTTATTTGGAAAACTTCCAGTGTAATACCTCTTCCAAAGAAACCTAATCCTTCTCGGCCTAACGATTTTAGAACTGTAGCTCGCACATCTCTTGTGATGAAAACGCTAGAAAAAATAGTAAAATCTCTTATTCTTTCCGCTACAGAGAAAGACCTTGACCCACTACAGTTTGCGTACAGGTCTCGAAGGGGTGTTGAAGATGCCAAACTATTTATTTTGAACAAGTTGTATAGCCACTTGGAAACACCTGACTCTCACGCCAGAATATTGTTCGCTAACTTTAGTTCAGCTTTCAATACAATGCTGCATCACACTCTGGTTAACAAAATAATTAAAAAATTTGAAGTAGACAATCAACTTGTTCATTGGCTGATTGAATTTTTAACCAACAGACCACAGCATGTTTTTGCCAACAAAATATCTTCTTCGGTTAGATTTACCTGCACTGGTTCTCCACAGGGTTGTGTCCTCTCACCACTTCTGTACATTCTATACACAGATGACTGCAGAAGCAACTATGGAAATTCTTTTCTGGTAAAGTTCGCAGATGACAGTGCTCTGTTATCTCTCTTATCCGGATCAGTCTTAGACCACGGTACAGCCCTCACCGAGTTCGTACACTGGTGTGACGAGGCCTATCTAGAGCTAAATCATGTAAATGTTTCTAAAGCTAAAGATCTGCCTATTGACTTCAGAAGATCAGGGCATACTCCTAAGAATATTATTATCCATAATCAGGAAGTTGAAAATGTTTCGAACTATAAGTATCTGGGAGCTCCTTTTGGCCATAAGTTAAACTGGGATATTAACATTGACGCTATTGTCAAAAAGGGACAATGTGCGTATTTTCTGAGGAAACTGAACTCATTTTCTTTTAGACAAAAACATTCTTTCCTTGTTTTACATAGAGAGTGTTCTATGTTTTGCTTTCATTTGTTGGTACAGTAACCTTAGTCAAGTTAGTGTTAAAAACAAGAATGGCCTGCAGGGAATTGTAAGAATCTGCTAAAAAAAAAAATAATTGGAGAAGAACAAAGAGATCTCATGTCATTCTGCAATCAGCAGCTTGTACGCAAAGTGCAATCAGCAGCTTGTACGCAAAGTGACTGTCATTTTGGCCAATCCCTCCCATGCTTTGTTTCCAGAATTTCAGTTGTTGCCTTTGGAACGCCATTTTCAGTGCCCCATCTGCAAAACAAACAGAAAAAGAAATTCTTTTGTGCCAGTAAGCATTTGAATTCTGAATTCACAATGATGTTGACTACCTAGTTTTTACATTTCTCTGAATTACTTGCCTGATTGTCATGAGTGTAGTCAATACATAATTATGTGTGTGTATGAAATAAGTCGGTCTTCTAGTCATTGGCCTTTAAAACATTGAATTCATACATTGGTGTGTGGGTGTATGTGTTGTGTATGTGCGTGTGCAAATAAGTTTTTATGTCTTCTACTTCTAGTCAATTTAAAAAACACCAAACATTGTGTTCACAATTGGTGTGTGTGTGCGTGCATGTGTGTGTGTGTGTGCACATGTGTGTTTGTGTGTGTGTGTTGCGACATTTTTATTTGAAGTCGTTTTGGAATGTTTTAACCAATATGAAATGTAGCTTTTTTGTGTCCTTTGAGATTTTGATGCATATCAATCTGCCTGTCAGTATTGTAATTTCCCTTCGTGGGATGATTAAAGTGTTTTTGACTTGACTTGTATTACCCTCATAGTCTGAAGCAATGAAAAATTTAGTTTGATCACAAGATAAATTAAGTTGCGAAGTGTGACTATTCTGTAACCAGAATAATAAAAATAGAAACTGTGGCCTGTCACTGTGTCAGTAGCTGTGTACATCACTACATGGTTCATGTATGCATTCAGTATGTATTGTAACTAGGGGCATGTTATTCAGAACATTACAAACAAAACTCCTTGGATAGAACATACTACATGGTTCATCATCCTCTGTTACATTTTCTTGTTACTGTGTAGTTAATGGTGTAACCTCATTTTTCAAATTCAAGGATCGGTGGTACTGAGCATGTACAATACAAAGGTTAAGATTGAAAATTACCTTCTGTCTGTCTGTCTGTCTGTCTCTCTCTCTCTCTGTCTCTCTCTCTCTCTCTCTCTCTCTCTCTCTCTCTCTCTCTCTCTCTCTCTCTCTCTCTCTCTCTCTCTCTCTCTCTCTCCTCGCTCGGCCATACCAGGCCTATTGTCATATATAAAAGATTGTAGAATTTCTGACTTGTGGACAATGTGTTATACCTGTGTGTGTGTGTGTGTGTGTATAATTGTCTTGATAAAAAACCCACAATTCTGCTGGGCAGCACTCCCTTCAAGCACACAGTTGAGGTAAAACAGTAAAATGGCAATAAAAACACAACTCTGCTCAGCTTCATTTTTCCTTTTATTTCTATCAGCCTGAGGAAGCTTCAGATGGAAGCGAAAATGTGCTGACAGAAATGAAAGGAGAAATAAAGCTGAGCACAGTTGTGTTTTTATTGCCATTTTAATATATATATATATTATATATATATATTTTATATATATTATATATATTATATATATATATATATATATATATATATATATATATATATATATATATATATATATATATATATATTTATATATATATATATATATTATAATATATATTATGTGTTCTTTCGAGCCAGAAGGCCCATAGAGCCGGAGCTTATCCCGGTTTCTGTAGCGTTAAGCGAACTGATGGTTTTTCACCACCCCTGTGACAGGATGCTAGTCTGTCGCCAGATACTTCCCAAGCAGAGCTGGTACCCAATTGTACACCTGGGTGAAGTGAGGAAAATAGGAGTAAACTAGTAAAGTGTCTTTCCCAAGGGCACAACACCGAGCCGAGCGGGGATCGAACCCGCGACCTCTGGATCACGAGTTGACCGCCTAAACCACTCGACCACGGTGCCTCCCATATATATATATATATATATGTGTGGGTGTGTGTGTGTGTGTGTGTGTGTATAGAGTGTAAATCAAATGATAATCAGTGTGATCCATTTTAGTTTCACTTCCATTCAGCAGACTGCAGGAACACGTGACACGACTCTATCCTTGTAGAAATGTTCATAAGCTCAAGACTGTTTGGGGGTATATTTGTCTTCTTTACAATGGCAATCGCATTGTAAAATTTCAATGATTCTCATTCTGTATTGTCTTACAGAAACTACTATGCTATGGTGTACTCATTTAAGGCAGTTTTTAATGGCTAAAGTTTGTGCTATACAGTTTCAGAGGATGTCTTGATACTGCTCACCCACCATCTCTGTGAGTGGCACTGCCTGCTGCTTCCATGACGATCATGACGGACCAGGGTTACACAGTCCCCACCATTCCACCAGACTTACGCAGGGAAGAGACAATCTTGCAGATTGCAGATTCTCTGGATTACCTGGAGAAGGTGGCTAACGATGTGTTCACGCGCATCAGTCATCGAGTGGCTGAAAACCGAACAAAACTGCAGCGCGTCAATGACCGGGTGAACCTGGCACAAGCGCGCGTTGACAAACTGAAAGGCAGCAACAAAGCCACCAAAGTGTTTGCCTCCTCCAAGTACCCCGCGGAGCGGGAGCAGCAGAACTTTGAAACCTTGTTCTCCAGCACGGATGGGCTCAAGGCGGCAAAGCGAAAGCATCACAAAGTGCAGTCCAAGCACCCGCCCACAGATGAACGTGTGCTGCGAGAAAAACTTCAGTTCTTCAATGTGCACCTGAACACCAAATCGAAGAAGGAGGTGGACAACAAAGGAGAGGGGTTGGGTGGACTGCCTCGCACAGTCCCTTCCATTAGCTCTCTCCTGCTGTTCAACACATCAGAAAATCCGTGAGTGCTTTTAGATGATAACTGGTAGATCATGTTTGAAAAAAAAAATGTAAGTAACTTAACTGATGGTGATATAGGTGGTTGTTGTTTTTTTCTTGTTGTTTTATTGCCATTGCAACTTTGGAGCAGATTTCATCATGACTTAGAGTGTTTTCCATGCTACATGTTTGTTTACTAGTTAAATGAGAATCTATCAATATCATTATATGTAGTTACTTGGACCAGTTTTGCATACTGTTATAAAGACTTTGACAGTTCTCAGTCAGTTGACTGATCTTTTAGAAAAATGACTTTTCCCCACCAGAAGTAGCAAGCTGTTTAAAGATTCAGTGTTACGGTGTTTTTTTAATTCATTTTCTTTATTTCATCATCAATTTTTCTGTTAGACTTCTTTCATAAAAACAATTTGAAAAAGAAAAACCTGTATGGATGTCAGAGTGCTGCTACTGCTAGTTCTTATGGTGCATAACTGATACTGAAGTGTCCACTGGCACCTGCACGCATGTGACAGTTACAAGAAGTACGTCATGCTGGACCCCCTCGGTGTGGTGACCAAGACGCGGTCAGCCGTTACAGAAGACGCCATGGGACCAGCAGAGGCGCCCACCACCATTGTCCAGAACGAGGAGATGCAGCGCCAGAAACAAGATTCCTACTTCTACATGCCAGATATTGGCAACGTTCCAGAAATCACTGTTCCAGATTTCCTTCCAAATTTGTTGGGTAAGATCGGTTTGTTTTGTGCAGGAGTTGTGTTCAGTTATGATCTACAGTACTTGATTTATTTATTGTTAATGATAGAAATGTTGTTTTGGTTGGGGGAGGAGTTTTTTTTCTTCTTTTTTCTCGATTACAGCTCCCAGGTTCACCATTGGTGAGATTTTGTGTATGCGACCATTTTTACCCACCGTAGAAGTGTATATAAATTCGAGCGCTTTGATTTGTTGCTTTACAAGATTCAGCGCTATATAAATTCCATACATTATTATTATTATTATTATATAAAATCAAAGAAAATTTTCTTTAAAGACTTTGTCAATGAAGATGAGACTGGCATTGCTGTAGAGGTCTCCCAGCTGAGTTTGAGACTGCATGGCACTAATGACATAAGCCATTTTCAGCACTTCCTTTCATCACCCAGCATCATCTAGACTCAAAGACAGACACCAGCAGGGTGATGAACTCCACCATTGACATACACTTTCAGTATTAGGTTACTTCAGGTTACTTTCTCACAATCACTCTTTCAGTAGTAGGTTACTTCAGGTTACTTTCTCACAATCACTCTTTCAGTAGTAGGTTACTTCAGGTTACTTTCTCACAATCACTCTTTCAGTAGTAGGTTACTTCAGGTTACTTTCTCACAATCACTCTTTCAGTAGTAGGTTACTTCAGGTTACTTTCTCACAATCACTCTTTCAGTAGTAGGTTACTTCAGGTTACTTTCTCACAATCACTCTTTCAGTATTAGGTTACTTCAGGTTACTTTCTCACAATCACTCTTTCAGTATTAGGTTACTTCAGGTTACTTTCTCACAATCACTCTTTCAGCAGTAGGTTAATTCAGGTTATTTTCTCAGAATCATTCTTTCAGTATTAGGTTAATTCCAGTTACTTTCTCTGAATCACTCTTTCAGTATCAGGTTCATTCAAGTTACTTTCTCTGAATCACTCTTTCATTATCAGGTTCATTCAAGTTACTTTCTCAGAATCACAACTTTGGGAGAAGGGGGATGCTTTTTGTCTTTCAGTTTCATTGTCGTACAGTCGATATAAACATAAAGCCTGAGCAGGCATTTGGTTTCAAGGTGGGGTTGTTTTTTAAATTCCCAAACGAAGCTGGCCAAACAATCTGTTTGTCCTCTGAAAGATTTCTGCATTATTTGCACAAGACCACACTACCAGTGCTCACTGTGGTTTTTTAGTTCATGTATCACACATCTTGTGCATTCTTTTTTTTGTTCTTTTTTCTTTCTTTTTTTGGTGTTAGAATATATATATATATATATATATATATATATATATATATATATATATATAGATAGATAGATAGATAGATAGATAGATATATCCTTTAACACTTTACTGTCACTTCAAAATGAGTTGGTTGGTCATATTGATGATGTGCAGGTGTGGCGGATGCTAGAATATATATATATATATATATATATATATATATATCCTTTACCACTTTACTGTGACTAGAAAACTGAGTTGGTCATATTGATGATGGTGTGCAGGTGTGGTCATATTGATCTTACCTGTGCAGGTGTGGTCATATTGATGATGTGCAGGTGTGGTCATATTGATGATACCTGTGCAGGTGTGGTCATATTGATGATACCTGTGCAGGTGTGGTCATATTGATGGTACCTGTGCAGGTGTGGTCATATTGATGATGTGCAGGTGTGGTCATATTGATGGTACCTGTGCAGGTGTGGTCATATTGATGATGTGCAGGTGTGGTCATATTGATGGTACCTGTGCAGGTGTGGTCATATGGATGGTACCTGTGCAGGTGTGGTCATATTGATGGTACCTGTGCAGGTGTGGTCATATTGATGATGATGTGCAGGTGTGGTCATATTGATGGTACCTGTGCAGGTGTGGTCATATTGATGGTACCTGTGTAGGTGTGGTCATATTGATGGTACCTGTGCAGGTGTGGTCATATTGATGGTACCTGTGCAGGTGTGGTCATATTGATGATGATGTGCAGGTGTGGTCATATTGATGGTACCTGTGCAGGTGTGGTCATATTGATGATGTGCAGGTGTGGTCATATAGATGGTACCTGTGCAGGTGTGGTCATATGGATGGTACCTGTGCAGGTGTGGTCATATTGATGATTTGCAGGTGTGGTCATATTGATGGTACCTGTGCAGGTGTGGTCATATTGATGGTACCTGTGCAGGTGTGGTCATATTGATGGTACCTGTGCAGGTGTGGTCATATTGATGGTACCTGTGCAGGTGTGGTCATATTGATGATGTGCAGGTGTGGTCATATTGATGATGTGCAGGTGTGGTCATATTGATGGTACCTGTGCAGGTGTGGTCATATGGATGGTACCTGTGCAGGTGTGGTCATATTGATGATGTGCAGGTGTGGTCATATTGATGATGTGCAGGTGTGGTCATATTGATGGTACCTGTGCAGGTGTGGTCATATGGATGGTACCTGTGCAGGTGTGGTCATATTGATGATGTGCAGGTGTGGTCATATTGATGGTACCTGTGCAGGTGTGGTCATATTGATGGTACCTGTGCAGGTGTGGCGGATGACGTGGCGTTCAGTGCTGACCAAGGCCCCTCCATCGCCCCCTCCGTGCTGACCACCATCCCCGACCTGCCCTCCATCGCCCCGGAGACGGACGCTATCCCATCAGGCCCTGCTGCTGTGGGGGGTGCAGCACCCGATGTCCCTGCTGCCGCTGCCCCTCCTCCCCCCCCTGGTCCTCCCCCCCCTCCCGCTGCTGCCCTCCCTCCACCCCCACCCCCTCCAGCCCCCACCGCTGCTCCCCCTCCTCCCCCCCCACCACCACCACCACCTCCACCTCCAGCGGATGCGGAGTCCAGCACGGCACCGGAAGCTCGGCCTGCGGAGGTGCCGGAAGAAGTGTCCAGCGACTCTCGGTCCACGCTGATGGACGCCATCCGCGCGGCGGGAGGGGCGGGCAAAGCGAGGCTGCGCTCCGCGCAGGAGCGGAAGAAGGAGACGAAGAAGAAGAGGCAGGAGGAGAAGGAGAAGGGCCCCCCACCCTCCAGCGGGGGGGGAGGGGGGGGCGGTGACCTGATGGGCGACCTCTTCGCCAAGCTCTCCATGCGCCGCAAGGGCATTTCAGGCAGCGCGAAGGCTGGGGGTGAGAAGTCCGACAGTGGTAGCAGTGGAGGGGCTCTGCCTTGGACAAAATCTCGGCAATGATTCCGTCGCCTCCCAAACCGTCCGCCACTGCTGACGGCGATGATGACGACGATGACTGGGAATAGATGAACAAGAGTTGAGCAGCTTACCTTCCTAGGATTCTATTTTTTTATAATGCATAGCGGAGTTTATATTTTAAAAACAAAAAAAGCTTACAGTTTTTGGCATGCTCTTTTTTTCTCTCTGAAAAGGTGGGGTTTATGCAGTGATAGTTGTATTTTACTTGGGGGGGAAAACAATTTTGCTTTTTCAAAAAAAGATACTTGCAAAATCGAAGCAGTAGTAGTTAACTATCAAAGGAATGAAGAGCAAAATAACGACAAATGTTTGAGATGAAGGAAGAAAAGAATCAATTTTTTCTGGAGGTTCTGTGCCATTTAAAATGTTTTCAGATGAATGGTAGTTTGATAGCCAACACTGTCTTGTCTCTTGTCATTGAGTAAAGTGAAGTTTTGACTGTACCTTTTGTTGATATGGTAAATTTCTACATTAGTTGTTTTTGTTGTTTTTAATCCGACACCTGCTGTACTCATCAGTACACTCCATGCAGTTTTATGTAGCTGGAGCTGTCTGGAACCAGAGATCATTCACAGCACGACACATGTGCACAAAATATACCCCCCCAACTCTTGGTGTTACTCACATTCTAGGTACTATTCCATTCTCTCCGAGAACATAATACATTGTGCTACTTTCTTCACTTTGTCAGTTGTGTTGATTAGAAACAATGTTAAAAATCTCAGTTCCAGATTTATTTGATCCTGATACAAATAGGAATGAAATGTGTGTTTTCACTTAAGGTTTTTTTTCAAGAGGTCAAACAAAAATCAAGTGAACTGCAGACTGAAATTTCCACAAATTAAAAAAAAAAAAACCCAAAAAATCCCCCAAAAACAAAATGCAAAAGAAGGGCGGAAAAGGAAAGAGCATCATTCTGGTAATTTGTGGTGTTGATGCCTAAGCATAATAATTGATGTTGACTTCTTTATCCAGACATGCTTTTAAAAAATAATGATAGCTTTTGGCTATTGAACAGAGGCAATTGTTATGAGCAAAAGAAAAAATACCAATGCGAGTTCTTACATGGCTATGGTCCAGATTTAACTGTTGTCAGTTTAAGTCTAGAGAACATTTTTATCTTCATTTTGGTCAGATATTTTGTTCAAGGAATACTCTGAAGACACATGATCCACTTTGCCTACATGTTTTTTCTTCTTTGTCACGGAAATGATAAAGCCGTGACCAATTATATCTCAAGGATTGCTTGGCATGCAGGTTTTATTTGATGCTAATGTCTGTGTTCTCAGCATCGTGTGATGCTTGCTGTTTCAGAATCAAGACAAAAATTCTGGATTTGAAACTCTGGTGCTTTTCCAATCAGGTCCAGAACCATTTTCTGTAGTAAGCAGGCCAAAATTTTGGCACAGACTGAACGAGTACCTGCATGTGAATTTCATCTTCCCATTTGACTTGCAAATTACCGTTCAGCAGCGCATGTATGGTCATTTAAACTGACGTAACTTAATCGGTTTGCCATTCTGTATATCGGGTTTCATTCATTTTATCAGAAAGTAGTTACAGAGGCATAATGTAATTTAAGAATGCTGAAGTTTTATTTCTGTGCTTTGTTGTATTTTTCCCCTTTTGCACATTGTGTACTTGGCTGTGTGGTGCAAGTACCTGAATTGCATTAATTTGTATCTTCTTGAGTGGACTCTGTATTTTATTTATTATTCACATTGCAGATCGTGGTAGTGAAGTTGTGTGGCAAACAAATTGTGACTTCTATGATTCCTTTTGATTTTAGAAATTAAACATAACATATAGATCCTAATAAAACATAACGTTTATTTAAAGATCCTTGAAGTACCCTGAAGCAGTGGACTTCTTGATCATTGTTCTTTTTTCGTTTTTTTGTATAGTATGGATGACAGCAACACTTTAAATGAATCCTTTCACAACCTGTAATGCTGAATTAAAAGGAAATCATTTTCAAGATGTATATTTATCAACAGTTGTATTACATGCGATGGTGTAAAAGCTGCAGTAACAGTATTATCAAACTAAACCACTACAGTGTCAAAATACATACTGCTATACATGTCTTAATTCTCTCATGTCTTCATGTTAGGAAGTGAGTAGAGTAAAGCATACATGCGCTATTCTTCTTGCTGTTCTATGAAGACAGACATGACAGCCAAGTGACTGCCAGTCAGAGGCTAGTTGATTTCATTTTGAACCAATGTTGGAACAAGGGAGACAACATCTCCCTGGGCCAATATCAAGTGACTAGAGAGTTCCTGAATCCACCTGTGTGTTTACTTAAAAAGAATATCTGTTAAAAAGACATCAGCTGCATGTTTGAGATTTCCTTATCTGTATTCAAATTCACTGGTAAAATTCCAACATTTCAAAAAGGCTTGCTAGAAGGCATCACCTAAGAGTAGAATTATGAAACGTTATTTCGATAATGATTGTGTACAGTTGGAAAAGACAAAAAACAAGTGTTTTAAGCATATTTTTCTGTACGTGATAATGCATCAGGGCTCCATGGATGATTACCATTGTTATGAAAATTAATTTTGAATGGATGTTTGGTAATCAATACCACATAAATAAATCATAAACTGAACTGAGTTTGTCTCTGTGTTCTTTTCTCCAAGTTATCAGGCATGAATCTCGGGGAAAGTGAGGCACGAGGTCAGGGACTGCTTGTGAAAATTTAGAAGAAATATCCCCTACATCTTCAGTGGGGGTCAGTGCCTTTGTGGGGGCCATAAGGCAATATCCCCGTGATTCCTGATAGGGCTCAGAGCCATGTGTGTTGGGGGGGTCAGAGCTTTGTGGAGGGGGTAAGAGCCTTATACCCTCTGTTTCAAATGTCTCCACAAATCTGCACCCTCTTATCTCTGTAACTGTCTTCACCTGTACACTCCATCCCGTTCCCTTCGTTCAGCCGCAGATACTTTGTGCTTTCCAACACCCAGATTCAAACAAACCACTGTTGGCCGTCGCTCCTTCTCTGTTTCTGGTCCATCCACCTGGAATGACCTCCCTCTTTCACTTCGTCAAAAGCCTTCACTTGATTCCTTCAAATCCAGCCTCAAAACACACTTATTTCCTACCCGAGACTTTCCCCCCCACATAATTATCTGTCCCTAATTTTCAACAGCATCTTTCACCTTCTAAGTGTTGTTCCGTGTGTGTGCGTGCGTGTGTGTGTGTGTGTGTGCGTGCGCGCGTGCGTAGTGCGCGCGCATGGATTTGAAATCTGTTGCTCATTATGTTTAAGGAGAGTTGCATGCCTGTAAATGATTGAGTGCAAGAGCTTCGATTTGTTTGTTTTTTACAAGATTCAGCGCTATATAAATTCCATATATTATTATTATTGTGGAGGGGGTCAGAGCCTTGTGAAAGCATCTGAAGGCAATGTCCCCTATACTCCTCAAAGGGGTCAGATCAGACCCTTGTGTGTGTGTGTGGTGGGGGGGGGGGTGGTAGTGGGGGGGGGGGGGGGGGGTCAGTGCCTTGTGTGTGTGGTGGAGTGGGGGGGGTCAGTGCCTTGTGAAGGGGTCACAAAGCAAGGGGTCACTATGTCCCCTGTGCTCCTGGGGGTCAACGCCTTGTGGGAGGTCAGTATTTTGTGAAAGGGTCAAAAGGCTATTCCCCTGTGCTTCTTGTGGGGTCAAGGCCTTATACAGGGGTCACAGAACAATGCACTCCTTTTTTAATTGGATTAAATCACACTTAGATCTAAGCTTGCTTTGCAGTGATTTGAAAAACTGTAACTTCATTAACCCTTTACCATTTGCATTTCTTACAGAGAAACTCTGTAGTATTTGGAAATTTACGCTGTTTTTTCAGAGAATAAGGTACCTCAAGTACACATAGTCCTGTACAGTTACTATTGTTCGCAGAGCAGTCATATTTGGCCAAAGTATTCATATGATGTCATACTTTGTTCTGCACCCCAAGATGTGTGTCCTATCTACATGTCGTGCTGCTGTCCCCTCTTTGTCACCAAATACAGGTAACATTGCAGTGACATCATGCTGTTTTAGTCTACAACTACCCTCTAACATGCGCAATATAGGTATGTGATTAAAAAAATTATATATGTGTGGTCCTGCCTGAATGTGTCCTCCATCACATCCACTGTCATGGTAATCCAGTCGAACATTCACACGTCACAAAATTACGGTCACCAAGTCTACACTTTCTCAGTGGAAAGTATTCAAACATATTGAAAACGACGTTAACTAATGCGCGTATATGCATTATTTACAAATATATGCTGACGCCTACTATTTATACAGACACTAGTGTGTCCTTCACCAATAGCCAGTTACATGGCTGTCACAATGCAGGTGTCACAGCCCAGTGTCGCGTCCAGGTGTGTTGGCATGTTTCTCAGGTGAAAATACTGATTAACTTTGAGAAATCTGGTTTTTGTCATAATATTACTGATCCGTGACTAAAAAAATCTCAAATCACTGAGTAGACCAGTAGAGATGAAGCCTTGGCAAACGCTTGATCCCCATCATGTTCAAAACCGACAGGTAAGCCCTAATTTCATCTGGTGTTGTTTCTGTCCGTAATGGATCTAAGACTAAGCCTTTCACAGCGATCTTTTACCTGGCATAATTGTTAGTTTCATCTGCTACAATTTGAAAAAAATGTTGGGGCACAAACAAAACAAAGTAATCTAAGGGCTTGGCATTCAGTGGAAGAGTTTGTGCCGGCCCAGTCGGCAGCGTGAAGTCTTGCACTGTGCAAGGCACTTGTGCGCCGTGCCATGTCGTCTGCTATGAAGCCAACAGAATGTTATCCTCAGCATCACTTTCCGACTCGCTACCTTCTCCTATTTCATCTCTTTCTACTACATCTACTTCAACATCGGATTCAACATTTTATTCTCTTTCGAACTGTTCCACTTGAGCCAAAATAGCTTCAATTTTCACATCAGTATATTCCTCCCAAATTGTATGCTCAATCTTTGCTGCCATTTTTAGCTACAAGAAAGCGTGGGAAAGACAAAGCCAGTCACTGGCCAATTTCTTGTGAACGGGAGGCTGTGTAGCACTGAATTTGGTGCCCATTCCTTTCTTAGTTTATGCTGACCTCAGTGGAATGTTCATTCATGGTGTGCGTGTACTAGGTAGAGCTTAATGCATGAGGGAAATTCCCCACTAGGCTGAAATGACATCCGGCGGGCTGCGGCGGGTATAAATATATGCGGGCGAGCGGGCAGCGGCGGGCTATGGCGGGTAAAAATGGGAATGGGTTAAAGAATGGGTGGAGTTTTACCTGGATCATATCTTGCAAAAAATAATAGTTCATACGGCAAAGGTTAATATATACCCTTATCCAAGGTAAAGCTCAGCACAATAAAACATTTCCAGTCTAATGAATGTTTTTCTCCTAGAGTACATCATTTTGTTTTTGCACTCGACTCTTTAAAGCTCGTCTTCTTCAAACGCTCAGAAACTACTGTCTGTCATACAAGCAAAACTGCATTGGGCTGCTGTTAACGCTTGACAGTGCATCCGACTTCAGCCTGGGAGAGTTGTTGGTATTTAAGACTCTCAGGGGAAAAAGGCAAGAGAGTGGATCTAGCTGGCAGAAAACAGACAAGGAGGAGGTGACGAGAAAAAAAAAAGCAACAAGGCAGAAACTAAGGTAAAGGTAAAGGAGTCCCATAACCTATAAGGTCGTAGGGGAGCGAGGCGTCAGAGACCTCACTTCTCTAGGGCCAGCATATTGAGGGCGGCGCCCATCTCCTCTCCCTCGCTGCTTTACCTTCCCTGACCCTAAAGAGGGCAGGTACCCATTTACAGCTGGGTGAACTGGGGGAACTGTACTGAAGCCAAGGCGCACAAACGGTCACCCATCCAGCTGGTAACCACGCTCGACGCTGCTTAACTTGGCTGGGGGAAAGCGAGTGCTCCGACCACTGAGCTATCCCGTCCCCTACAGAAACTAAGACAGGGATAGAAAATAGGGAATTTCTAGCAATATTTTTTTTATGCGTGTGTATGCGGTTTTTTTAATTTTGTCATCTGTTCCCAACGGCACACAATGGCCTACTCTTTCGAAAAGCGGAACAGGATTTAACATGTGCGCAAGATGTTCTGCATGTGTTCGCACACAGGGCCTTGGTTTATAGTCTCATCCGAAGGACAGGTTTTCCAGAAGGTGGGGACTTGTCAGGCGCTTAACGTCAGCAAAACATTTTCACTCATATGGTAAGACAATGTTGGTTACTGACTCGGCATTCAACAAAAATCTTCTGCATGTGTACACACATGAAGGGAATTAAGGCACTGGCAGATCTGCACTTAAAGTCCACCTAGGAGATAGTAAAAGTCTCCATCTTTAGTGCCTCAGACACCGCCGAGATTGGAACCCACGACTTCATGGACTATGGGATTCAAGTCGAATGTCTTAACCACTTGGCACCCATCTTTCTTTCTTGAATCAGACATCTGTCATCCTTAAAAATAGCTTTGGGTTTGTTTGTTTTTTGTTGTTGTTGGGTTTTTTTTTGGGGGGGGGTTGGTCCAATAACCTTTCAGAGGACACCATCTAGGAATGCTGTTAACCATAGCCTTCAGCTCAGCATAAATTTTGGTGGTGTTTGTTTTAACCTCACACTGATAAAACTACATCTTTGTAATCTCTGTAACATCTTTATTTCATAATAATGCAGACTTACGCATTAAGTCAGGAAATGCACAACAACAAATGCTTTTAATCACCATCATGTGAAAGCAAACCCTGACAGAGATGCCCACTATGTACACACAAACCGTACAATGAAGTCTGATCAAATCACTCTGACCCAGATGAAGACACGCACACACACAGCTCCTGTCTCAAAACAAGATGTCGCTGGAGAACAAACGTGGAAACAAAGGACTCCAATCCACAGCCACACACAGGAACATTGATATAATAAAAGACACTCCCCCTACCCCCCCCCCTACCCCCCCCCCCCCCCCCCCCCAGCCTGCGTCTAAGTAGCTTCCTTACCCACCACCCAAAGAAATCATCTTGTAGAGACTGCAGCATTTTGCCAAGTTAAAAGTACAAACAGTGGATAAAACTAGGATCCAGATGAACAGCTTCTTCTTGGCATTTTTACCTTGACCAGATCCCGCTGTGGATAACACAGACACAATTGCACCGGTCTTTCCAGACCCACACTCACAACTTCTCATGGCTACGGAAATGGTTTCTGAGACAGTGTTTTTTGTGTGTATGCCTCTGGGTTGTGGTCTACCCAGGAGGCTCTGTCAAGGCGATGGAAATGGAACAGAACACTGAAGCATATGTTGTGTCATTTGCAACCACACCCCGTTTCTTCTCTCAAGCACTCACTCAACCCAGGTTTGGTGTCCAACCAACTCTTTAAATCAGCTGAGAGAAGAATGGATAACAGAAGGGAAAGAAGAAATCACAAGATCCTATAAATCTTGCTTCAGAATTATAATCAAGCATAAATGATCTTGATCAGAGGATATATGTTCTCAAGCAGGTGTTAAGCTAGCATCTTTAACTTCAAAACAATTAGGTCACATCATTATTACAAAGGTATTATTTCTATAAATGGAGACAAACTGACTGCGCTATAGCCCTCACAGAACATAAAAACACAGCCTTTCTTTCATAATCCAACAAATACTAAAGCTAAATACTCTTGTTTAACAACACGAGGAGAAAACTTCAATTGGAAGACCACTAACCAAAGAGATTTTTTTTCCATAGATCAGAGTTGGGTACAAGACAAATGTGTATCTTCTGTGGCCAGCCTTCATTCCAATTTGAAAACTGCATTTAACACTGCTTAACACACTCGTTTCAAATGCTCAAGTCTCAACGAATACACATGCTTTATTTGCCAAATCAGGCCAGCCAAAAAACCTCCACAAAACTTGTTAAAACTGTCTACAATCTCAATCAGTCATAATATCACACAAACATTATTCCTTCATTGCAGACCACTGGAAAAATCAATATAAATTTACACAAGCCCAGCAAGAGATTTAAAAAAAACAAAAAACCAACGAAAACAAAAAAAGCTGGGGTATGCTTGAAGTTGATCTGCAATACTCTTCTTGCATGGTTTTGATATTGGGTATTATCACTTGAGGACAGTCTCCAGGGCCACGAAAAACCAGACAGTGACTCTTGCAGAAAGCATGCACCGTCTATTGCTGTGAAGAGTCCCCTCATCAACCACGACTCCACCCCTAGTAATCCTCCCCTCGCGACAACACTTCCTTACAGGTGGGCCTGAGAACTAAGGTGTGCTCAAACTGCGCCGTGTAGCAGCCCTTGATGTCGCAGAGAGGAGGGTAGGGGTCGATGATGCCCACGTCGCACAGGTTCTTGAGGGCCATCAGGTACTTGGTCTGCCCCAGGCGGTCCAGCCAGCGGCGGCAGAAGGCCAGAGTGCTGAAGTTGTTGTTGATGACGTTCAGCAGCTGCTTCGACTTGGTCAGCCTGCACACACACACACACACACACACCTCCGCTTTGGCCTTTCTTGGTTTATTTCTCAACAAACATGCTATTTCATTCTTCTCCACACTCCTCTGCTTGCCTCTAGTCATTTTCTCATATTTTTGTATCTACATTTTTTGTATATGTTCATTCTATACTTGCTCACTGTCACTCTTTTTACTCTAATCTTTTCTTTGTTATTTTTCACGTCTTTAGTATTCTATTTCTAACTCAGTCATACCGGGCATGTTACTAACCATACAAAATCATGACATCAATACTTCAACACTTACAAAATCAAATCATTAAACTTACAATTTCAATTTGTCTTTCAGTATGCACAAGCATTGAACTGTTCAACCAATACACTCAGAGACTACAAACCATAGAGTGGATCACTGTCATCATGATAGAAAGTCGTGCAAATCCATCGATTACTCCATGTCTGTAATTTTTCCCTCAGTATAATTCCACAGAGACCAAATCAAAACGGATTACCTGAGAGGCACATGTCCAACTTCAAAGTTCTTCATGTAATGCGACACCTCCATGTCATCGTGGACCACCCCTTTGCCCGTGCTGCCGAACGTTTCAATGGCGTACACCTCCCCTTCCTGACGGCAAACACACACACACAGGTCACTCAGCACCCCAGGCTGTCGTCACACAACGCCGCACTTCACCCCAGTTCAGCACAGTTCATACTAAACATGTCTCCATTCTTCAGGTTTCTCTCAGTTACACCACAGTCCATGTCTGCAGAGAAAACTTGACTACACACCACCACACTATTCTATACAACACCACATAACACCACACTATTCTATACAACACCACATAACACCACACTATTCTATACAACACCACATAACACCACACTATTCTATACAACACCACATAACACCACACTATTCTATACAACACCACATAACACCACACTATTCTATACAACACCACATAACACCACACTATTCTATACAACACCACATAACACCACACTATTCTATACAACACCACACTATTCTATACAACACCACATAACACCACACTATTCTATACAATAACTATTCTGTAATCAGCTTATGTGAAATGGTGCATTTAAAAAAAAATTACAACCACTACCCCAAAAACTTTTCATCATACCAATTTCTTTACAGTAGTTACTACAAGTGCTAAAAAACAACACACAAAGATGGATACACAGGTATGCACATTTTGACACCAAATAGATATATACATACAGTGTTGAATCTAGGACTTCAAAATAAGGGGCCCAAAGGTCCCCTCAAATGAAAAAAGGGGGCATTGCCCCCCCCCTCCCCCTTTCATAAAAAGGGGACAAGTAGCATTTGCTTACAGCACCCTCAGTACCGCTAGTTTTTTCAAAGAAGAGAAACAAAACAAAACAAGCAGATACATAGGCAGTAAGCACTAAAGACCTTAAATGTTGCAGTTAATCTCCAGTAAGCACTTGTGACACCAGAGAGAGAGAGAGAGGGGGGGGGAGCATGGAGGGGAGAGGAGAAAGAGAGAGAGGGAGGGGTGTCAAAGTCAAATTTGTATTTCCAGAGTTGGGGAGATAGATCTAGATGAGACAAGAGGTAAAAGCCAATATCAAAGTTTTTTTCTCACCTAGATGGTACACTGAGAGAGAGAGAGAGAGAGAGAGAGAGAGAGAGAGAGAGAGAGAGAGAGAGAGAGAGAGAGAGAGAGAGAGAGAGAGAGAGAGCAAAGTCAATTTATATTTCCACATTCAGAGAGAGAGAGAGAGAGAGATTGTATTTCCACATTCAGAGAGATAGATCTACACAAGTGGTTAAAGCCACTATCAGTCTTGTTTCCGTCCCCACCCCTTAACCCAAGAACATATACAGGACAGAGAGCAAGCGAGCGAGCAAGAGAGAGAGAGAGAGCGGGGGGGGAGGGGGGGGGGGGGTGTCAAATTTGTATTCCTACATTCAGTGAGAGATCTAGATTTAGATGATAAATGATAGGTTAAAGCCAATGTCAAAGTCTGGTTCCCCCCCCCCCCCCCCCCCTCCATATCGTACAGAGAGAGAGAGAGAGAGAGAGAGAGGGAAGTTTTTCTGAAGAGTTTCATCTTGTACAGTCTCCTGATGATGGGTAGTGTTTTTTGGTGATGCTTTAAGTGCAATCTCCATTAGTGAAGGCATTGGTCTTTCCATGTTTGGGGACAGCCTACCCCACGCCATGATCACTGTTCTCAAGCCAGGCCTACTTGTCTCCCAGATCTACCAGCTCCGAACCTGCTGTACCACAGCATCTGCTATCTCCTCAATGATCTCTGTCCCATTCACGTCACTTATTTTGGAGACAAGGCCTCTTGAAAGATGATGTAAACAAAGAGGACAACAGAGCAGAATGAGCCCGCTTTATTATGAAGAGGGCTTGTAGACACAAATCAGAAAATCTTGTGGGGGTGTGGCGGGGGGGAGAGAGGCCTGGTGTAGCCTACCAACGTAATGATCGCTGAAAGAACTGACAAGGACGAACTAGTTTCTGTGATTGGTCAAAAGTGAGGCGCTTAGTCAACCAGAAGCATCATTGGAGAACTTCCATGGAAGTTGCGCCTTAAGTTAAGAGATTATACAAACAGCAGTTGCGATGACGCATGTTTGTTCAAAAACGCACACATTGTTCAA
>CM054142.1:72927288-72943286 GCA_028751875.1 Rapana venosa | reverse complement strand
CAATACGGCAGCCCAGGTCGTGCTAGGTCTTCCCTTTGGTCTCTTTTCATCCACTACGAAGTTCATTGCTCTTTTTATGATGTGGTGGTCTGCTTTCCGTTGAACGTGCCCAAACCAGCGCAGTCTATTGCTCTTAGCTACAGACTTCAGATCATCAACTTTGCACATCTCCATAGTTCTTCATTCGTGATCCTGTCTATACTAGCTACAGACTTCAGATCATCAACTTTGCACATCTCCATAGTTCTTCATTCGTGATCCTGTCTATACTAGCTACAGACTTCAGATCATCAACTTTGCACACTCTCCATAGTTCTTCATTCGTGATCCTGTCTATACTAGCTACAGACTTCAGATCATCAACTTTGCACATCTCCATAGTTCTTCATTCGTGACCCTGTCTATACTAGCTACAGACTTCAGATCATCAACTTAGCACATTCTCCATAGTTCTTCATTCTGACCCTGTCTATACTAGCTACAGACTTCAGATACACTAGTTCTTCATTCTGACCCTGTCTTCCCATTTGATCTGAAGTCAGAATGCAGCTACCTAAATGATGGAGGGAGGGGGGGGCAGAAGAATTGGTTGCGACACAAAAATCTCTCCATTGGTGAATCTTGAAGGTCTACTACTAGCCGAGGAATGGAGAAAAACCAATAACTAATGAAGACAGCTGAAAGCTCTGTATCCTCCTGTGAACATTCAGGAAAGATGGACAGACAGAAAGAAAGATAAGCCACAGATAGCTGAAAGCTGTTGTTTTGGGCTTTACCCTTCACTGGCTGCTAACGGCCTACCTACTCTATGTATACACAGCACAAGTAAACTTGAGAGACATTTCAGGCATTCTTGGATGTGTTAACAATTCCCTTTTTCATGCTCAAAATCCGGACATACCACCATCATCATCATCACCATCATCATCATCATCACCATCACCATCATCATCATCATCATCACCATCATCATCATCACCATCATCATCACCATCATCATCACCATCACCATCATCATCACATCACCATCATCACCATCATCATCATCATGTTTTCACTGAGCCGCAGCCATGATTCACTGGACTACCTTTCTTCTGCACAACGATTCACTGGACTACCTTTCTTCTGCACAACGATTCACTGGACTACCTTTCTTCTGCACAACGATTCACTGGACTACCTTTCTTTGGACTACCTTTCTTCTGCACAACGATTCACTGGACTACCTTTCTTCTGCACAATGATTCACTGGACTACCTTTCTTCTGCACAACGATTCACTGGACTACCTTTCTTCTGCACAACGATTCACTGGACTACCTTTCTTCTGCACAACGATTCACTGGACTACCTTTCTTCTGCACAACGATTCACTGGACTACCTTTCTTCTGCAGATTCACTGGACTACCTTTCTTCTGCACAATGATTCACTGGACTACCTTTCTTCTGCAGATTCACTGACTAACCTTTCTTGACAACATTCCTGCTCCTTCTGCACAACGATTCACTGGACTACCTTTTCTTCTGCACAACGATTCACTGGACAAACCTTTTCTTCTGCACAAAGATTCACTGGACTACCTTTCTTCTGCACAACGATTCACTGGACTACCTTTCTTCTGCACAACGATTCACTGGACTACCTTTCTTCTGCACAACGATTCACTGGACTACCTTTCTTCTGCACAATGATTCACTGGACTACCTTTCTTCTGCACAAATAGCGATCACTGGACTACCTTTCTTCTCACAACGATTCACTGGACTACCTTTTCTGCACAACTGATTCACTGGACTACCTTTCTTCTGCACAACGATTCACTGGACTACCTTTCTTTGGACCTACCTTTCTTCTGCACAAGATTCACTGGACTACCTTCTTTCGTTTGGACTTACCTTTCTTCTGCACAACGATCACGGGACTACCTTTCTTTGGAACCTTCTTCGCACAACGATTCACTGGACTACCTTTCTTCTGCACAACGATTCACTGGACTACCTTTCTTCTGCACAACGATTCACTGGACTACCTTTCTTCTGCACAACGATTCACTGGACTACCTTTCTTCTGCACAACGATTCACTGGACTAACCTTTCTTCTGCACAACGTTTCACTGGACATAACCTTTCTTCTGCACAACGATTCACTGGACTACCTTTCTTCTGCACAACGATTCACTGGACTACCTTTCTTCTGCACAATGATTCACTGGACTACCTTTCTTCTGCACAACGAATTCACTGGACTACCTTTCTTCTGCACAACGAATCACTGGACTACCTTTCTTCTGCACAACGATCACTGGACTACCTTTCTTCTGCACAACGATTCACTGGACTACCTTTCTTCTGCACAACGATTCACTGGACTACCTTTCTTCTGCACAATGATTCACTGGACTACCTTTCTTCTGCACAATGATTCACTGGACAACCTTTCTTCTGCAGATTCACTGGACTACCTTTCTTCTGCACAATGATTCACTGGACTACCTTTCTTCTGCACAACGATTCACTGGACTACCTTTCTTTGGACTACCTTTCTTCTGCACAACGATTCACTGGACTACCTTTCTTTGGACTACCTTTCTTCTGCACAACGATTCACTGGACTACCTTTCTTCTGCACAATGATTCACTGGACTACCTTTCTTCTGCACAACGATTCACTGGACTACCTTTCTTCTGCACAATGATTCACTGGACTACCTTTCTTCTGCAGATTCACTGGACTACCTTTCTTCTGCACAATGATTCACTGGACTACCTTTCTTCTGCACAACGATTCACTGGACTACCTTTCTTCTGCACAATGATTCACTGGACTACCTTTCTTCTGCACAACGATTCACTGGACTACCTTTCTTCTGCACAACGATTCACTGGACTACCTTTCTTCTGCACAACGATTCACTGGACTACCTTTCTTCTGCACAACGATTCACTGGACTACCTTTCTTCTGCACAACGATTCACTGGACTACCTTTCTTCTGCACACTCTCCAAGAGCTTCACTCATGATTCTTTCTCCTGCAGTTTCCCTGAACATTTCTCCCCTCCCTTCTCTTCTCCACTAACTCATTTTCCACTGAACATTAAGAGCTCTTCAAATTTCTAGATGTACAATAAAAACGGAGAAAACTGTCACTGTAACGGACTAAGAGCTGAAATGCAAACTGATCAGAAACCCAGGCAAAAAACAATGCCTTGCTCACAATTTAAACAAACAGCAACTGCACCCTTCATTTTACTGCAATGGTTGCTTCATAATCACATGCAAATTCTTTTCTTTTCATTTTTTTTTTGGTGGCAAGACACAGGTACTGCATTGACATATGGTCAGACTGAAAATCTGCGGGAATCTACATGTCTGCAACCAGCAAACTATACTGTTCTAAAAGACAAGACAACTACGCAGTTCTTGTTGATCTGTCTTTGTATTTCAAGCAAACACAGAGTACTTTTTCTCATGTAAGTCACTACCTGGAGTACAGTGATGCCCATACACAATATTAAAATGTATATCCTTCAATTTACATAAGATCAAAATGAACAAAAAAATTAATCAAGCACAGATCTACATTTCTGTTAATAAACATACCTGTTTGAATTTTCTCTGTCCTTTTCTTTAGTACTGTTTTGAGAATAAAAATGAAGTGGATACTATGAACATGCCTGCTAAAAAGAAATGAAGGATAAATCAACAGCTCACCATTGATGTGAGTGCCAAAATCTATTTTGCAGACATCGTCATAGCCCAGCACAGTGGGGTCCCCAGCATTGGGAGTGTAGTGAGCCGCACAGTGGTTGAGGGAACAGCCTGTGGGGAAGGCCAGGCCTGCGTCCAGCCCATTCTCGTTGATCATCTTCCGGGCTGTGTTTTCCAGTGTTTCGCTAAACAAACAGGTCACACACACACACATCGTTTCATCAGATCAAATGCCATAACTCACACGAATATAGAAATGTTGTTTCTCTTATCTACAGGTTTAAGCTCCATGCTTTTAGAACTAAATTTTCAACAACAAAAAAGCAACATGTAGTTGTGGTGGAAATTTTACCATTGCTCACATTCCTTTAGAATGCGGAGATTTGAACAACTGTTGACCTGTTTTCACAGTCTGTTGCTTAGAGCAAATCCTAAAAGACATTCCACTAATGAAAGAAATTGTATAGTCTTAGTATCAGATTCTTATAGTATAATCATGATTACTGGTTATATGAATTGCAAAGTTAGTGTTTAATAATAATATATGGAATTTATAGAGCGCTGTATCTTGTAAAAACAAATCAAAGTGCTTGCATTCAACACATTCTTACACATACAACCATTAACAATTAATGTTAACAAGTTCAAATGTACTTACACACATAGCAATAAGTTTAAGCAGTAATTTCTTTCTTTTCAACATTCTTGTTTTGTTTTTGTTTCCTCTAGTTGTTTAATGCACCTTCCCCCCCCCCCCCCCCCCCCCAACCACCACCACACACACACCAAACACCCTCTCTTTCCCACCTGATATCACTAATTAGTTGAAGGACATTAAACTGAAGAAGGAACACATACACACACACAATATGGAATGAGAGAATAAATAAATAATGAGCCCCACTTCTGTTGGATGCACTAATTTCCAGGTTCAGAAAAATAAATTGATACAAGCCCTACTGTACCAGGTTGTTTTCTTTCTCTTCCTTTTTATTTCATACAGCAGTTTTCAGTAGTCTTCAGCACAGGTGTTACTTGGGCCATAAGGTATTTAACTCTATCATCAAACTATCTGTGGGAGGGTTCAGAGTAAACCTCTGTCAGTGTAAGTCAGTCTTCTATTTTAACATCTTTCCTTCTACTTTAAGTGATACCCGATGACCCTAAAATAGTACACTGAATAAGAGCAGAGAGAGAGAGACAGACAGAGAGAGACAGAGAGAGAGATCTACTCTGTATGTGTGCATCCATGCATGCGTGCGCATGTGTGTAATAAATAGTAATAACAAAGGAATGAGCATTCTTAACAAGAACAGATCAAGAACAAACTTTTTTTTAAACTGAAATTCAAAAAGAACTACAAGAACCACAATTAATGCCCTATAGGACTTAACAATGAACCTTTAGCAATATCAAACATTAGCTTTACATTGTTCAAAATTTCATCAAGAGAATTCTCAGAAAAGCCAGGGAGATGAGGTTTTAAATTCTCACATTCAAATATGGTATGGGTATTTGAAATATATTTACCTCATAAGCATTTAACATCCTTACTGAATTTTGTCGGGAATGCATTTAAGATATATTCAATGTGGGCATTCCAAAGTAACTCAGAAGAAAGAAAAACACCTAGAAACATTACTAAGTGCTTATATTCAATTGTCTCATTTTCAATTTTGAACACAGGTAAGTTGTCTGGATTGCCACCATTGTTAAAAAGCATCATATGCATTTTTCTGTAGATAAAACACTGTGGGGAAAGGGGGGGGGGGTGGTATATCCCTGTCTGTCTGCAACAATGTGTGCACAAATCTGGTCTCAAAGCAATAAGTGAAAAACACATTCCTTTTTTTTTTTTTGGTTCTTTACTAAATGCTGAAATTTTTAGGCCACAAGGAGACAAACTATGAGAGAGGTGTCCAAAATGCACCCAAAGGACAATACACCTAGTTTTGCCCAAGTCGTGAGAAATGCTGACAACACTTGTCACTGACTACAAGCCCTAGCAGTTGTGATGCATAGCAAACTGCCTAACGGAAGTACATGTATGCCACTGTGTGCACGACTAAAGAACCTCACCATATGTCAATCATGGTCATTCCTGGTTTGATGTAAGACTGCATGTACCTGCGAGTCTGTAAGAAACACGTCAATATATAAAAGTCAGTAATCATATTTGTAATCGGGACAGATCATTCTCAACTTCAAACATACCTTTATATCCAATCAAGTCGTCATACAACAAGAAGAAAAGATGACAGCCTGTGTGAAAATAGTTTCTTCTAATAGCTATAAAATGAAGAAAACATTCTTTTTGCTTCTGATTTCATCAGACCAATTAGGACTTTGTTTAAAGATCGTTCACTATCAAAAATTCCTTAATTTGTTTACCAAATCAGACAGTTTCCAAAACAAAAAAGTGGAAAATTACAGTACAAAATACAAAATATAACAGGCTTTCTTGATTAAACCTCTGGTAAAAAAAAAGAAGAAAAAAAAAAAAGAAATAAAATATATTAAAAAAAAGATGGAACCTCTGGCTTGTCACAAATACCAATAACAAATAAAACACCATTTTTAAATCTGTGGTTTGTAATACACATCCCTATCAAAAATCAATAGGCACTTAATGGCAGTGCAACACACTTTTGCTCATATGGCAGGAAATAGTTGCTGCCCGAGCATTCAACAAAGAAGAAGAAGAAGAAACCTACTATCCTTAGCTCAGTAAGCAGCTTCTATAATCCTTAGCTCAGTAAGCAGCTTCTATAATCCTTAACTCAGTAAGCAGCTTCTATAATCCTTAACTCGGTAAGCAGCTTCTATAATCCTTAACTCAGTAAGCAGCTTCTATAATCCTTAGCTCAGTAAGCAGCTTCTATAATCCTTTAACTCAGTAAGCAGCTTCTATAATCCTTAGCTCAGTAAGCAGCTTCTATAATCCTTAGCTCAGTAAGCAGCTTCTATAATCCTTTAACTCAGTAAGCAGCTTCTATAATCCTTAGCTCAGTAAGCAGCTTCTATAATCCTTTAACTCAGTAAGCAGCTTCTATAATCCTTTAACTCAGTAAGCAGCTTCTATAATCCTTAGCTCAGTAAGCAGCTTCTATAATCCTTAGCTCAGTAAGCAGCTTCTATAATCCTTAGCTCAGTAAGCAGCTTCTATAATCCTTAACTCAGTAAGCAGCTTCTATAATCCTTTAACTCAGTAAGCAGCTTCTATAATCCTTAACTCAGTAAGCAGCTTCTATAATCCTTTAACTCAGTAAGCAGCTTCTATAATCCTTAACTCAGTAAGCAGCTTCTATAATCCTTTAACTCAGTAAGCAGCTTCTATAATCCTTAACTCAGTAAGCAGCTTCTATAATCCTTAACTCAACTCAGTAGGCAGCCTCTATAATCCGACCAGCTGTTTGCAGAGACTACATGCCAACAAAAAGCAGTTTTAACAGTGTGCACTTCTGCAAGGTCTTTTCATCAAACATCAGAAATATTCCTCCCCTCTTCCCACCCCCTCCCCACAGGGTGTCCAGTTTACAAACACACATTTTTAAAAAAATGTTAAAACGTGGACCAGAATGGATCCCAGGTCCTGACTGACCTGTCTGTGCGCTTCGGCTGCCTGTCGCATTTCCTGGTACAGGTAGTTATGGGCGCGGTCCAGTGCCCTCTTCTCCTCGTCTGTGAAACGATCTTTGGCCATCTGACTGATAAAACAATACGATAAAAAGGTTTGGTTGACACATGCTGTATGTGTAACACACACGACAGCAGTCGACAAGTTAAAGGTGTTGGGCAACATAAGCAAGGCTGGCTGATCAATCAGTCTGTGAACCGGTAACAATCATCACTGAATTCAGCTTTACGCAACCATCACTGTATTCAGCTCAGTCCATGCAACCATCACTGAACAGATACAACACAGGTCTTGAATATTGTACAGGAACAGCACAAAAATGCCTTTTGACAGTCAGCCCGAGTTCATGCCACCACAATGGACCCAGAATCAACCCCAGGCTGAGTTCATACATAGTGAGGATAATATACTACTTACACATTCTTCATTCATCCATGTTGAGATCATAGTGAGGATAGTATAGTACACATTCTTCATACACCCATATTAATAATGTATGGAATTTATATAGCGCTGAATCTTGTAAAGCAACAAATCAAAGCGCTCAATATATTGAGTTCATAGTGAGGATAGTATAGTACACATTCTTCATACACCCATATTGAGTTCATAGTGAGGATAGTATAGTACACATTTTCATTCACCCATGTTGAGTTCATAGTGAGGATAATATAGTACACATTCTTCATTCACCCATGAGTTCATAGTGAGGACAGTATAGTACATTCTTCATTTATCCATGTTGACTTCATAGTGAGGATAATATAGTAGTTAGTACACATTCTTCATTCACCCATGTTGAGTTCATAGTAAGGACAATATAGTACATTCTTCATTCATCCATGTTGAGTTCATAGTGAGGATAATATAGTACATTTTTCATTCACCCATGTTGAATTCATAGTGAGGATAATGTAGTACACATTCTTCATTCACCCATGAGTTCATAGTGAGGATAATATAGTAGTTAGTACACATTCTTCATTCACCCATGTTGAGTTCATAGTGAGGACAATATAGTACACATTCTTCATTCACCCATGTTGAGTTCATAGTGAGGATAATGTAGTGCACATTTTTCATTCACCCATGTTGAGTTCATACATAGTGAGGATAATATGGTACACATTCTTCATTCACCCATGTTGAGTTCATAACGAGGATAATATGTTACACATTCTTCATTCATCCATGTTGAATTCATAGTGAGGATAATGTAGTACATTCTTCATTTATCCATGTTGAGTTCATAGTGAGGATAATATAGTAGTTAGTACACATTCTTCATTCACCCATGTTGAATTCATAGTGATGATAATATGGTACACATTCTTCATTCACCCATGTTGAATTCATAGTGATGATAATATGGTACACATTCTTCATTCACCCATGTTGAATTCATAGTGAGGATAATATGTTACACATTCTTCATTCATCCATGTTGAGTTCATAGTGAGGATAATATGGTACACATTCTTCATTCATCCATGTTGAATTCATAGTGATGATAATATGGTACACATTCTTCATTCACCCATGTTGAGTTCATAGTGAGGACAATATAGTACACATTCTTCATTCACCCATGTTGAGTTCATAGTGAGGATAATGTAGTGCACATTTTTCATTCACCCATGTTGAGTTCATACATAGTGAGGATAATATGGTACACATTCTTCATTCACCCATGTTGAGTTCATAACGAGGATAATATGTTACACATTCTTCATTCATCCATGTTGAATTCATAGTGAGGATAATGTAGTACATTCTTCATTTATCCATGTTGAGTTCATAGTGAGGACAATATAGTACACATTCTTCATTCACCCATGTTGAATTCATAGTGAGGATAACATGGTACATTCTTCATTCACCCATGTTGAGTTCATAGTGATGATAATATGGTACACATTCTTCATTCACCCATGTTGAATTCATAGTGATGATAATATGGTACACATTCTTCATTCACCCATGTTGAATTCATAGTGAGGATAATATAGTACATTCTTCATTCATCCATGCTGAGTTCATAGTGAGGATAATATGGTACACATTCTTCATTCACCCATGTTGAATTCATAGTGACATAATTAACAAAGAGCCTCAAGTTAGTTACAATTCTTGCCAAAGAAATGTTGATTTAGCCACAAAATGATGACAATTATACTGAAACAAAAATACATTTTAAAATATAGACCACATAAAGAAATCACCATATCCTGAGCCATTTAAAAGTGGAGACAAGACGAAAAGCAGAAAAAATCGACAGTTATCATGGTTATCAATATCTAGATTTGAAGTATACAAAAACAGCCTTTTTTCTTCAGATTTCAAAACAGTATCACTCACCAAGTCAGAAAATGAATTGGGGGGGGGGGGGGGGGGAAGAAAGGCCCATGAAAATGCAAAAGTAAAGAAAACACTAGAGGCAAACAGAAATTCCAGTAAATGTGCTGCGATTAAAAATAGATATTTACAATGGACACAGAACATACACACACTTTATGGAACCTAGCAAGACCTGGGCTGCCTGTATTGCAGATGATCTTAGAGAAAGGGGCATAAATAAGGAGGAAGCTCAAAACAGAGAGAGATGGAGAAGGCTCATCAATGTCAAACCTCCCCTGGGAGAAACATGACAAAAAAGGAAGAAGAAGAATGAACACAGAACATGTATGTTCAAGTTTTGTTTTCCAGTTTTTAAAAAAAAAGATTCTTTTAAAACACAAGCAAAAAAAATACCAAGCAACCAGCCACCATGGCGCAGTGATTAGCACCTTGGGTTACAGTCTGCAAGGTCACAGGTTCAAATCCCATGAGTCATAGGGATTTTTTTGGACTCCAGCCGGCTCCTACCCAGAGTGACTATGCCGCAGGCTCAGTGGGAAGACTGAGACCACACACTGACACAGTCGAGCTTCATCCACTTTATGGATGTGAGGTTGAGAGTGCTGCTCAAATTACCTGACCAACGCTGCGGGTGTCTGTATCTCTCGGGCCCGGTTGACGCCGGGATAGATTATGATAGTAAGCTTAAGAGTTCAACCCTGTCAAGTAGTCTCCAAGCATAAGTATGCACTTCCATAGCAGCATCACTACCTCATCCTCATCCAGTGCTGATTCTAGGATTTCAAAATAAGGGGCCCAAGGGCCCCCTAAAATGATAAAAAGGGGGCATTGCACCCCCCTTCCCCCTAAAAAAGGCAACAGGTAGTATCTGCTTACAGTACTCTTAGTTTCTGCTATTTTTTTCAAGGAAGAGAAACAAAACAAACAAGCAAATACGTAGGCAATAAGGAATAAATAATCACTTTAAGTGTTGCAGTTAATCTACAGTAAGCACTTAATAATAATAATAATAATAGGAATTTATATAGCGCTACATCTTGCAAAAGGGGACGGGATAGCTCAGTGGTCGGAGCACTCGCTTTCCCCCAGCCAAGTTAAGCAGCAGCGTCGAGCGTGGTTACCAGTTGGATGGGTGACCGTTTGCGTGCCTTGGCTTCAGTACAGTTCCCCCAGTTCACCCAGCTGTAAATGGGTACCTGCCATTAATTTTAGAGACTATATAAACGGCAGTTGCAATGGCGCACTGTCCGTTAAAAAACGCGCCGTCCAGGATATTTTTGTGTCCGTTAGGCACTGCCCACATCGTTTTGCAGCAATTTTGAAAAAAATGCAGGAATCCCGCTAGGGTGCACTCTAGAATCAACACTGTCATAATCACTGATCACCATGCAATTCAAAAAATTGCCTCTGATTCGGTAGTCCCAGTTGCTCTGGTCTCATGGTGACTTCAGATTCGGTTTCCCCATACACTTCTGTGCCTGTTGTGAGTTTGCGTCAAAGCCTTTGGCATCGGAGGTTCGCAGCAGACAGTCGTTGGAGGGACGTTGTGGTGGTTGCCACCTTGGGTGGGCAACTCACTTAGTCTGGCTCCGCGACTGAGCCAATACTGTCGTTAGTAGGGGGCTTAGTAGGTGGTGTCCAGCGTATGTTAGCTCAGAACAGGCACCACTGAACACCACCAAAAGTGACCCAGCAGCAGTACAGGGCCCCTCTGGCTGGTGATCCCATGGCAGCCTGATATTGATGGGCTCTCTGTGGACTTGTAACGCTGTGGATGCAACACAGCGAATATTGGATTGGCTGTGGCGGGAAGATTGAGATGAGTGGCGTGGGAACAGCAAGACAGAAACATCACAGAAAATGAGGCAGCAAAAGAAAAAAAACAAAAACAACCAAACAAAAAAAGTACACTGTATACATAAACACACAGAGACATATGCACAGACACATAGAGACAAATAAGTGTATGTGCACATACACACACATGCATGCGCACGCATACACATACATGCATGCGCACGCGCACACACACACACACACATACAAATGCACAGAGAAAGAGAGATTCTGTGTATACGTACTGGTTCTGGTTGACAGGGTACTTGCAGATCTCACCCTCTGGGAAGTTGCCATCAGCAAACAGTTCACAGATTGGAATGGTGGGAGGGTCAGTCTGCCCTTTGGGTCCACCTATAATGAACAGAACATCACCAAAAATACACTACTGCTACTTATCATCATTATCATTGTCATCCTCATCTTCATTACCATCATTCCTTATTTGCTATCACACCCAATAGTTTTTACAAGTTACAATACAAAGAAAAAGAAAAAAAATCTTTTTTTCTAAACCAACCAGCCAGCCAGTCAGCCAGCCAGCCAGCCAGCCAGCCACCCAAACAAGTCAAAAGCAGATTATGTAAAGAATCAAAATGAAGGGAGGGGGTGGGGAGAACAATTGAATCTCATGAATAATTTATTAACACTTTGTACCCCAAGAGTGCAGCTGCACTGCGGTCTCTGTGGACCAGCCCTACAGCAGCTGAGTGCAGTGTGCACTGGGTCCTCAGAGTCAAATCACCAGGTCTCTTTTGTTTACAGCCCATTTCTTATGAAACTCTGACATGGTGGTGGTGAATAACTGCCTATTGTGCATGTGCATTAACTTTTATACTGCATAAAAATAAATGTTTTAATTAAGGTGTAAAATTATGTGATTGCTCTAACTTTAAGAAGTGACGAGACTGCTGCTCTTATGATTCTTAGATAATGCATGCAACAAATACAACAACAAAACAATGCACGCAAAAATCACAAATAAACAGAGACAAACATAGGTACTACCCAAGTTTTATCCCAGCATAGCATCCAATGTAATATCAAAACCAACCACTGAGCTACTGTACACATGACCCTGTCGCAATGATGGTCATGGACTATACAGATAACATTTCTTCCCTTGTCCGCCGGGCATGTTCCTGCCCTTTTCTACGACTTCATACACCTCAACATAATGTTGGCTCTTCACCCAGTGGCTTGGTGCTCATGTTACTGTAAACAGCCGGTGTTTCCAACAGCTGTACTCCCAGTACCACAGCCCTCCCTCCCCCCGTCGCACCCCCACCCCTTGCAGCTGGTCAACCTCTCTCCTCAAGAGGCACACAGTTAGTATCACGAGGCTCAGAAGACTCAGGAAAAATTTATCTCCCTTCTCACTCTTCTCGACTTATCTGCAGCCTTCGAAATTACAGACCATTCAATTCTTCTCTCCCGTCTCCAAAGCATGTTTGGTATTACAGGCACAGCCCTCACCTGGTTTAGTTCATACCTCACAGACCGATTCCAAACAGTTGCAGTAAACAAGATTCAATCATCACTTGTCAAACTCGAATGTGGAGTCCCACAGGGATTAGTTCTTGGCCCTGTTCTTTTCACTCTCTACACTGCTCCACTTTAACATATAATAAATCGTCATCAGATCAGCCATCATTTTTACGCAGACAACTCTCAGATTCTGAGTAGTGATACTCCTGAAAATCTGCATTCTCTCTTAACAAATATGTCATAATGCCTTCAGACATCCAAAATTGGATGATACAGAACAAGTTACAGCAAAATGCAGATAAAACCGAAGCCATGCTTGTAGGTACGAAACACAAACTTTCTTCCATCACAACAGCTTCAATAGAATTTGGCAATACATCTGTCACTCTATCCACTGCTGTAAAATATCTAGGGGTCATTATTGACAACACTCTCTCCATGCAAAAATTCATCACCCAGATCTGCCAGTCATGCTACTATCAATTATGGCGTATTAGTGCAGTTCGAAAGTACCTGTCCACTCATGCAACATCCAAACTAGTCACGCTCTCATTCTCTCACGTCTCGACTACTGCAATTCTCTTCTGGCTGGTCTGCCAGAATCATCTATCAACTCCCTTCAACGTATACAAAACTCTGCCGCTCGACTAGTCCTTAGAAAGAAAATAATCTGAGCATATTACTCCTCTCCTGCGATCTCTCCGCTGGCTGCCTGTGTCACAGAGAGTAAACTATAAGATCAGCACCCTCTGTTACAAATGCCTCCACAAAACAGCACCTTCCTGGCTCTGTGAATGTCTTCACCTGTACACTCCTTCTCATTCCCTCCGCTCTGCTGCAGATACCTTGTGCTTACAAATACCTAGATTCAACCAATCCCCTGTTGGCCATCACTCTTTCTCTATATCTGGTCCATCGATCTGGAATGACTCCCTCGCTCCCTTTGCCACTAGCCTACTTATGACACTTAAATCCAGCCTCAAAACACACTTATTTCAAACTTAAGACTTTCCTCTCTTGTTTCGTCTCATTTCTGTCCTTGCCCTCAACAGCAAAAACCCCCATCACCCTACCAAAGTGCACAACCTGTGTGTGTGTGTGCACGTATGCATGTGCATGCGTGCACGTGTATACATTTGAATTTGTAAAAACTATTAATTGTAACTTGTTGCATGTGTTAGAGTAGGATGAATGCAAGCACTTTGATTTGTTTTTGCAAGATATAGCGCCATATAAATTCCATTTATTATCATTAAAGTTCTCACAATGGCTATCAAAAACACTGTCTGCATTGGCAAAGTCATAACTCATTAAAAAGTTCTGTTGCTTCTTCAGTACTGAAAGTCTGATGTACCAAAGCCATACTACAAGCATGTGACACGCAAACCAACACCAAACACACCCAAACCACACTAAACAGCTGTGAACCATGTACGACCAACGCAGCAGCTTAAAGCCAACAAGCTAAAATGACCAAGTGAGAACACAGCAGAATGGGAGGGCAAAGCTGAAAGTAACTGCCGTGGTACGGATGAATCTGTACACCGTCCACGGGAGATAATTGTGTGATACTGATTAGTCTGTACCTGGGGTAGAAAGTGTTACTCGCAGAGATGCAACTGTTTTTCTAGGTGCCCAGCACAAAACCCCTTTAAAAAAAGTCAACTACAACTAAGCAGTGAAGCAATACGCATTTATTCGCAGAGTAAGAATGAATTGATTAATAAAAGAAAGAAAGAAGCTGTAGATTAGTATTATAACTGAGCAGCAGTTCTTCACAAACACACTGTTTAGAGTTACAGATCAATCTGGACAAAGTTTAAATCTCAAAGCAAACTGCTACATAACACTGATAGTCTTTACACACCTCTCTTTATTGTCTTTCTTTCAGAGGTGGTTCTGTGTGTGTGTGTGTGTCGGGGGGAGGGGGGTTGTAATACACACCTTTCTTCTTTTTCTTTTTCTTTTTGCCAGTCCCTTCACCACCAGCACCACCTGTTACAAACACATTAAAAAACAACAACTGCTAGCAACAGAAAGTTGTCACATCAAAAGTATTTGCAACTGTGTAAGGAAAATAAAATATTCACAACTGTGCCTGTACAGCACACACACACACACACACACACACACACAATACATATATATATATATATATATATATATATATATATATATATAATAATATATATATATATGCAAAAAATGAATAATGCTTTTTTTTTTTAAAATAAGCAATATACATACATGTATACCAGTGGTTTTATCAAAAACTGTACATGCAACAGTTCAACTCCTTAACAACATAAAACAATATCGTCCGATACAAATAACACACACATACAGACACATATGTGTATGTTTATATGATCACAAAACATTTCCAGATAAATGGTACAAACTATACACCAAACATGTATATGAAACTTTGTTAAATTTACACCCACACTACATACACAGTCACACACACACACACAGATCTTTTGGTTTTGTTTTGTTTTTAAATGAGAAAAATAAACCAACCAATAACTGCTACTGCATATCAATGGGTACTTTCAAAGTCCTGATTCAGTGTGAATAAAACAAAAAATGGACAGAACGACTAACTTTCTAAGTCCGGATTCAGTGTCAAATAAGAAAAAAGAAATTGAAAAACAAACAAAAAATTTTTAACTGTAGAGAATGACTGACCTGCTTCAGCATCCCCATCCACAGCGACCTTCTCCACCTGGTCTGTCACAGCTTCTACTTCATCCGCCACACCATTCTGTTCTACAGCTCCATCTTCAGCTTCTGCAACAACAACCAAACCCCACATCCATCAATCCATGTACATACTGTAATCAATCCAATGAAGCCTTCACTGTCTACTATCTATCCAGGCAGGTGGTTTTCCTGACAATGAATGTATGCCTGGAGACTACACCATGCCTACCTCAGTCATAGTTACCAATGTATTTCTCTAAGTA
>CM054142.1:72869788-72922288 GCA_028751875.1 Rapana venosa | reverse complement strand
ATGGAAACCAACTCTACAAAATACTGAGAAATCTACTATGCACATGGCAAATATGAGTCAAGAATAAAACAGCTGAAAATAAAACAATCCCATTTAGAAAAATAAAACAAGTGTACTCATTTAAATATTATTTATACATATCAATTGCAAAAAGTGTATTGATCACTGGCATTGATCCATGGGTCACCCATCACTCTTGTAACCTGTCTCACACTGTTAAAAAGTTTGAAAATCAAATTCAGTATTTAACACACAGTTATTTAGTTATTTAAACAAAAAACATCATTGATGCATGAAAATAATAAAAATGTCTAAAATCCTGAATGGTCGGCTCCGGAAACTACCGCATTTTCGTCTCTTGATGCAACTGACACACTGTTCACATCCATATCTATTTTATTAAGATCACGCTTTAAAATTTCACCCCACACAGGAACAGTTGCTTTCTTTAATCAAAGTGTGTGTCTTCTGATGACATTTTCTACCCCTGTAAGTGTCCTGTCTTTATAAAATAAAGAAAGTGTAGCTGGATTTGGTTTGCAAGGCAAACACGAAGTCCGTGACTACATTAAAAATAATAAAATTTCTTGTCTTAAATATTGATTTACATTATTTCATGCCTTAATAATGAAAAAAGACTCTTTTTACAAAGAACTATTCATAATGAAACGATATAAAACAGATTGAACAAACCAGTACAACCACTTTTAATGATGCAGTCCCAGAAAACGTTACAGTTGAGACGTTTCCGCAGATGATGGAAGACAAAGAAACCAGAGTCTATAACCCACTCATAGAATGATAACGCGGGAAAAATCTGCATTCCATGGATGTTTCCGGTGAAGGAGAAGTGCTTTAACTTGGAACCTCGGTCAAGTGACCTTTGTCTCGGAGTTCATACAACGTTTACGTTGTACAGTTGCTCCCGTCAAAAGAGGAAACCATGCCGTGTTTGTGATCGGCGATGACTTTTAAGAGGAAAGTAACCGCAGTTCGTCAGCACCAATTATTCCTAGTGTCATACAGTGTCTTCTCCATTAGTTTTTGCAAGAAAGCATTCCCTAGAATGCTGAACAATTTTGTGCTTGAAACATTACAATAGACCAGAAAGTGGAAACCAAGCGTAGCAACCGTAACGGAAATTATATGCGCCCATATATAATAAACTTCAACCTGCAGCTAAGAATTTTATTATTGCAAGATAAAGAAACATCTGAAGAGATGTTAGATGCTGTTTTTGTTAAGAAAAACACTTGTTAAAGGGTCTTAAAAACATTCACTTACAGTGTGTTCCTTCATGTCACAAATCCGCCATTTTGTTTGTGTGATATTTTCATAATAAATGCTCAATTTACAATGAAAATAATATAACCGTGCATTTTTCTTTTTAAATTCTATTTCTTCAATACAAACACCACCCAAATGTAACAAGCATCCCAATCATCCACAAACAAAACACAACATTTCAGGTCTTCCAAGTGAGTTACACCTATGGCACACATGTTTCTGAGAACAACCTATATATATATATATATATATATATATATAATATATATATATATATATATATAATATATATATATATATATTCACATGTGTGACCAATGGTCTCAGTGTTACACTTACAGTGTGCAATATATTATATGTGTACATATGCAATCATACCTACATAAATGGATATATTATACATATATAATAATATGTATGTATATAATATATATAAACTTATGAATGTGGCCTTTATGCTTTTATATTACTAATATTAGTACGAGCGTCTCTGTACTTGTTATCCTGATAAAAGATAATATTCGACCATTAACCTCTTAACTGCCCAGTGCAAGTGCACCCTATATGCCAGGGAATAAAATTCTTATGTACCACTGCTATGTTCATATACCTCTTACTCAGAAACTACTACATGAATATTCCTGATAGTCTACCCAATGACAGTATATACATCATAGATTACTTCAAGGCAAGCTCAAGTTAGTTAGCATGATATTTAACTGCGAAAATATATTTAAAATGTAAAAATTCGACCAAAAATACGATTTTTTCATCACTACTGTCATTCTGAGTACCCCCCATCTCAATAACGTAAAACATAAGTCTAGGCCAAATTTCATTCATTGTTTTTTAAATACACGATCTCCTGAATCATACGCGATCGTTTTTATCACTGTTAGGTAAATCTAGAGTTTTATTTGCCACTTTTACAGCTGTGTAAAGTTATTGATGCCTTCAACAAGAAGTGTCAGCCACTTTGAACAAGAACTTCCCAAACAGTCATGCATAAAAACACAAAATATGAGGTAAAAAACAATCGTTTTTGCCAGGTTTTTGCAGCTGAATGTTGCCAAGCAACAGGAGAGTGATCTCCATTAATTTTGGAGTTCTTTCCCTTTAACTGTAGTCAAGGAAGTAGGCTTGTTTACTTCAGTTGGACACCCAGGAAATTTTCGGGGTTGTAGGTCAAGTCAAGTCAAGTCAAAATTTTATTTCCAGATGGTACATTGAATAAGCAATGCATTTGCTTTTTTTCATCAAGCCATCTTAACTAGGCGTATAGTGTGCAGTCTAGTGGTTAAACGGTCACCCAAAAGTGGAAGCTATTGGAGTATTGCACAATAAAGGTAAAGGTAAAGGAGTCCCATAACCTTTAAGGTCGTAGGGGAGCGAGGCGTCAGAGACCTCACTTCTCTAGGGCCAGCATATTGAGGGCGGCGCCCATCTCCTCTCCCTCGCTGCTTTACCTTCCCTGACCCTAAAGAGGGCAGGTACCCATTTACAGCTGGGTGAACTGGGGGAACTGTACTGAAGCCAAGGCGCGCAAACGGTCACCCATCCAACTGGTGACCACGCTCGACGCTGCTTAACTTGGCTGGGGGAAAGCGAGTGCTCCGACCACTTAGCTATCTCATCCCCTATTGCACAATAGAGTGCAGAAATTATAACATTTTGAAATGAAATTATTTAAAATTAGAATTTTTGCACTCATGCGCAATAACTTCCACATAACTTTCACATGATATATCTTTTACATATGCTCAGAGGAACTCATTCTTAATATACTTGTATTACAAAAGCGGGATATAAGTCTATATATAGACTTCATGGGAAAGGCTATAGTAGTATACATGTACACTGGTCATCAGGTGGAGGGAGAGCTACTACCCACTGGTCATCAGGTGGAGGGAGAGCTACTACCCAATCAGGAGTTCCAGAAAACACTGGCCTGGCCCAGCAATCCTGGAGCCTATTTCACTCTCAGCCTCACTTGGACCACCCAAGACGAAACCCTCATATTAGTATATAATTACATGCACAGCTGGGAAGAAGAAGAAGAGAGTATTACATAATAGATACCCAAAAGTTGAAGCTATTGCATATGAGTGCAGAAAGTCTAATTTTAAAATGTTTCACTTCAAAATTTTATAATGTTAAAGCTTTTCCATGCCCTCTGCCTCTCACAAGTAATCCATAACAATGTCAATGATCAGATCTAATTTGTTGCACTCTCTGCTCTCCAGTGCAACTTAAAGTAAACTGTTATGTTTTGTAATGTTCGATCATATCTGCTTACTCACTGCCACTGCCAGTAGCAATGACTACCTTTTTTTCCCTGTTCACGGATAAATGTCTAGTAACTAATTTTCCCGATGATGGCAAAATTATGACGACGGCCCTGCAAGTAGCCACGTACAATCAAGCACAATCCTAAGCCTAGTTCGAAACATAACCCACACGCCGTGTATGGTATCATGGATCCCTACAGAGGCCCTCTGTCAAAGGCAATGACAACACTACACCATACTCACTTGATTTCTTCTTCTTTTTCTTTTTCTTCTTTTTTTTTGTTTGTTCTTCGGCATCACCAGGTGCTTCAGGCCTCAAGATCTTCGGGTTTTTCCTCTCCGTCAAGGACAGGTTTACTATCCTCATTGACTTCAGCCTGGTCAATTTCAGTCTTCACAGCCGCCATGATTCTCAAAATCTGACCTGCTAATATCCGCACAGCAGCCCGGTGATTTCCTAATTTCCGGTGTATGTAAAATAAACTGGGAGGGAGACTGGGTGGTAGAATGTTTGGAATATTTACGGGATGTGGATGGAAGAGAAAGTCTGCGCATGCGCATACACGGTTTTCGTGTCTATTGGTAGACCTATGGACCATATGTTAGTGTTTATTTATTTATTTATTCTTTTATTTCGAGGATAATGGAGGCATTCATGTGCTTTTTTTTTTTAACCCTCCAGTCCCCATGTGTATGTTAGTTTTGTAAATTTTGTCATCCTTCCCATCCTGCACACAATGGCCTATTCTTCTGAAAAGCAGAATAGGTTTTTATGTGTAGCAAGATGTTATACATGTGTTCCACAGGACCTTACACACACACACACACACACACACACACCACACACAACACACACACACACACACACACACACACACACACACAACGTGATCTAGACAAGTTAGATGCTCGGATTATAAAACTCACTAGTCCGTTATTGTTGAAACACTGACAACTTGTGTATTGAGAAAAGGTGTTTCCTCTCAAGTTTAAAAAGGCAAAAGTTATACCTGTCCATAAATCAGGTGACTACTCTTCTCCTTCCAATTACAGGCCAATTTCAATTCTCTCTGTACTATCTACACCCATTGAAAAACACATACAAACATCCCTAAATTCTTACTTTATAAAAGACAGTCTATTGCACAAGGATCATTCAGGGTTTCGTAAAAACTATTTCTGTCACACTGCTCTAACTCAGCTCACTGACAGTCTTCTACACAATATAAATGACAATAAGTTTACTGGCCTCCTTTTTGTTGACTTTGAAAAAAGCATTTGATGTGATCAACCACTCTTTGTTATTGCGTAAATTAGAATTGTACAAACTGCCACCTGAAGTTATCCAACTACTAGAACATTTTCTGTCTAATAGGCAACAGCTTGTATCTGTAAATAATCAAGCATCAGAACTATTACCCATTAGATATGGGGTACCACAAGGCTCAGTATTGGGACCACTCTTGTTTTCAGTCTATGTAAATGATTTACCCTGTGTTATCAAATGTAACTGTGAAATGTTTGCTGACGATACCACTCTCTTTTGTAGTGATTCAGACTCCAGCAGATTAACCCGAAAACTTCAATACAGTATTGACAGATTGATTATTTGGACTCAATTAAACCACATGTCTTTAAATGCACAAAAAACAAAGTGTATGTACATATCAGCAAGACAGAAAAGGCAAAAAAATGAACGATAGGTTTCAACCTCTGTTATTGGATAACGGAATAGTTGAAGAAGTTGACTCATAAAATATTAGGTGTTACCATTGACAAAAATATGACTTGGACTGATCACATAATGTCACTAGGTAAAGGCCTAGCTCACAGGCTACTTCAAATATCCAAAATAAAACACTTTCTAAATAATCATTCTCGAAAACTATTTTTTGTGATCACATTCTACCAATCATTGACTATGTGTCAACTATTTGGGATACCTGCAGTGGAACGAACTTGAAATGCATTCATCGTTTATATAAAAGAGCAGTAAAACTTGCATTGTTGAAAACAAGCACCCTGACAATTGAGGATTATAAGCAAATAAATGTCCTGACATTTCGAAACCGACTTTTATTCAATAAAGCTGTGTTTATGCAAAAAGTTGTTAATCAAAATGCACCTCCAAAGATTACCAAAGCTTTCAAAGTTAACCAACATAGACACAACCATTTGCTAACATTTCCAAGACCCAGAAATAACCTATATAAACCGAGCCTCTTGTATTCAGGCAGTGACCTATGGAATAAACTCCACAAAAATTTGAAATGTATTAAAAGCAAAAATCAGTATAAACAACATCTAAAAAGATATTTCATGAATAAAAGTACAGAACACGACTTGTAAACATAAGAGAGTGATTTAAGAATCACTGACATTGTTCTTGTCATTAAAATAAGATATGACCCAAGTTTTCATATTCATATAGAGTACATGTGTAAGCATTGATCTATATATGGGTTGGTGTGATATCAACCCCAACAGCTTTGAATCTGGTGTGTGTGTGTGTGTGTGCGCGCGCACACGTGTGTGTGTGTGTGTACAAGTGTGTGATTGCGTGTGTGTTGTGTAATTGGTTCCGTTTTGGTTTTTTACTTTATTGCTGTTCTGGCCTTTTGACGTTTTTTGTGTTACACAAAAATATGCTGATTTATTTAATTTTGTCACTGTTAGTTTTCTTTTGTAAGGATTGTAAGATTGTAAGGACTCTATACCAAACAGGAAGAGTACAGGAACTCACACATGAACTAAAAAGATATAAATGGGACATCCTAGGGCTTGTGGAAGTCAGATGGACTGGCTTTGGAGAAACAACCAGGCAAGACAGCCGCAAGATATGGTACAGTGGAGAAGAGAAACTACATCAACAGGGAGTAGGCTTCATTGTCAGGAAAGAGATTGTGTCAAGCATCATCAGCTGCACACCAGTATCCAGCAGACTCATCTCAGAGTTTCTGCAAAACCCCAGAATCTCACCATCATCCAAGTGTATGCTCCACCATCTGACTACCAGATGATGACCAGATAGAAGATTTCTATGAACAACTTGAAAACGTCATCTCCAAAACGCCCAAAAAAGACATTCTTATTGTGGAAGGCTACTGGAATGCTTAAGTGGGACCTGATGCCTATGACACCTGGGCAGGAACCACAGGACACTTTGGACTAGGAGAAACAAAGGAAAGAATACAGCGGCTGCTGTAATTCCCACAGAAGCACAAACTAACTCTGGCAAACACACTCCATCCTCACAAGCCATCTAGAACATCAACTTGGCACTCACCAAATGGTCTGATTCACAATCAAATTGACTACATTCTGTCACCCCAAAGATTCAAATCCAGCATAAACAAGGCAAACACAAGAACATTCCCAGGAGCTGACATTGGCAGTGACCACGACCTTGTACTTACCACCATCAAGCTGAAACTGAAAGCAAAACACAGCCAAAAAACCCAGCATAAGATTTGATCTGGAAAAAACTCAAAGACCCAACAGTGGTTGAGATCTTCCAAGCCAACATTGGAGGAAAGTTCGCCGCACTCACAGCCATCGACAATGATGTGTACACACTAGCCAACAACATCAAAGAAGTGCTATTGACAGCAGCAGAAGAAACATTAGGAAGAAGCAGAACAAAGAAACAAGAGAGCTTAAGAAACAAAAGTTCATAAGTCAAGAAGCCAACAACAAATACAGGAATAGCCACAGAGAAGTGCGGAAAAAGATGAGAGAAGCCAAAGAAGCGTGGATAGAAGAACAATGCCACAGCATCAAAGTTGGAATGGCCAAGGGAAACAGCAAAACAGCTTACGACACTCTGAAATCACTAACTAAAACCACACAGCCTAAAGCCTCTGTTATCGAAGACAAAGAAGGAAATCTTTTAACGAAAGCAATACTGTGAGGGATTGTATAAATGCCCACTACGCCCAGATACCAACATAGTTTCTGACAAACCCCCTAAACACCAAGATAAAGACCCACCAATACTAAGGTGTGAAGTAAATACAGCTATTAAACAATTGAAGAAGGGAAAGTCCCCTGGAATCGATAACATCCCAGCTGTACTCATTAAAAATGGAGGGAATGAAACAGCAAGGCGATTCACAGAACTTTGTCAGAAGATTCACGACACCAAAGAATGGCCAGAAGAATGGACACAGTCTCTTGTAATACCCCTACCAAAGAAAAGAAACCTCAAGCAATGCCAGAAATACAGAACCATCAGTCTCATAAGCCATCCTAGCAAGATCATGCTGGGGTAGTCCTCAACAGACTGAAAAACCAAGCGGAAAAACTCCTGGCAGAAGAACAAGCCGGCTTTAGACCACATCGCAGCTTAATGGAACAAATTTTCAATTTGAGAATTCTGATAGAGAAACATCTCCAACACCAAAAAGACTCGTATCACAATTTCATAGACTTCAAAAAGGCCTTTGACAGGGTATGGCATGACGGCCTCTGGACAAGTACTCAGGCACTTCAACATGACAACTCCTCATTGAAGTCATCAAGGCACTGTACGAGAACGCAAGAAGTGCAGTTTTCATGAACAATCACATGGGTGAGTTCTTCAAGACCACGGTTGGGGTCCGTCAGGGCTGCCTTCTCTCACCTGTACTTTTCAACCTCTTCCTCAAAAACACCATGACAGAGACACTTCAAAACCACCACACTTCCATCTCCATTGGTGGAAGACCCCTTTGCAACCTCATATTTGCTGATGACATTGACCTCATGGGCGGCAGCAAACAAGAACTGCAAAACCTCACAGATAGTCTATCAGATCGAGCGAGCGCATACGGCATGGAGGTCAGTACAGAGAAATCAAAGATCATGGTCAACAGCGCAAGTAATGACAGCACGGAAATAAAGATGAATGGAGAAAGACTGGAAGAAGTGAGCCAATTCAAATACTTAGGCTCCATCCTAACAAAAGATGGCACATCAAACAATGAAGTGAAAGCTCGCATTGCAACAGCAACATCTGCTCTAGCCAGACTCGAGAGGATCATCAGAAGCAACAACATCAGCTTCTGTACCAAATATCACCTCTACAAATCCCTCGTGATATCTATCCTCCTATATGGCTGTAAATCATGGACTCTGTCAGCAGAGCTAGAGAGGAGAATCCAAGCATTCGAGAACAAGTGCCACAGAAGACTCCTCAGAATATCATACAAAGAACACAAGACCAACAACTATGTGAAAGAAGAAATCAAAAAGCGTGTGGGGCCCCCAAGAACCTCTGCTCTCCACAAAAAGAGGAGAAAACTGATGTGGTTTGGTCACACCACAAGACACAACACCTCAGCAAAAACCATCTTGCAGGGAACAGTCAAAGGCAAGAGAAGAAGAGGCCGCCAAAAGAAATCATGGGTTGAAAACATCAAAGACTGGACCGCCCAACCCCTGCAACACCTTCCACTAGCCACACAGGGTCGTGAAGCATGGAAACAGATCTCTGTCGTGTCTTCTCTCATGTCCCCCCTACGTCCTTTGAGACATGGGACTGAGTGAATGAGTGAGTTTTCTTTTTCATTGTATTAGATGAGCTAAATTGTTAATGCTGATGTTAGTACTGCTGGGTGGGTTTACATTGCCTGAATTTATTCTTTGATGGAAGGATTAACGTTGTTCTGCCTCAAATCAAAAAGCACATGTACATGCGTGTATATGACCAGGGAAAATGGAGGAAATGGATGTCTTTGTTATACTTCTTTGCTCTGAATCCAATGGCTGCTTGGTTATTCTTTTTTTCCGTATATATGAGTATATTCCCCCGTGGGTCTCCTGGGGTATGCTTGCAAAGCGAGCATTGCAAGAATAGGAACCCTGCCCGCCATCAAGGCATGTCTAAAAGGCAACTAAGGAGGCACCTAGGTAAAGGGGGTTGGACACAGGGCTAACAACCCTGCTCTGTAAAAAAAACTCCTGTTACAGAAACCATAAACAGCAATACTCTGCCAACTCAGTCTTTGGGAGATCTGGGGATCCTTCAAGGAAACCTATGACGCGCTGCAGCCAAACCCGTCAGGAAGCTGCAGGGCTGATGACCCCTCATCAACCGGAGACGCCCCTGATTGAGACGCCCCTGATGAAGTCCGGAGGTTGTTGTCATGTCGGCCGGTCCTACTTGGAACATGGAACGTGAGGACCCTCTGGGAAACCAGACGGTGTGCGAAGGCAGTGAGGGAGATGAACAGATATTGCCTCACACTCCTGGGCATGTCTGAGAGTCCGGTGGAATGGTCCCTGGAGTGACAAGATTTTCAGTCAGGAGAAACTTTGCTCTACTCTGATAAAAGTGAAGAAGACCATCACAAAGCTGGAGTAGGTCTCCTGCTGTCCAGCAAGCAGCCAAGAGCCTGCTGGGAAAGGGAGCCTGTTTCAGACCACAACACACCTTCGGGTTTGAGTCATGCTTCCAGAAGGTGTTTTTGTCAAGTGCTACACCCCTACCAACACCGCAGAGGAGGAAGACAAAAGGACACCTTCTCACCCCGCTCCAGTTCTGTGGTAGACAAGATTCCAAGACCCGGACATGCTCATCCTCATGGGGACATGAACGAAAGGGGCGGGGTGGGCACACACTGATAAGAGGGGAGTTGAGACGACTGGGTTGGAAACATAAATAAAATGGAAAATGCTGCTTATTTTTGTGCTGCCCAAAAGCCTTTTAGGAGGGACGCTTTTTTTCCCCACCACGTTGCCCCAAAAACCCCTGGGGCCCCCACCACCAGACCCGAGAACCCGATAGACCCCGTCATAGTAAAACAACGCTACAGGAGCTCCCTACAAGACGTGAGGTAAACGTGGAGCAGACATGGTCAACCACCATCTTTTTCCAAGAACAAGATGCCTTTTTCTCGAGAAAGACTTGCAAATCCAAGGAAAAAGTTCAACCTTTTGAGATTGAAAAAAGAAAACCAAAAACGGCATCTATTCAATTCACAACCCTTCCAAGTGCCCCCGGGAAAGGGAAAAAAACAGTGGGGCACAATGGGCCCCTTCAAAAACCCATTGTGGGAGCCCGTGCGGGTTTTTGGGACAACCCCAGACGAATAGGAACCTGGGGTCAAGGGGAGACCTGGGGAAAGTCGAGGAGAGAAGGGTACCAAACAAAAAGGGTACCCGGGTACGACCCCCAAAAAAAGCGGGTACACAGCCAACCCCAACTTGCCCCAAAAAGCCAAGAATGACTACGAGCAACAAAAGACTCGCTTTAAGCCATCGCAGATAACAAAGAGGCTGCTGCAAAGGGACCTCAAAAACCCCGTATGCACCACCAGACTTCTTAGCAGGGGTCGCAGCAACCCCAAACCCTGTTAGGACAAGGAAGGGAAGCCTCACCTCTTTTTAAAACCATAAAAAAATGGGAAAAAGCATTTTCAGGTCTTTAAACAACAACCCCCGAGGACGACCTCAGCTTGAGCCCGGGGACCCTCTTGACATCAACATTGGAGAGATCACCAAGGCAGAGATCCGAAAGGCCATCAGCAGCTTGAAAAATGGCAAGGCTGCTGGCATTGACAACATTCCAGCAGAAGCCTTGAAGGAAGGGGGTAGTGACATCGTTGACGAGTTACACCACTTGCTCAACCTGATCTGGACAACTGGGGAGGTGCCAGCAGAATGGAAGAAGGGCCTGCTTGTGAAGCTCCCCAAGCACGGCGACCTCTCCCAGTGTGGAAAGTGCGAGGTATCACCCTGTTATTTATCCCCGGCAAAGTCCTCACAAGAGTCATCCTGGACAGAATGAAAGATGCTCTCAACAAGACTTTTCGAGATGAACAGGCAGGCTTCAGAAATCTGAGCTGCAGGCCCCACTGCCCACTGATAGTAATTTTAATCCATTTAATAGTAGTTATTAACATGGAGGGGTATGAGAGGCTGTGCAATGAGTTCAATATTGATTCTAAGACTGCATTCAGACAAACACAGGACAAAAATCACGGCATGGGGACTCTGTATTTGTGGGGTGTGCACAGGAGATATAACTACGACTGGTGGCCTCCAATACATCTTTCTCACAGGGAGCAAGAGATGTTCTTGGTTCAATAGAGCAAATGCACTTGAATGCATGGACAACTTTCATTCTTGATAAGAGTGAAGGGTTAACAAGACCAGGATTAGAGAGGATTAATGACTCTGTTGGGCCTATGTGTGGTGCTTAATTAGTGCACAGGCACAGACAAGATCAAGTATTATTGGTGGCACTGGGTTTGATGCACAGAAGCAGTTTCTAGCAAATCTTGAAGACAGTATTAACTCGGCTGTTAACCTACCATCAAGCATCAAGCATTATCAAGATGTTCTTCACTATGCATGGTCTAAGGTAGACTTTGCTATAGGGCATGGTTTATATATGCTGCCTTCCAACATGCAGTTACAAATAGGAACAATTACAAACTACAACAACAATATTATTATAGCTGGAGATGATGTGCAGCTTGGAAAAAATGAAAGTGTAAACAATACACTAGCAGCAGCAGTAGTATCAGTAGCACCAGCAGCAAAAAGTGTAGTAACAACACCAACAACACCAACAACAACAAGGGAAAGAACTCCTGCCACCTCAGAGCAAATTAAAAAAATAGTTATTCCCCTTGCAAAAGACAATCACTCTGATGAGATGATTGCTTTAACAACTATACTTGTTTTAAGCACCTTGCTTATCTTTATCTTAGAAAGTAAAACACTAACAACTAAGACGAGTAACGCCCACAAATGCTCTGCCATAAATCCCACAACTTTTCTTGCAGTTGATAGCAGCCAGCTAATCACTGAGCCAATTATACCAGGAAGTGGGTTGCCAACTTTGTAGGCTAATTTTTTTAATAGGTCTGCTAAGTGGCCAAGTTGTTTCTTAACCCAGCCTGTCCCTGTGGGTGTGGAAGGTGGTGGTGGTGGTGGCAGCAGTAGTGTGCTTCCTGTCAGCCCATACACAAGTGTGCTTATAGCGAAACCCAATGCTGTAATTATACTGACAAGTGTTATGCCTTGCTCAGGAAACAGTGTAAGGATTCTTTCCCAGTATTGTGTTTTCATAAAGAATGTGGTGGATTGTTTCTTTTATTCTGCTAACCTGAGATTGTAGTTGTTGTCTGTTATTGTTTAAGACCTCTAATCTTGCTTGGCCTTCATCTTGCAGATTTTTTAGACGCTGTGTGATTCTTTCTTTTACTTCCTGTCCAAGATTTGCATCGTCTGCTTCTGCTAGCTTCTTCTTTTCTAGTTCAATGTGTGAGTCTAAATCACCTAGCTTTGCTAAATTATTTATCAGTTCGCCTCTAATACTCTGTAGTGCTTGATTGAGACCCATTATTTCTCGCATGGGTAGGGGTTGATCATTTATTGTTTTCAGTGCTGTATCTTCATCTGCCTGTGCTAGTTTCCAACTCTAGAATAGTTTCAGTTGTTGTGTTTGCCGACTGTGCTAGGTCTTCAAGTGGTAGACTTTCAATGTTTGTTGGTAGGTTTTGTTCAGCATTTTGTAGTTGTGCAACAGCTTGTGTAGGCAGTCTGTTAGTAGTAGTAGTTAGTGCATCACTAATACCAAGTTTTCTCTGCATAGCAACACTTAGTCTCTGCTTGAGTGTATTTTTTGCTAAAAACTGATGAGGGTTATTTTTCTTTGTTAATAAAACCTTTTGTCCTGTGTCAGTTACAGCATACAGATTGTCTTTGTTGTCCATATCATAGTCAGTATAGTGTAGTACTTCTGGTGTTGGTTGTCCCAAACTTGTGTGAAAATCTTTAACCCTGCTTTCTAATAATTCTCTTCTGACTGAATGCAATGGTGCTACAGATGCTGCTGCTTCACCCATATCATCAGCTGGCGTAAACACATCATCCATATCTATATCATAGTCTTCCATTATTCTATTATTGTTTTTTTTATTTTGCTACTAATAGAAAAAAGATGGCGCAACAAACATTTGGAGCAATCCTTGATCCATACAGACGTTTAAAAGATCCCTTAGGCATAAAAGGAAACAGACAGACAATTGTTATTACAAACAACCCCTCCACTATTAATGAAAATCAGATTCTGACTGTTAGGTTTCCTAATTTAGGAAAAGATGATGTCATTGTTCCAGGCACAACTAGGCTTCCTTTTCAGATTGAACTATAGGTCGAAGATGATCCAAACAGAAGTGTGTAGCAAACTTAGGAAGGCTATTATAAAAAAGATATGTCAAGCTAGAAGGCAGAGAGTGCTGTTACTAAACAACGCAGACATGTTCTTGATCTATACTGATTTACCGCTGACAAAAGAAAAAAGAGATACTTATTTATCAAGGCATACAGGATGATGAGACTAAAACATAGAGTAAGTCTTCTGATAAGGGAAACAGAAAAAAGATGCAGCAATAGCAAGAGCCTATGGTAACAGGTTTTGTATTCCTTTTGACTTTGAACTGCTCAGCTCTCACAAGCCTTACTATCAGGGCACACTCAGAGACAGACTGTCCTATGAGCTGACCTTTAATGACAGTGCTGTGTTATTACATCCAGTGACACTGACACAAAGTACAAAATATCTGGTATATCTTTAGAGTATGATGTTGTCAATCACCCAGAACTTGCAAGCTTGATGCACAGCAATATCAGTCAAGGCTTGCTATCTATTATGAAAGAGTGCTACAAAAACATAGCACATTAAAATAGAGTAAACAGATACTGTGTGGACATAAATCTACAAAACTTGCAAACGTTAAAAGGATATTAATATTGTTTGTAGAACCATGGTCCGGCCCCTTTTAAGATCAAGTGAGGAAGTTTATTAATCCGGTATTAAACATGTCTCATGTATATAAACGACGCCAAATCAGTTACACCTCAGTATTTACCTATCCACTTGAGAGTAAGAAAATATTTGGTTGTGGTCAACACAATGATACCCTACTGGTGTACAAGCAAATCTTTAATCTACATGAGTTTTCTTCATGAATAACTAACACTAAAATGCTTGTGGGTTGATTACTGTCAGATGGTGATAAGCTGCATGATCAGGAAAGAACCATTGAAAAGGGTCAGAACATAACTATTCAAATAGAGAAAGAGCAAGAAAATGATGAGCATAAAAATATATCCATTGTAGTGATGGATCACAACTCAACATAGAAAAAACGACTAAAAGAAGTTGTTTACTATGGACCAGCAAGTTTTTACCAAAAGAAACACTGCTCTTATATACGGGCAGACTGGCTGGGCAATTTATTGTTTTAGATTATTACAACAGTGTACAAAAATCTTTGAGTTCATATGTTATATTCGTTCAAACACAACTTAAAACATAGAATGAGAAAATGTATTTGGGACAGATGAGAAATTTAAATTTTTGTTAATACCCTCTACAGGCTAAGTGAGTGTTTGAATACATTAATAACGTTTTGAAACAATAGTAACATTATTTCTTATAATGACTGCTAGACAAGCTGACATTGTTAAGAAAAGGAATGTTTTCTAAGCATCTTTCACAGAACATGCACAAATACTAGTTTGGTAGCTACACAAAAATTTATAGATATTAAAACGATCACATAAAACATCAAGGTAATTGTTTCACATGACAAGAACAGAGATGGGTTTAATAATTGCCTTGGGAGAATGTGTCAGTAAATGATGTCATCACGATGGTCAAGAAAGAGAAAGAATAAACTAAAACTGAGAGCTCAAAACATGTCAAGCTAATTCTTAAACAGTACATTATCCAATCAAGATACTGTTTGTGTGAAACCCAATACTTATTATTTTAAAACACAAATAAAAAAATACAGACAAACCAAATAGATTTTTTAAACACAGACACCACAAAACAATAACATACACACACACACTCTCACACACAAACACAACATATAAATACAGAACAGCTGTAGGCCTACTTTTTTGCGCAAACACATGTAGTTTATTAACAAGCGAACATTCTACACTATCTTATTTTTATCACATCAAATCTTTTTTAACACACATATTCAGCTTCCTTGGGCTGCACATAGGGGGCGTGGCTAAGTATTGCACCATCAGAAAGGAAGGTTCATATAAATTTATTTTCAGTTCGATATGGCCATGAATATGGAATGAAATAGACAGGGCAGGCAGGCAGTGGTTTGAACCCAAGTAGGGTAGCAGTAGCTACAGGTCCTATGTTTATGTGTTGTGTGTACTATGTTTGTGCTGTTAAGTGTTTGTGTGTATTATGTCCTGTTTGTACTATGTTGTGTTTGTGTGTATTATGTTGTCCTGTTATGTGTACTGATTACAAGTGGTGTGTGAATGCTGTCGGCATCCAACAGTGTGAATGCCCTAAATCCCTTCTCTGCTAGCTCAAAGCTCGTTGCAGTGTCCTCTAAAATTGCTCGTCCTTTTCTGTAAGTGAGCCTGGGTAGCAGCAGAAGGTTCCGCGCACGTTTTTTACTTCTGATAAAAATTCAAAGCTAAAAACTTTCAGTACTCTGCCTAAATTCCATAATATTATAGTTTTACCCACTAGAAATAAGAAAGTTACATATTTTTATTTATTAATAAGAGATAGGGAAAACAGGCCAAATTCAAGGTAACCAGCAACTGTTATCAACTTACCTAGATTTTCATAGGTTTATATGAAAACCAGGTAAAGTTGAAGAGTAGTTGAGCTTGAAGCCTGTTTTCCCCCATCTTAGTGTGTGAGTCCTTGTGTGTATATGCAGCATGCGTGTGTGAGCGTACATATTCCATTTATCAATTTGTTACACTATTAATTAGTTATTCATTAATTTATTTGGAATTTTATTCCGTTATTTCGCGGGTAAAGGAATAAGCATTCATGTGCCATATTTACAGATCCAGATTCCACAACTGCCTTAACAACGAAAAAAGCTGCTGGCGAGTATAAGTCATGATAAACAAATATAAAAAAAAAATTTGTTCTTTGAAAATAAGTTTTCCAGTGTCCTCAAATAACCTGATATTAAATGTACATATATGTATATATCCTATCAAATATTTACATGGTAATTTTTATTGCGCATGAATAAAAAAACCTTGAGAAAATGCAAAGCCATAGGCTAATTATTGTTAATTTTAGTTCAACTAGTGTAAGGCCTGCACACCCCATGTCAATTGGGTGTGATGTAGTATTTACTGAATAAGTTTGGATGGAAAAAATGTTGGTGATTTTCACACACAGAATGATTTTACAAAATAAGATTAAAAAAAAAGGAAACAGTGTTTGCAGAAAAATAAATTAAAAAAATTCAAAAAACCTATAATATACCCCACCCTAAACTAAAACCAAATTTGTTCAAAATCACATGATTTTGATCAGAGGCTCAAGGAAAGGTAAAGGAGGTCCCATAAACTACCTATTAAGGTCATATGGGAGCGAAGAGTCCTCAGAGACCTCAACTTCTCATAGGCCATCAATATTGAGGCCTGGACTGCCATCCCTCTCCCTTGCTGCTTTACCTCCTGACCCTAAAGAGGGCGGTACCCATTACAGCTGGGTGAACTGGGGGAAAGCCTGTAACTGAAAGCCAATGGCGCACAAATGGTCACCCATGCCAACTGGTAACCACAAAACTCGACACTGCTTAAACCTGGGCTGGGGGAAAGCGAGTGCTCGACCACTGATCTATCCATCAGAAGGCTGAGTCTTTTCACAAAAAGTGTTTTTATTATTTTTATTTTCCCCCTATGGGGTTTTGGGGGGGGAAGCCATAGGGCCTAGTACACTGCAGTATGGATATCAGAAGGAAAAGATGATTTTTTAACCACCTTCCACTGCTGGAATTAATATTGGCGCTCACAGGAATAGCACTCAAAAACCAAGAATTTTAGCCCGGGGCTACTTGTTCTGTTTTAGAACTTTACACCGCTTATGATTAACACTAGATAGGTAAACCTAATACATTTTTGGAAAAGTAGAGACAATGTAGAAACTGATACAAAAAACAAAAAAACATTACCTAGTATGTAGCAGGAGATATCCCACAAATTGTATTGAAAAAACTCCCTGACAGGTAAGCCACCTCACCCTCTACTTTTCATCAACTACACCCCTTTCATGGCAGAGACACAGAACAGAATGAACAACAAGGCAAAGCAACATGTGTTAAAGGCATTAGAAGTGTGAGATAAGACTCCACTTCATTCAGCATTTTATGTTGGCCAATAGCCTGTCACTTCCACAACTGACTGCTTTAGGTTGATGTCAACAACATTCCTTTCCAGATCATCAACACTCCTAGTAAAGCTAATCACACAAAGGACTGGAAGTTGACACTTGAGGGACCCTACCAAGTGAAAAGGAGGCACTTTTCCCTAAAGTTACAATAATAGTTGATTGATGTTGAACCTGACCTATGCAAAGTCATGATCGTGGCCCATGGCAGTTTACCAGGAAGCCAGGATCGTGGCCCATTGTGCTGTACGGGTTAACACTGGTGTGCAACCGTAACAGTCTACACAGGATCCAACTTTTTGGTGGGCCAAAGCCCATAATGCAAGGCTAGATTCGCCATCTTTTAGGTTAAGGCTAGGCCTACTGGATAGGGCCTAGGCCTAACCTATGTACACTACGCTTTCTTGACCTACAGAACGTAAGTTTGGTTGTAGATCCTAGACAGCCATATATTTTGCCGTTTCTTGTTGGTAACTTAAACGAAAATTTAATATCAAGCTGATGTGGACCTTGTGCATTAGTGTATGAACCAGCTAGTCATCTTGATGTAATTGTAAACTTGGACTAGTTAGTTGTAGGTTAATTATATTTATTATTTTATAGGGCCTATTGTATCAGTTGAGTTAGGGCCCACTGTTTTTCAGGTAGGAATAACGTCGCACTAAACGACTAGGCTACGTTTTAGGCTAGTTTGTGAGATACTGATATAGATCTAGATCATCACAATAAACTTTCTGACGCAATTCTTAAGATATTTTAAAATGGTTAAGAATATGTGATGCTCCACCACATAACGAGTGGAATTGCACCAGAGGTCAATTTTTTTAAGTTATTGACATGATATGATACTAATAATGTAATATCTAGTAAGTGTTAACTCAATGGAGTCACAGTAAAATGGATCCCGCCATTTTGTGGTGATTCATGATTTTGGCTAGGCCTAAGATATTTGAGAAATTCAGCAGAGTTACCCAACCTAATAAAGACGTACAAATTATACATCGTTGAAAAGTTTATTATGTTTACTTTTGAGATTGTTATACAGTTTTTCAATAGATGACTTTAATTTTTTTTATACAAATTGTCAAAATGTCACTCAATCCCTGAATGCTGAAAAATAAAAAGTTTTGAAAATTTGGGCTGCTTATCTTTTTGGCTTGAACTGTTCATCAACTGGTCCCCTGAAACCATGTGATGATTTTTCACCAAGGTAAAGTTCCCTGTGGCTGAATCCACCTGATATCAATTTTTGCACTATACAATTTTTGTTTTTAAAATCATAACACTGGAGAGCCCCAAATCCCAAAGAATAGACTTGTTGACATTTCAAAAAAAAAAGTCCACATATTATATTCGTTTTCAACTGGGTATTTATGTTTACTGCAATTCTATTGAAGTTCAAACTTTGAGGACTTTAGAAATTGTCAAGTGCTTCAGTGTACCTTATTTTTAAACAGCCATAACTCTGAAAGTATGAAAGATAAAGACTTCATTTTTGTTTTAAGTTTGAATCTTTGATCATTACCTTTTTATGATGGTATTGGGTTTTATTTTAAAAAATACTAAAAGAAATGATTTAAGTTTTGGTTGCCGGTATTCTGGTAACTAAAAAGTATTGGACATACTGTGTTCTCTTGCCTTCTCTTCTTTCTCACATCATGGCAGAACTAAACCATTCTCATTGTGAAATGTATAATAAGGGTTCTGATGCTTGGACATGTGTTCAAGATCATGAAGATGTAACTTGTAAGATCTATACAATTTTTCATAATTTTTCAGACAAGTTAAAGACAAAAGAAACTATTCATTCTCAACATAGGCAATTTAGACTAGCAGCAGTGTAAAAATATGGACCAGAAACCAAAGCAATTCAATAATAATAATAAATGGAATTATATAGCGCTATATAGTGTATCTTGCAGAGACAAATCAAAGCGCTTGCACTCAACTCATTTTTACACAGTCATACAACCAATAACAATTATATATAATAAAATAGTTCCAAGTCCAAATCAAATGTGCACACAGGCATGCATACACACACACACATACACAGGTCACACACCCTGACAGGGCGATAGAATCTTGGTTGTTGAAGGCAGGGAAAAACTATGAGATGAAGCAGGAGAGGAAAATCTTAGGTTTGAAATAAATTGTCTTGAGACTAGATTTAAAAGTGTCATAAGAAGGCTTTTGGTGGAGAGACTCTCTAGAGGGAGGTCATTTCAGATCGATGGACCAGAGATAGAGACGGCCAATGGTTGATTAGTTGAATCTAGGTTTTCCTAACGAAAAGGGGAACGCACAAAGGGGAGAAAACCCGGGAGTGTACAAGTAAACCAATTGATTTAAAAGTGAAGACATCCACAAGGTAGGGGGGTTGCTGTTACTTAACCACTAGACTCCCTTAACCTACTTTTTAAAGGGAAACAACCCCAAAAATTTAAAATGGTCAATCCCTGTTGCTTGGAAAAAACACCCGATGAAAAAAAAAACCTTTTAAAAAAACGATCTTTTTTTTTCGCTCGTTTTTTGGTTTTTTTTATGCATGACTGTTGGGGAAGTTCTTGTTCAAAATTGCTGAAGCTTCTTTTTAAAGGGCATAAATAACTTTAAAACAGCTGAAAAAGGGCAATAAAACTCTAGATTTCCCTAACATGGACGGCACCCCCAGGCGAATACTGTCATAAACTGCTGAAAAGGGGCAAATTTGGGTTTTTTCACTTTCTTATTATTTCCCGCTTCGGGTTTTCCCTGTTTAAAAAAAAACACTGAATATCCAAAAAAATTCAATCTTTCTCTTTTCATTGAGTGAAATTTTTTTTCTGTGGCGGGTGTATCGTAAATACCAAAGCGGGGGTGAATGAGGTGTCCCTTTCCCTAAAAATCGTGGCGGAGACCCCCATTTTCGCGCAAAATTACAAATCTTAAAAGAAAACATACCACTTTAAAATCCGTTTCTTTTTTTCCGCGACAGACAACAAATTTCACTAATTTGGAAACCATTTGTTTTCAAAATTTTTTTGTAAAAATCCCAAAGATGGGTAAAATTTTTTTTTCATAACTGGCAAATTTTGCAAAAAAAGGGGTTTTTTTGGCCAAAAACCCGACCCTCCGACGGCGAACCCCCGAAGAACCTGAAGTTAAAATACCCCAAATATTTTCCCCAAAGGGGAAAAATCAAACTAGACGACCAAATTTTACAAAATTTGGGGGAAGGGGTTAATTATTCAGGGACTGCCCGTCCCCGAAAAACCCTAAAACAAAGTTTTTCAAACGGGGGAAAAGTTCGTTAACGAAAGGGGCCCAAGGACAAACGGACATCGCAACCGATCTTGAACCGATCTTTTTCGGGAAACGAAAATTTTTTTTCGTTTTAAAACGGGGTAAATTTTTCCCTTAAATTTTTTCAATATAAAATATCGATAAAAACAGTTTATTTATACAAAACGCGTGGTTTGCGAAAAAAATTCTTGGCGATCGTTAAAAACGAAAAACCTTTAAAAGGATTTAATTACATCGTTGTCGATCTTCGGCAGGGTTGCAACCGGAAAAAAAAAAAAGCATGCCCAAATTTCGTCAGATTTTTCCCCAAAATACTTCACAAATTTACATTTTGGAAAAATAAGATAGTTTGAACAAATTTCTATACAATGTTTTTTTTTGGGAAAGGTTACAGGTAAAAAAGCGATCGTTTTAACGTTAAACCGAATGCCCCAACCCAACAAAGAAAGATAATCCAATTTTCTCGGACCCCAGTAAATTTAAAGAAGAAAAAACTTCCCCCCCCCGTTTTTGTTTTTGTTTTGCCCAAATTCACACTTTAGTATCTTTTTTTGGTTTTTTGAAAGTGGGTTTAGTTTTTTTTCTTTTTTAGGGTTTTGTGCGGGGATTTTTAAAGTTACGCAATCTTTCCATAAATTAATGTGAAATCAAAGGGGTTTTTTTCCCCGGGCCCAACAATCCCAAGGTAAAGTTACATTCATGCGTAATACCCCAATAAAAGCTTTTAAATTTTCTTTTGTAATATTATTCCCAAATACACAATACTTAATTTTAAACAGTGTCAATCGCCTCCAACCCCCCCCCCCCCCCCCAAAATCCCATTCTTTTCCCCTTTTCCCATTTTTTTTGGGTTTTGTTTGGGCCTTCCCCGTGCTACATAAACACACCCACACAAAAACACAAACACATTTTAAAATTTTAAAGATTTAACACAAAGTGCTTCGGGTAAATAATTTTTTTATTTAAACCTTCATCAATCGGGCCCAACATTTTGTACTGCAGCCCATTTCCCAGCATTATAGCCCAAGGGAAAATGAAGACTTGTTGGATTTTTTTATTGGGGCCATAGTGGGGTTCCCCCCCCCAATTTTTTTTCTTTTGCTATGCATAACAGTTTCTAAAAACCTTTTTTTTTTTTAATTTTTCTTTAAATGCAAACATAAAAAAGGAAAATTAATTTAACAAGCTGAGGAAAATTTTTTTCGGGCAACTCAAAAACATTGTCCCCAAAAGGGGGGTTGCAGAGTTTTTAAACATCTGCTGATTCATTTTTGGGTACTAAAGCAAAAAGGGTTTAAAGACTTTTGATGAAACAGCCACATTTCTCTGTCAACCTAAATTTTATACTGAGCTTCCAGGGTTGCAGTGTCTTCTGACTAAGGAAAGAAAATGTAAAAAAGGATACCCCAAATAGAAAAAACATTTTTGCCCAAACCATTTTCATATGGGACAGCGTTTTCCTTTAAGGTTGGGGAAAAAATTTTTGTAACCAGCCCAGGACATCATCGGGAGATTTTTCCCACCCCTTTTTCACAGTTTTCCATGGGAAATTTTTAAAAAGCTTTTTAATTGCTTTTTGAAAACAGGCATAGGAAAACCCCAAAATTTAATTTTTAAAAATTACCATGGTGGACCCAAACAACGGGAAATTCGGGGAAGGGCAGCCTTGTACACAACGGGGAAAAAATTAAAAAAAAGAACTCAAAGCGGCTTCAAACGCCTACAAGAAAAATTAAAAAGACTGGAAAAAATTTTTTTGCTTTGTGGTTTTTTCCCTCCTTTAAAAATGTGTTTAAAACTTTAAGTGGGTTTTGGGGTGGTTTGGCTGATTCAAGTGATTTGGCTTTTTGCGCTTCTGCACCCCCTCATGTCCCCTAACACGTAGCATAAAATTTTAAAACCACCCTTTTTTTCCCTTTTACATCAGGGGTTTTTAACAAGTTTGTGGGGAGCCCGAGTTTGCCCCATACGGCATAAACCCTTTGTTCCCCTCCAAAAACCACCTGTAATTAGGCATTAGTGAACCCGGGTTCTCAAATGAAAATCAAAAACATAGAAATGCATGAAAAGTGTTTAAATTTCCATTAAAATAGGGTTTATTAAACTTTTAAATCATAAAAATATATTTTAAAATGATTTTTTTTCTTTTCTAAGCATTTTTCAAAAAAAACAGTGTTTCACAACATTTCCTTAAATTTTCACCACAATTTAGCCACGGGGCGGCCTTTTTGAATCTGAAAACAAAATAGAAAATTGATGAAAAAAATCAATAAATGTTTTTTTAAAAAAGAATAAACAACCAAAATTTTAAAACCACCAAAATTCCAAGTCAAAATCTATCCCGGGTTAAAATTTAAATTTAATGAAAATTACCATGTACTGTTTTTTTGGCCCCCCCCAAAGGGCTTTTTAAGGGTTTTCGGAAAAATTAAAAACCCCAATTTTAAAAATTTTGGGTCTAGGATAGCCCAGAAAAAATTGACATAATCTATGAAGCATATTTTTTAAGCAATGTAAAATGTACCATAAAGCTATTTACCCAAACCCGTTGGACCTCAAACATGGCTTATCTTTGAAATTTGAGTGAACCCGCCAACCCCTGATGAGGAAATTTTAAAAAAAGTATATCATTTTTCCCCCTTCAAGATAAGAGGGCTGATTTTTTTTTGTGGGTTTTTAAATTAAAATTAAAAGACATTGTTTTGGGGAAAATTTTTTAGGGGTGTGATTGAAATTTTTTCCCGCTACAGGCCCTTTTTCCAAAAAAGGGCCTTCCATACAGTTAAAATGGCCAAAAAAAGTACCGCCATTTTTTTAGACCCCCAAACTTTTAAAAAATAGAGATAGAGACAAAAATTTTTTTTTTTTGTTGTGTTTTTTTTAAAAAGTTTTTTTTCAAAAATACCTTTTTTAAAGTACACAAATACTTTAAAAAATTTTTGGGGCTCCCCGCAACCAAACAACAGTGATAAAAACTTTCCGTATGTTTCCTGAGTTTCGTGTTTTAAAAAAAACAATAAATAAATTTGGCCTAGACAAAATTTTTGAAAATTTTTGTAGGGGGGGTTACTCAGAATGACAGGGGTGAGGGAAAAAAATCGTATTTAGGGTTCCGTTTTTTAAAATTTTAAATATTTTTTTCCCGGCAGTGAAAAAACATGCAAACCCTAATTTGAGTTTTCTGGGAAGTAATCTACAATATATAAACTGTCATTGGGTAACTTCAGGAAATTTTATGAAGTAGTTTCGAGAAAGAGGGATATAAACATAGCAGGGGTAGGATAAAATTTTTTTCCCGGGGCATATAGGGGCATTTGCACTGGCAGTTAAAAGGGGTTTTAAAAGGGTGTTTTGGGGAGAGTTTTTTGTAACAAGGGTACTGATTTTTTTAAATTAAACTATTTAGTTTACTCTCTGTGGCACAGGCAACCAGGGAGAGATGCAAGAGAGGAAAATGTGCAAAATTTTTTTTAAATAAAAACCCCCTAGAAAACTTCCCAAAAGGGGTTTAGGGGACTATGAAAATTCCCCAATTTGTATTGAATTTTTGGAAAGGGAAAGAGAGTTTGTTTTTTGTCCCGTCAAGCATGGTTTCCTTTTAAAAAACTGCTTTTTAGCTGAACTTGTTCTGTATAAAACCCAATTTTGGATATCTTGAAAGCTGGGCCAATTTTATAGAGAGAAGGAAAGTTTTTCAGGATGTCGCGCTTAAATCTGAGAGTCATCTGCAAAAAAAATGATGTAAATGGAAATAGCCCCTCTCTTCAAAACTCACATTACGATTGGGGAAAAGGGGAAAATAAAAGACTGCCCAGACAAAGTTTTGTAAAAAAGTATTTTTTAAAGGGCCCCTACAAGATTTTGTGGAACTCCCCTTCTGTTATTTTAAAGCCCTTCCACGGGTTATTATTTTTTAAAAAAAAAATTTTTCCATGTTTTGGATAAAAGGGGCAACATGTATACATAAATATAATCACAAGTAAACCCCCCAAAGCCCAATGTGCCTTTAAAAATTTGGGGCAAAAGGGTTTAAAGCGTTTAAAGGACATTTTTCTTTTTTTTTTCCTTTTTTCTTTTTTTCTTCTTTTTTAAAAAAAAACCCAAAGGAAATTGGTTTTTGATTTTATCATGTGTATTTTGATTTTATGTGTATATAAAAAGTTTAAACCTTGCACAATTTGGGGCGGGAAACAAAAACAGCCCTGAAAACACGACATACTGAGACACTGAAACTAGGGAAAACTTTTTAAACTGACAGACAAACGGGGTATTTAAGACCCCCTTTTTGTCACAGCCCTAAACTACAAAATTGGGGGCCCTGCACAGGCATTCACTGGAAGTTTTTCCTTTTAGCCCAGTTTTTTTCCCGATCAACTTCAATTTGAAAGACCTCCCAAAGGCCTTTAAATACAGAGAAAAATTTAGAAAAAAAATGCAGTTAAAACCCCATAATTCAAAGAGTTTTTTTGGGGTTAAATTGAAGCATGAAAAATCACCCCTGTGCCAGGAAGAAAAAAAACAAAAGGACAACAGCGCACCAGCAAAACAGAATTTCCCGGACAAAAAAAACACCCCCAGGGGGAAATTGAAAGAGCACTTTTTAAGAAAGAATTTTTTTTGGTCAAAAACTGGGAAACCAGTTTTTGCTCCATAAAATTTTTTTTCAAAGACAGTAATAAACTTAATTTAAAAGAAAGTAAATCAAAAATCACTCTTTCTTGAAAACTCAAAAAAATTGTAAAAATTACAAATTACTAAAGTACTGAAGTTTCAGTTGCTTTTTAAATTTTTTTTTTCAAAATCATTTTAAAATCAACTTAATAAAAAAATTTGAAAATCCTTTTTCCCTTAAAAAACCAACAAATGCAAAGAACTAAGTCCTGAAATACTGAATTTTTTTAGTCCCACATTTTTATTTAAATTTTAAATTTTCCCAATTTTTTAAAACAGCTAACTTACCCATAAAAAACCTTCTGCCTGTGAAAAAAAACCTTGGACTATGATTTTTTTTTCCCTTTTTACAAAAAAATTTTTAAAATTAGTTCTCGTTTTTTTCCGTTCATTGGTTTAGTAAATAAACACTATTAAAAAAATTTAACAGCTTTTTAATCAGCATGTTTTAGTGCAAAATTTTTTTTTTAAATGAAAATTTTTTTTTTTGAAATTTTTTAACTTCTAATTCACTTCATGTATTTGGGACTGAAAAAAATTTAAAATTTTTTACTTCAAAATTTTTTTGTTTTTAATAATGTAAATGTATGGAATCTGATTTTTATTGCGGAAAAAAACAGTTCGGGATTTATTTTTTTTTTTTAATCAAAAATAAACCAAAATGGGGGGAAATTTGATTTCATTGCAGGAAAAAAAAGTTCAGGGTGTAATTCAGGACCAGGGTTCCCCAAAGGGGGCACTCCAATCCCCATGATGAGTGGAGATCATATACCTGTTCGAAGGGGCAGGATTTGGTTTTAATCAAAATTGGGAAAAATTTGGTCCAGGAGGGAAGGTCCTTTCCCCCGTTGGGGGTAATTTTAATAAAAACTTTGACCCTTTTTTCCCGGGAAAGGGATATTTGGGAAACCCCCACTGCCAGTTGGGAAAATTTTAGCCCCCAAAAAGGTTTGGGAAAATTTTAAACATTGAAGTTGGAATGGGACAACCCACCCTTGGGGGTCGTATGGATTTAAATTTTTCCTTCCTTGTCAGGGCCCTCCACATGGAGGAGCGATTGGGGAAAAAGCACCTCTGGGTAGGATTTGGACCGAAAGTGATTTTGACCGACAGAAAAACTTTAAAAGACTTGGACAGAGAGAGGGGAGAGAGACCGGGAAATTTCATTTTGCCCCTTTATGAACTGTACGGGGCGTAGTCCAGTGCCCCTGTTATTTTTTACCCTTTAAAAAAAGGCAAACCCGACAAAAAAATTTTAAGTCCCTTTAATTTTTTTTAAAAAGAGCCAAAAAAAACCCCCCAAAAGTAGCATACCCATTGTTACTAAAGTTAGATTTTGGCATTGTTATTTTTTAAAACTTCTAAAAAACAAGGGGGTTTCCCGTTGGATGGGGGACCGTTTGCGCGCCTTTGGGGTCCATACGTTCCCCCATTCCCCCCAGCTGTAAATGGGGAAACCGCCCTCCCTTTAAAAGGTCCCGGGGAAAGGGAAAGCACGAGGGAGAGGAGATGGGGGCCCCCCCAAAATCTTTGGGCCCCAGAGAAAAGGGGGGTCTCTGACCGGGCCCCGCTCCCCTACAAAACCCTTTTAGGTTATGGGACCCTTTTTCCTTTTTCCTTTAAAAAGCAAGGGGGATCTTTTTGGGAAGAATTGTAAGAATTTTTAGGGGGTTTTAATCAAAGGGGGGAGGTAATTGCTTTTTAATTTATAAACAAATGGGATGGTTTTTTTATTTTAAGTGGAAATTAAACTTTACCCGATTTTATTTTTTTTCTTAAAAAACTTCTGACCTAAACTAAAACTTTTAAAAAAATTTATTTACACCATGTTTGTCCTTTTCGGATTGTTTTTGATAGCTTTTACAAAAGATTAAGAATCGGGGGGAATGGGTTTGGATTCAAATGATCTTTAAAAAAAAAAAACCCCCTTTTAAAAAATGTTATACAATTTGCCTTTTTTTTTGGGATTCTTTAAGTAATATTGTTTCCAGCCTCTTTAAACCAAACAGTGAAACAGCAGTAGGCACAAAAAACATCAAATCAGTAACTTTTTATGTACATCAAAAATGGCCCTGCAATTTCTTTTTTGTTCAAGCTGGGGGAAACCAAACAAAATAAGTTCAAAGAGAAACAAAATATGTCCATTTGGGGTTTATAAAACTTTTATTTTAAATGCCCCCTTTACGATTTAGGCGGGTCAAAAGACTGGTGGAAAAAAGGCCACAAGACACAGCAAGGGGAAAGGGTTCTGTAAAGATTCTGAAAACCCCCCTTTTAATTTGTTTATGAGAAAATGAACAAGGGGAAAGAATGTTCCCCGGAAACTCAAAATCAAGATATATTGCTGTAAATTTTTGTGTGGGGCCCTTTAAAAAAAAAAAATATTGAGGCAAATCATGTACTTCAAAGTAATATAAGTTGCAAATTTCATAAAACCCTTTAGAAAATTTTGTCCAAAAAATAAAAAAATTTTTGGGCTTAAAAAAAAAAAAACAAACCAAAATAATCTTTTATTAAGCAATGAAAATTGGGGATTTAAAACCCCCCAAAATTTTTTTAACATTTTTTTTAAATTTTTTTAGAAATAAAACGGGACAAAGCGGAAAACCGGGCCCCGAAATGGCAAAGAGATGAAAAGCTGGGAGAGAGGCAAAACCGCCCAAAAGAGGGGACCGGGGACCGGTCCATTTCAATCGGAAAAAAAGGGAGAAAGACGCAGCTCCAAAGAAAAACACTAAAACCGAAGTCCGAAGATGACCCGGAAAAACATGTAAGAAACATATATATATATTAAAAATATATTAAATAATTTTGGGAAAACGCCATTTAGGGGGCTTTTTGGGGAAGGGATGGTTTGAAACAGAAAACTTTGAAGTTTTAATCAACCCAAATGCAAAAAAGGGCCCCTGCAATCATTTTTTTTAAATTTTTTTCTTTATTTCAAGGATAATGGAAAAAGCTTCAGTGCTTTTTTTTAAAACCAGTCCCCGTGTGAACAGTTCTGTCAATTTTGTCATCCGTTCCCACCCCCACACAATGGCCTACTCTTTCCAAAAAACAACAGGTTTTTAAAGGGGGCGCACGATGGCAGGCGTTGGCACTCAGGAACCCCTTGGTTTTTAGTTTATCCACAGACTTTTGGGGAGAGTGGGGTTGGCACGATTTAAGTTTTCGAGGGAAAAAACCCCTTTGATGATTCAAACCCGGGGCAGCAATCCCCCAATACATAACCTAACCACCCCGGGGCCCAAACCGTCCCGCATTTCAAGGGGTGGGAAAACACACAGCAGCTATTGGGAAAAAAACCAAAACCCCTTGGGGGGATGATTTTAAAAATCCCAAGACACTCCTTTTGAAAAAAAGGGTGAAAATCATGTAAAACTGGGGAAGGAGCTGCCTTTCTTTTCAAGGGCAAATCGGAGAAACGGGTTTTCCCTGGTACCCCAGCAAAAACTTTTTACCTCCCCCAAAAAGGGAGCCGGGACACTGCGCAACTCTTTCCCCGCAAACCCAAGGAAAAAGCGATTCATTACTGGGCTTTTAAACGTTTCTAACCTCGACTTCTAAAAGCACCTTAAAAAGAGTTTAATGCAATGTGAATAAAAATCATTGTTGATCTTTTTATTACATTGTTCTGATTTTTTTTGTATGGTGGGGGTATGAATGGGAGCGCGAAGCCCCAAAAAAGGCCAAAAAATTGGGAGTTTCTCCGTAACCGGAAATTTCCGTGTTTGAAATTTTCGTGAAAGGGGCCCCTCTTACAACCCCAAAAAATTATTAAACCCCAGTAGCGCTAAATAAAAAGCAAAAAGCCTCACTTCAAAATTTCTGAATTAACATTGGCTAGCATTGTTTTTGGGGCATGGGGGCTCAAACAAAAACCCCTTATATTGATAATAAAACGGGAAAAAAAAAGTTTAAGCTATAGATCAAATGGAAAGAAGAGAAAAAACTTTTTAAAAGAAAATTTTTTATAAATAAATGTTAGGTTTTTTTGATTATGTAAAAAAAAATTTAAAAAAAAAAAAACATGTTCGCCACTACCGATCACTGTTTTTCCCCTGTCAGGGCCCCGGGTCGATTTTTAAAAAACCCATAAAACAAAGACTTGCGGTGCCCTAAATTCAAGATTAGGTAAACACTATTTTTTTACATTAGTTTTCAAAAAATGAGTTTTTTTCCTTTAAAACGGGCACCAAAAACCAAAAGTTTTAGCGACCAAAAAAACGAATCCCTCGCGAACCCCTCAAGGCGGGAAGTGCGAAGTGGGTTTTTTAAAAAAAAAAAAATACAAAATCCCCTTGATTTCATGTGATCCAAAAGGGACTCGCAGCATAGCGATTTGACTCAACAACCGTTAATTTCCAAGCCCGGGTGCCCTCAAAATAAAGTAAAACAATCTGTGAAAGTCGAAAAACCCGAGGAGCGAAAAAAATCCTCCACAAAACAACAAACCCCCGATTTAGTCCGATCGCGATCAATTTTTTTAAACCCAAATTTTTTTAAAAATATTCCCCAATCCCCTTTCCTCAAACGTCCTCCCCATTGTTTATTTCAAAAACCCAAAACCCGCCTCTAAAAATCCCCCCGCTTCAATTTTTTAAAAAAGCTCGAAAAAAAAAAGCTTAAAAAATTTTAAATGCAAAAAGCTGGGCCCCCGTTTTTTTGGGAAAAAATTCCCGGGGAACCCCCGCCACTAAAGGTTTTAAAGATAACGAATAAAAACTGAAATTTAACTTTTTTTTTCATGGGTTTCAACCATAAAAACCCTTTTTTCCCATTTTTAAACCCCCAGCACCCCCCTCCCATCCCCTAAAAATTTAACCTGCCGCGCCCGCCGGAAAGTCATTTCAGCCTTTGGGGAGGTAGCCGGGAAAACCCCCCTGAATACCCGTCTCAAATGCTGAAAAGTGGCAAATTTTCGGCTTTTCACTTCCTTAAATTTCTCCGCTTCGGTTTTTAAAATGAATTTAAAAAAAACGTAAAATTTTCCAAAAAAATTCAAACTTTCTTTTTTTCATTTATGCTTTTTTTTTCTGTGGGTTTGTTCGGCATTTTTCCAAAACATGTGGGAAAGAGGTGTTTCGTTCCGCTAGAAAAAACTGCGCCCCGCCCCCTTTTTTTTGCGCACATGGACAAATCTCAAAAGAAAATGACCACTTTGAATCCCCATGCCCTAAATTCCCCGACAAAAACAACTATTTTCCCCTATATTTTGGGAACATTTGTTCAGAATTTTTTGTAAAACCAAATGGGGAAAAATTTTTTTTTATATCTGGGTAATTTTTGCGAAAAAAAAAGGGAAAATTTTTTGGGGGTACACGATCTCCGACGGCGAAAACCCAAAAAACCTGAAGCTTAAAAAGCCAATTTCCAAGGGGGAAAATCAAACTAGACGACCTATATTTACTAAATTTGGGGTTTGGTTAAAGTATTTATGGACTGTCGTTAAAACCCCCAAAACCAAAAAAAGCGAAGTGTTTTTAAATTGCGGAAAAAATTTTTTTAAAAAAACAAGGGCAAAAGGGCCCCCGCGAACCGATCCTTTAACCAACTTGGTCAAGGGTCGAATTTTTTTTTTTTGATTTTCAGGGGAAATTTCATAAATGTTTTTTAAAATAGATCATCGATATAACATTTAAATTTTTACAAAGAAACGCGTGGTTTCGAAAAAATTTTGTGCGATCCCTTTAAAACAAGGCCCAAATTAAAAAGGACTATTAAAGATCGTTTCGATCTTTCCACAAGTGGGGAACCGGAAAGAAGAAAGCATGCCTGGGTTTCGCAGAATTTCCACAAAATACTTCACAAATTTTCGATATTGCAAAATAAGAATTTGAACATACTCTAAAACAATGTATTTTTTTGGGGAAAAACCCAACGATTTAAAGATTTGCTGAATGACAACCTAACCAAGAAAGAAAACTGAGAACCGTGACCCCGGTGATTTCCCGAAGCAAACTTTTTTCCCCCGTTTTTGTTTTTGTTTTGACCAATTCACACTTTAGTATCATTTTGGTTAAATTGAAAGTGGGGTTTTTTGTTTATTTTCTTTTTTTTAGTTGTGCCCTGAATTTTTTGATTTTCGCAATTTTTCCCTAAATTAATGTGATTTCAATGGTTTCTTTTTCCGGGAACATATACAAGGTAATTACATGTCAGGCAGTAATACTCAATAGTGAGCTTATTATTTTTCCCTTTTTTTTTTATTCTTAAACCAAAAACAATACCTTTAGTACAAAGTGTCATCAGCCTAACATTTTCCCCCCCCCCCCCCCCCCCCAATCCCATTCATTTTTCCCTTTTTCCATTATTTTTTGGGGGTTTTTTTGGGTTCCAGGCTAAACATAAAAACAAAACACTTTTTAATAAAAGGGAAATTAACAAAAGATTGCTTTTAGGGAAAAAAATTCTTTTTTTTCAACCTTTATCAATCTGTGACACATTTTACTGCGCATTACCCCTTTCCCCAGCACCCAAAGGAATGAAGCCCTTTTTTGGGTTTCTTTTGTTTTCATAGTGTGTCTCCCCTTTTTTTTCCCTTTTTCCCATCATAACATTTTTTTATAAAAACCTTTTTTAAAACTGACAAGAAAAGGAAAACAACTAAACAAGCGAGGGCTAAATTTTTCTTTGGGAAACCCAAACCCGGGGTCATTTCCCAAAAGGTTTTGGGAGAAATTGGGAAACATCTGCTATTTTAGTTATTTGGGGGTAAAGCAAGAAGGTGAGAAGAACCCAAAAGGAAAGAAAAAAGCCCCCCAAATAAAAACCGTAAAAATTAAAATGGAAAAATTTTATAGCGCTGAAAAACCGTAAAAAAAAAACCCCAACAAAACCCAAGCCTTTCCCCAATCATTTTAAGGCATGCAAACTATCCTTTAAAATTAACAAATTTCAAAACCATGGGGGCCCCCAAAACGTATCCCCGCACCACGCAAAAACCGCGCCTACAACACACACACTCGGGAAACCCAAACCCCTTTAAAGGGGAAAGATGCAGTTGAAAATTAAAGGGCAATATGTGGGGGGAAATCCCCAGGTAGGAAATAATTGTTTTGAGGGTGGATTTAAAAGGGAACAAGTGAAGACTTTTGGCGAAGTGAAAGAGGGAGGTCCCTTTTCCCGGTGGGTGGAAACCAAAAATGGGGGAAGGGCCCCCATTTTTCTGTCAACCAATTGTTTTGCGACTTCCCGGGTTCAGTTTTTTTTTGGGTAAGTTAAAGAAAAAAAAACACCAAATACCCCAAAAAGAAAACATTTTGTCCAAGCCATTCAAAGGGGCAGCTGTGTACCCTTTAAGGGTTGTTTTTTGAAAATGTTGTAAAACCCCCAAAATGGCAAACATCTGGAAAATTCAACCCCTTTATTGGACTTTTAAAGCTGTTATTGCTTTTGAAAAAAGGCAAGGGAAAACCCCAATTTAATTTTACCAAATGGTGGGGGGCAAAAAGACCCGGAAATCTGTGGAAGAAAGGGAACCTTGTACCCAACGGGAAAAATTACAAATAAAAACATCAAAAATTACAAAAAAGACAAACCAAAAACTGGTTTTTAATTGCCCACAGAAAAAAAAATTATTTTATATATATAAATATAAACACATTCAAACAATTTGAACAAAAAGATGGAAAAAACTTGACAATGAAGGGGCCCAAACATTGTAAATTTTGTGGAAAATTTTTCAAATTTAAAAAAAGATTTTTCCAGATTTTTGGGGCCTCATAATTTTTTTTTTTTTACTGATCAGATTCTTTACAATTTTTTGTTTTTCCCAAATTTTGTAAAGTAAGTAAAAAGAGACTGTGATGATTTCAGGGTGTAACTTGCTATTTGAAAGAAATATGATCTGTCAAAGTTGGCCAATTATATGTTTTGCGAGCACTTCACAGTAGTGTCAAACTTTAAAAGGCCTTTTCTTGAAAACTATTTAAGATATCACCAGAATTTTTTGGTATTATGTTTCTTTTAATAAGATCTTTATTTCTAAAGCAAAAATATAAGCCATAACTACATTACAAAATTTTTTGCTGCCGCTACCTACCATAGAGACTGAGCAGTAGCTAAGAAAATAAATTTTAACTGTGGGGGGGGGGCTCTTTTTGTATAAATAACATTCCCACCTTTTGGAAATTCTGTGCTGGAGGTTTCCCCTTTTCTATCACTTTGTTTCTGTTTTTTTCCTGACCTCTCTATCATTTTTGCTTATCTTCTGCCTTTCCAGTCCATCCTGCTTTTTCTTCAAGCATATCTGTCAAATGTTCTTTTTTTCATCCGTGACATTGTGCCTGTATTGTTTTGCTCTGGTGACCAGTTAGTGATAAATTGTAAACACTTGTAAGGGCACAGAATGTCCATTCTGTAGTGTTGTTTGCCCATATAATATGGCATTAACCACCCCAAAATTTTCGTACATGTGCTTGTACTTTAATGTGTGTGTTATGCTTTTTTCTCACCTTTTTTTGTTGTTGTTGTAACTTGAGGATGATAAATTAAATGGAAAGGCTGATGTGCTGGGCTCGGCCTGCTTTTTATTGGCTCTGGAATGAAGTAATTAAGGTGGGTTTCTTGGTTGGTTTGTGTTTTGGGAGATTGGCAGTGTTAGATGTTTAAAGAGATGGGATACGCTGCATTGTTGATGGGGCTGTAAACATGAAATGAAATGAAACAGTGTTTCAGAAGATATTGGCCTTTTTCTGATTTTTTGGGTGTGTGCGAAATCAATATTCTGAGAGTAAAAGGGGGAAAATACCCGAGTAAGAAAGAGTGAAATGTGCATAGCTGCATCTTTGGACTCTTAAGTATTGTAAAATTGTTGCACAAATAGACCCTTTTACCGTTTCAGCAATGGGGGAAAGATCAAAAGGGGAGAACAACTTGCAAGAGTTATCTTTCTCGCAATTCATTAGATTTTATTTTTGGTCGTATATCATTTATGTCAATAAATTCTGAAGCACGTTGTAAGCAGTGACTATTTCATCTTCATTACTTGATAGAGGAGGGTTGAAACCCATCCATAACAGATTTGCTACATTATCTTTTTTTTCTTAAGGAGGATGAGCTGTATTTTCTTGCTAAGCATTTTGTTGATGCTTTACTCAGCATGTATATCGTTTGGAACTATAAAAGGGTCTATTAAGCCTAAGACAGGTGAGGTTTTTGGTTGGTTATTTTTTGTTTGGGGGGGGGGGTTTGGGTGATGGTTTTGCTTTTGGTCATTTGTTTTTTAATTTGCATGAAAAGTTCCAATGGCAGTGTTGATGATGGAAAAGCCCTTAAGATGCCTACAGGGTATAATCTGGAATAAATGTATGATCAGCTTAGAAGACCTTGAATAGTATGTAACGTTTCTTATTCATGATATTAGTTTGTGTTTTTGTTTTTGTGGTAAACATGTATTAACTCTGTTGGAATAATTTTAGAAAGTATACATCTTATGATTATCATTGTTTTCTTGTGGTTTTGTTGTTGTAAATTACTCTCAGCATGCTTTTATAGTATATTTATATGTGTGTAAAGATAACTGTGATGTTTGCAGAAAGAATGTGTTTTGATAGATCAGTGATATTCTTGCTGCAGATGTCTGATGACTCCATATCCAGAATGGACATTAGTGAGGATGAAGGCCGGGACAGCCCAGGTCGAGAGAGATACCGGGATGCAGATCGCTCTCGACAGGGTTCAGAAGGCAGTAGAGACCGGGACCGAGACCGATACCGAGATAGAGAGCGAGATAGAGATCGTTCTAGACTCCGCGATGATCGGGACAGAGACCGGGACCGAGACCGTGGAGACAGAGAAGGGGAACGATGGATGACAGACGAACCATCGGCAACCATTCTACTTCGGGGACTCAACAATACCCTAGTAGAAAACGATGTGAGCTTTTTAAATATTATTGTTATTATTTTTTAAATTGAAATCTTTTCTTTATTTTTTAAATTTCATTTTAAAGAATGGAGAGAGTTTGGTTGGAGCATTCAATGAAAAGTTACTTGAGCAGTCAGGTGATGGATCTAGAAAATAGGTCATTGATGCAGTATCTCATAAAGTGGCATTGTCTGTCTTGGGTCTGAAAGATTTTGAGTGTGTGTATAGTTTCTAGAGAATGGAGTGACCTGAGTCAGTTTACAGCTTATTTATTCAGAAATCCTTGGGGCATGTACACACAATCAAACTCGAGGGGATTTTAAAAGTGATATGAAATATATAAAAAAAATTGTTGTAAAGGCTGTCAGTTAAGGGCATATGGCTTGTAGGTAAAGTACTCTTTATGTCCATGTATATCTTTCAGAATGGTTCAGTTTGTTACTGTATTGTGTTGGATGTCTGATGTCAAAGTCAGTTTTGTATTTTGTTCAAAATTTTATGTGGTTTTACAAAGTTTTATAGAATTCATATGATACTGTAAATTCTGAGTTAGAAATTCTCCCTTTTCTATCAGTCTTTTATTTTCCTTTTTCCTTATCTTTCTGTCCTTTCCGAGTGGCATTCAGTGTGCCTTCCCCTGCCTTTATTGAATAAATCTTGACAATTTTCTGTAAACACAGGGTAGGGATGGTTTTGCTTGTATCGTTTTTCTTCCTGTGATTAGGAAGTGCAATTGTAAACACTGGGATGGGCATAGTATGTTCTTTTGATGGTGTTATTTGCCCATGTGGCATTTTTTTGGTATTTCTTTCGTTCCTGGTGAAGTGATTGCTCTCTTTTTATGTTTGTTGTTGTAATCTGCTGCTGTCCTCGGCATGGCCTGGTTTTAGTTGCCATCACTGGTAAAGTCGTGTGGCATGTAGCGAGTGAGTTTATGTATGTTTTTCCAGGTTGACAGTGTTTGATTTTTGAGGGGATTTTATCTGTTGAGTTTCAACTTGAATGTTCATGCTAGTTTTTGAAATGAACAGGGTGACAGACCGCACTGGGATGGCACTGGATATGAAATAAATATGTTGCTTCTTAATAAACGGCTTTTTAAACCAAATAAAAATGACGGTATAATGTTTTGCTTTCAGATTATCCAAGAACTGATCAGGATTGGTATGCCTCCAAAGGATGTGCGTTTTATGAGACGAGTGACAGGTAACTATCACATTGGGTTTTTTTTATATACATTTGTCTTAGAATTTTTTCTGAAAACATATGGTTTTATACCTCTGACTTTTGTCTCCACACACACACACATACACATACACACACACACACACACACACACACACACACACACACACACACACACACACACACATTGTTTGCCATCTTTTTAGCATCTCACTCACTCTCTTTTTTTGCTATTTGGAAGCTATAAGAGGCTGTGTGTTAAATAAGAATAATTCATACTTTCTTCAGTTGGTAAAGAATGTTTATGGGGGGTTTGTTTTGGGTAGGGGTTTTTTGGTATTGTATTGCATGGTATACATTGAACAAGATCAACAGTTGTAGTGTATTTATTTATTGTTGACATGTAAACTGTTGGTACTGATGCTTTATTGATGTGCCCATTTTATTGACTTTTTTTTGTTTTGAAAATGGTCTTTGTTGGAAATCTTAACAATTTTGTCCCCAGGATACAGTGACAGTGATTGAGTGCTGTGTTTTTGTCTCAGGTATACATACCTTTACAAAGTTTGAACATCAAATGCTGATTTTGCATGCTTTGTAGTAGGTCTGTTGTCTACAAATCAAAAGAATCCTCCATATTAACAATCCAGTTGTGCTGTAGATGACTTTTGACATTTCTTTTGTTGGTGAAGGAAACTTGATCATGACTTGGTGTCTGATAGATGCTATGCTATTTGTTCTAACTTGACATCCATTGTTTGCAGGATCTTCAGACAGGCTACTGAAATAGTTTTCATGGATTGGCATGCCAGACATTGAAAATCATTGTGTTGAAGGAACGTGTTATGCCAAAGGAAATGGACTGTTAGGGAGATTGGACTTAGCATGATTGGAGCTATGGGTGACAGGGAGGGTAGGGGGAAGTGGAACAGACAGACAAGATTTTGTCTCAATCGGCCCCTGGGAATGAGATTTTGCGGCCCTTCGTATGAACATGTTGACATGTGTAACTAATTGTTTTCATTCTGGCCGCCCCCCACAGGTGCATCCCGGGGATTTGGTTTTGTGGAGTTTCAATCCCAATCAGAGGCACAACGCTGGATGGATCTCAATCAGGTTCTAACGACAAAAGTCTTATCTTAAGTTGATTTCATTTTGTGCATTGCTCATTATATATCATAAGTATGCTCCTTGTCATATCTTGTAGGACAACCCTGGTCATATTTTGGAGAAATACAGTTGTTTTTTCAATTATGGATAATCTTGTCTATAAGGGCAGGGTTCGCACACTCCTGGAAAATCCTTGAACCTCCTTACATTTTGAGACTTCCTTTTCAAGGCCTTGTATTCCCTTGAAAATGACCAAAATGTCAACCTGTGACAAACACCTTGAAATCAAGACATGTCTGTTGACAGTATTCTGTGTTGTCCATAATTATGACATAATCTGTAGTTAGCAACATGATACACAATTGGTGTGAGTGGTGTTTGCATGTAGTCTGTAAGAAAACAGCTGTACCGAGCACTTAAACATTCAACAAAAGATGAACATAAAACATGCTTTATGCATTAAAAAAAATGGATGCCATGTTGTTAGTCGCACTACCCTGACAAACCTTGGCAGAAATCAGTTGCCACAACCGTCACTGGCCAAGACACACAAACTCCGATTTTTGCTTTTCAAAGACTTGAAGTTCATGATCCACAATCCCCCCTCCCTCCCCGCCCCTTCCCCCCAAAAATCCAACATTTCAGTCCTGATGTTGTCAACTGGGGTGATGTCATCGTGCAAAATAATAATAATAATAATATATGGAATTTATATAGCGCTGAATCTTGTAAAAAACAAACCAAAGCGGGTTTGAAATTATGCGAAAATGATAGGTCTGAAATTGCAAAACTCTTGCAAAAATCTGAGATTGTGAGTGTATTCAGGTGACCCAGTTCCCAGTTCTAATACTGATCCTTCACTATTTTCCATTAAATACTCTATAGACTCAACAGAATTGATGTGGGTATTGAATGCAGGTTTGGCCATGTTGATGAAGAAATGGATCACAAAAATATCCGTGAAAAACGTTGAAAATCTTGCCTGGATTGATGCTGAAATGATTTTGCCGCCAGCAGCCATAAGACATTTACTCTCTTGAGGTGTTCAGAAGACGCATACAATGAGAAAAGGTCTTGTTGGCCAAAATCAGCTTCTAAAAGTAGGGTGTGATGATACCACTCGTTACTGCGCTCTATCCATGAGTAGCGACCCACTGCGCTTTATGACATTAACTCTTAGTCTCATAAAGTAACCCAAAATGCAGTAACATCATACTGTAAGCACGGTGTCGTCATGTGTCATCATATTATTGAGTTAAGAGATGTTTTTGTGTGACAAACCAAATGTTTCATGTGCATTAACAAAACAGACAAGGAGTAGCAGACGACAAAGTGTCTGAGGGAGGTAATTACCGATCTTGCGCATGCCCAGATAGTTACTAAATGTCGTGCATCATCAACATATTTGGGTGGATTTGTGTCAGTTAGAGCTCAAAACGACAAACCAAGGCTGAATCAATCCATTCAGTGCTGTACAAGTGATGAAAGCAGAGATCAGAACTGTAGTACCAACATAGCAAGTCAACAGGAATGAACTGTTTTTGCTGAGCATGCGATAAATAGATTGTACCTGTATGCAGGAGTAGACAGATGTGAGGCTGTAGCCATCAACAAAGAGCCAACGTAGTCGGGCCCAGATTAGACATTTAGTTTAGAATTCAGTTGTTATAAAGCACAAAAGCACCAAAGGAAGAGAAAAAAAAAAGGAAAGAAAGAAATGTGTACAGCTGTATTCTCTGAACAGTATTAAATATGTACCTCATGAAAGCGGATGTGATGGGTGATAATTGTACTTCCAGTTTTTGTCTATGGCCATTTTGTTTAATTAATCCTGGTCCATACTTTTCTTTCGTGATGACGTCGTGTCAGGAGATGACAAGTTTGCTCCTTTGTCCTGAACCCATCTCCCTTCTTCAAGAGAAGGGCAAGCGTGCCCCCCACCTTTCCAAACCCACATCTCCACCAAAATCTGTTTCTGGAAATGTGTAGGCTAAAAATGTAAAACTGCATGAATGAAACCCTTGAATTTCTTTAAAAGCTCCTTAAAAGTCCTTAAAATGTCCTTAAATATCATTCTTAGAATGAACCCTGTTAAGTGTGTGTGTCTGATTTTTGTTTTGTTTGTTTTCATAATAGTTGTGTATTTATAGATTTCCCAAGTCTTTCTCGGATGAGACTTTAAACTAAGATTCTGTGTGTGAATGCACTTCTGAAATATCTTGTGTAGAAATAAAAATCCGTTGCTCATATGAGGGGAGTAGGCTACGTTTTGCGAGTGGTACAGATGACACAAAAATGCCCAGCATTCTCCTGAGGTTGTCCCTAACTCATTGGGTTCTGTAGGTTGTGAAGCATCTGCCATGTGGTAGGTGTGATGTAGCGTATATGGAATATCTTACTTGCTGTGACAGTACCAGGGGAAAACCAAAAGCGTATATGTAGCCTGAGGTGGGCTTGGTTATAAGTGGTGATTGATGTTGGCCTGTGTACGAGTAGAAGCACCATTGCATGAGGAACATGAGTGGAAGTGCACAAGTTTTGAAAGTCTCCAGAGATGCTTGACAGTGTCAAGCTTGTTATTGTCCCATATGCACTTACCAACTCTTTAAATCGGCTATTCTCACCCAGCCTCAGTCTGTGCCTCTCTCTTGTCTTTTGAACTGTCATTTTGGTACTTACAATCACTGCTTTTCTGTCGTCTCCCCATGTTTGTTTTGCACTTATTGATACGTCATACCCTGTTTAGGTGAGAGGAATGATAGAGCATTTCTTGTTCTTAAGGAGTGAGATTGTGTGCCTGTTGTGGTTGTTAGTGTGTAAGAGTTTTTTATTTTGTGTGTGTGTGTGTTTTTTGTTTTGTTTTTTTGTCTTGTTTCGTTGTGTGTTTCTAAGCCCTCAGTCTACAATTCATACTAGATTTCATCACAGTGTTGGGTCATTGGATTTCCATAACACTTTCCGGCCACTTAACTTGTTAGTTTGCCAATGTGTTTATACAATTTTTTGTTGGCCAAACAATTAAACGGGTCATTTTTAAATCTGTTCAAATAAAGTTATCTGCGAAGTTTGTTAGAAGGAGAAGCGGCATTGACTCTTGTGTTCAAGTCCTTTGTTAGAATAGCAGTTGACGCTGAAGGGGTTCATGCTATAGTGACAAATAATATTTAAGTCCAAGAATTTCTGTAAACATACCAGCAGTGGAATAGAATGCTGGTTGTAGGTGAATTTGAGGGTGCAGTTATTTTTTGTGTGGACAACAGCAGATTGAGTTGAAGTGTGCGTCTAGGACTGGAAGAAAAAAGAAAGAAGCAGAACACTGCACTAGTAATGTACCCTGAGATGTTGCAGCACACTAGAGAAATGGTTCAGCAATCTGAAATAGCCATCAAAGTCCATGTGATGGCTTTTAAATATAAAATAGGCTAAACGCTTTGGGCATTTTTATGATTGTATTCAAAATCAGCTACATATATTATGAGAAAGTGTTTACCAGCGTGGTGACCTTTTTTTTTGGTGTTAAATACTTGATTATGGTAGTATTTAGCACCATACTAAGATGAGAAGAATATAGATTATAATGAAGAACATTTTATTGATATTTTTAGTGGATGATTTCCGCTGTGTCTTGGTGGATGTAAGATCTCGTGAACCAAATGTCATGCAGACCTAAATAGTTTGAATGTTTGCTAGGACTTGTGTCAAACGGAACTAAAATTATGTAAGTTCTTGCTCAGTGATACACAAGTAGTGAGAAATATACACCTTGCAAATACTCCTGCTTTCATCAATTTGCCCATCTCTACTTGTTGGTGGGGAGTGGGATGGAAAAGGGGGTATGGGGGAAGATAAAACTATTGATTCAAAGATGAGACTATTCCAAACCTCAAAAGTGAAGGAGAGATCGGCAGTGGAACAAGAGCAAAGCAGGGTTCGGCCAACAGCGCTGCCATCAGAGGGCAGGCAGGTGTTAGAGTCAGGAAAGCTGCTGTCATGTTCCCTGTCCCTCCTTTGGGCAGTTGTGTACTGATAAAACCAAACAGAAAGAAACCCATCTGTTTTTCTCTGGCGCAAGGGCAGACAGGCTTGGGCACACTCACTCACTGGGATGTCAGGACTTGTCTGGCAGGTGTGATGCTGATGCCTGCCGTGTGTCAAGTGTGGGTCTTAACTAACTGAGGTTGCCTTTCTCCCCAGGGTCAGGTTGTGGTGTCAGGACATCGCCTCAGCATGTACTACAGTGCTCCCCGGGTCAACCGAGATTCCCGCGATCAGGCTAACAAGATGGACTGGATGTGCAAGGTACTACTACTTCCTTTCTGCTCGTTCGAATGTTTGGTTAATTCACCCTAGTGGCGCGGTTCCCGGAATAATCCGGTAAAGGCAGGTCTAAGCTATGTGGCAGATTCCGGGATGACGTAGGTGATCGTAATTGAAAGCTCACTTTCGCTTTCAAAGGTCAGCCAATGAATGTTAAGGCCGTTGTAGGGCCACAGAAAGGGGTGAAGGTCTTTTGACACACAAGCAATGAAGAATCTGATTGGTTAAGAGTGTGTTGTTTTTGTTTTTTTCGGACCAGCCGAGAACGTCTTCATCAAAAATGAGGCCAGCGTTTGCGCCAGAATTTCTTCAAGCGTTTTTCGAGCTTGTTTTACAATATTGACAGCGAGGAGGAGTTTTAGAGGCTGGATTTGGTTGAATTAAACAATGAGAGAGACGTTGAGGTAAGGATTGTGGAATATTTTTGAAAAACTTGGTAAAAATTGATCGCGATCGAACCGAATTGAGTGGTGCTAGTTTTGCTGGATGGACTTCTTCGCTACCCAGCGATTTCGACGTCACAGATTGTTTTACTTTATTTTGACGTAACAAGGGTTCGAAATAACTGTTGTTGAGTCAAATCGCTATGCTGCTGCGTACTTTGCATCACATGAAATCAAGCGATCGTTGCACTTTCGTCATAGAAAGCCACCACTTCGTTCATTCCACCATGACAGTCGCGATGGCGTCAATCCTTTTGCTGAACTTTTCAGAGTATTTGACGACCAATAAAGTGATTCAAACTCCTTATTTTTTTCAAAACTAATGTCAAGAAATGGTATTTACTTAATCATGACATTTATGCACCGCAAGAACTTTGCTTATCGTGTTAAAATCGATCCGGGGCCCTGACGGCGCAACAGTGATCGGTAGTGTGCACACGATTAAAAAAATTTTTTTTTTTTACATTGTCATAAACACTACACACTATCATAAAGTTACACTAATTTAAAAGCTTTAAACACTACACACTATCATAAAGTTACACTAATTTAAAAGCTTGTTATCTGTTCTTTCCGGTGATTTATAGCTTTACACATTTAATTCAGTTTTATATATCAATATCAAGGGCTGTTTGAGCCCACCCTGCTTCAAAACAACACTAGCCAATGTTAATTCAGCCAATAGAGACTGAGCCTTGTTGCAGTCTATTAACCCTAGTAGCGCTAAATAGACAGCAACAAGCCTCACTTCTATTGGCTGAATTAACATTGGCTAGCATTGTTTTGGAGCAGGGTAGGCTCAAACAACCCTTGATATTGATATATAAAACTGAATTAAATGTGTTAAGCTATAAATCACTGGAAAGAAGAGATAATATGCTTTTAAATGAGTATAATTTTATAATAGTGTGTAGTGTTAATGATTATGTAAAAAAAAAAATAAAAAAATAATAGTGTGCGCACTACCGATCACTGTTCCACTGTCAGGGCCCCGGATCGATTTTAACACGATAAGCAAAGTTCTTGCGGTGCATAAATGTCATGATTAGGTAAACACTATTTCTTGACATTAGTTTTAAAAAAATAAGGAGTTTGTATCGCTTTATCGGTCACCAAATACTCGGAAAAGTTCAGCGACAGGATCGACGACATCGCGACCGTCATGGCGGAATGTGCGAAGTGGTGACTTTCTATGACAAAAATACAAAGATCGCTTGATTTCATGTGATGCAAAGTACTCAGCAGCATAGCGATTTGACTCAACAACAGTTATTTCGAAGCCTCGTTGCATCAAAATAAAGTAAAACGATCTGTGACGTCAAAATCGCCGAGTAGCGAAGAAGTCCATCCAGCAAAACTAGCACCGCTCGATTCAGTCCGATCGCTATCGATTTTTACCAAGTTTTTCAAAAATATTCCACAATCCTTACCTCATCGTCTCTCTCATTGTTTATTTAAACCAAATCCAGCCTCTAAAACTCCTCCTCGCTGTCAATTTTGTAAAAAAGCTCGAAAAACGCTTGAAAAAATTCTAGTGCAAACTCTGGCCGCCATTTTTGTTGAAGACGATCTCGGCTGGTCCGAAAAAAAATAAAAATACACTCTTAACCAATCAGATTCTTCGTTCCTTGTGTGTGTCAAACGACCTTCACCCCTTTCTGCGGGCCTGCAACGGCCTTAACATTCATTGGCTGACCTTTGAAAGCGAAAGTAAGCTTTCAACTATGATCACCCACGTCATCCCGGAATATTCCGGGATCCGCCACACAGCCTAGACCCGCCTTTACCGGAATATTCCGGGAACCGCGCCACTAGGGTTAAGCGCTACCAGGGTTAAAACAGAGGGGGAGAAAAAGTAATGATGCGGGAATCGTGGCATTTTTCATTGTTAAAGGTTTTAACAGTCAATAAGATCTAGTGTGTTTGTGTGTATAAAACTATATATTTGAGTCGTTAATTGTGTAAAGGCATTCATAATAGTTGTGACTTCTGAATATGTAACAAACAAATATAGTAAAGTTTTGAGGGCGAGAAAAACATGATGTCCTTATAAAATGTCCTGCACAGTAATAATGACTCATAATTATGTTGGTTAAATCAGAGTAACAAAAGGTATGAGTATGTATGTTCAAAGTGTGATGTTACCGGTCAGCAAATATTGTTGTGTTGCAGTGTGGAGCACACAACTTTAAAAGGCGTGACTTCTGTTACAAGTGTAACATCAATCGCCGATTTGCAGAAGGTAAGAATGGCAAAAGGATTCAGTCAGAACCTAGGCCTGAACATGGTGTTTTGTTGTTGTTGTTGTTGTTATGTCATGGAAGAGAGGGGTGGCATTTTGCATGCCATGGTGGTGTTATGCACTGTTAAGGTGTAGATCTAGAGCCAGGTCATAGGTATCAGTCGCTGTGTGCTGCATGCTTCATTTCGACCTTGCCAGATTGTGTGTGTGTGTGTCTGTCCTGGCTGGCTGAATGTGAGCCATATGTACCTTTTACGGAACCTGGTCCCAAGTAACTTGTTTTTTGGTGTTACATAGTGTACTTAATCAGACGCCAGAATCTGAAGTGAAACAAACACTTTAACCATCATCCCATGAAGGGCAGAACAGTCACTCTGTTGGCCACGGAATGATCCCTTTGCTGCCACACCCTCCCCCCAAACACCCCCCCCCCCCCCAAAAAAAAACAACCACCCAACAACAACACACCCCCAACAACAACAACCCCAAACAAAACAAAAACAAAACAAAACATTTTGAGTCTTGTATCTCATGAGAAGCCCCCACAGATATACCGCTGTATGCACTAGAGAAGTTGTGTAAGAGAACAGCAACTTTCTGTCCTGAAGCTGACAGCTTTTCCTTTGACAGGGGTCATAGCCACCAGTGGGTGCTGGGGTGGTAGAGAAAGCCCATACTGTCTCAACTCCAGTCAGTCACTTCAGTTATGTGCACACAGTTTTATCCTTTTTTTCCTTTTTTTTGCATGTTGTTTGTTGGGTGGTACTGCTTGGTGGTCAGGTGTTTTGAATTCTCAGCTCATCCATTATTTGCTAAAATCGCTTCATGGATTGTTGTATTCATTTCATAAAATAGCCTTGACTAGAGTGTATTGTTGTTTGTGTTCAGATCCACTGTGTGGGGTGACTGAGCTGGACCCAGCTACACACGTGGGCAAGAACCCTTGTAACAGTAAGTCACTGCCTTGTCTGTGGATGTTTGGTTAATCTATAGAGGACATGAGAGGGCAGGATTGAGAACTACAGGGATTTCATGATCACACTGCTGTTTATTGATCCAGATTCAGCTTTCTTTTTGTCAGATGAAGAATGAGGTAGGGTTTTATTGTTTTTGACTTTCCATAACAGCAGAGCATAAAACACCAACAACGCTGTACAGCAGACCAGACGTCAGTACATCTACAGATACACCACACGCAAACTGGCTTATACACATCCACTCACACCTCTACACTCTCACACATACACACACCGGTCCCTTATCCCCTCTCCTTTTTTTCACTTTCAGATGGGGAAATAAATACATAAACCAGTTGTAGAAATGTTGTAGAAGATAAAACCATGTATGTATACAAGGGGTGTGATGACCGTTAGAGTGTGTGTTGGTGCAACACCAGTAACAGAAATGGTGTAGAAGACATGTATGTATACAAGGGGTGTGATGACCGTTAAAGCGCGTGTTGGTGTGCAGCCCTGCTGTTCCGTGACCTGGACGCTCTGACCACGGAGCAGGGTGTGCTACAGGCCATCGCCGCCCTCACCTCCTTGGCCATCAAGAACACGCAGGTCATCCGGGATGACATGGGCACATCACTCTGCTTTGCCTTTTTGGAGCTGAATTCGGTGGCCACAGCCAAGCAGCTGCATGATTTTCTGCTGGCCATCAGCCCTCCTTTGGCTGTAGACGGCAAGCAGGTCATGGTCAGCTATGCCAAGAACACTTACAACACATCGTGAGTACTTTCTGGTTTTGTATTGAAAGTTTGCAGAGTGGAAAAAACGGAGCAAAGCTAAAGGGGCTCAAACTGACCAGGGAACTGAATGGCAGCTGTAAAATCTAAGAAAACTGTATGCAGTGCTTGTGGAAAGGTTGAAACAGAAGAGGACTGAAAAGATTAAAAAAAAAAAAAAATCGTAATGCAGAGCACAACATCCCCATAGGGCGAAAGGTTTAAATGCGTCTGCTAGCAGTAGGTGCTCTTCAGTGCATCCAAATTTAGAAGCTTCCATGAATCTCGCATCAAATCTTGTGAAAATGAAAGGAATGAGGCTTCGTACAATTTTGTCACTGTGTTGGATGTAAATGGCAAAGAACGAAGCTAGTTTGTGGCAAATATTGGAGGGAAAATGTCACAGACTTTCCAAAATCATAGTTATAACTTTCATGCCAAATATATCGCACTATGAGATTTGCAACTAGTCTTGGATATCGTTGGAAGCAGTGTTAGTAGCATGTACACTTCTGACTTGGGTGATGAAGTGAGAGAAAGAAATACATTGCATATCACGACAATGACGAGATGTAAGACCCAAATGAGCTATCAAATTCTGATATGGCTGATGCGATTTATGAATACTTGAGCAACTGGGGGTCACTATTGCTGATGTTGTCCTTCACAGTTCAATATTCATGTCTGGTGGTTGAAGTTTTGGTGTTCAATGTGGTAGCTCAAACTGAACAAAAGCACATGATCGTGGCAGTGTTTCATGCATTCATACAGCATTCATTCAAAACTACAAGAGCATCACCTGTTCAACAGGACATTTTTTTTTTGGTACTCGTTTCTGCATATTGTTGTTATTCTATCAGAAATTTCCAAAATTCCTAAAAATGGTGCAACACGAAACTGATTAATAAAGATCCTGTGTGTTTATGCATGATAGTTTCTGTATTCATTTCTGTTCGTTTCCTTAAAAAAAAAATTGGTTAAAAAAATTATTTCATCAAATTCCGTGAGCGCATAGATTTTCAAAATTTAAATTTTTTAACACACACACACACACACCCACACCCACACCCACACACACACACACAGAGCTGACATGTATTTTTCCTGCCCTGCAGGAAGTACACGATGGTATTACTGTTCCGAGGAAAGGGGCAAGATGACACAGAAATGGTTGTAAACTTTATTTTCAAATTTGAACTTTTTGTACTTTGTTTATAGGCAGAACTTAACTATTGAAGGAGGTCATTAAAAAAAAAAAAAAAAAGTGAGATCCTGACAATCTGCTGCTGGTAGGCAGGCGACTTGATGACTGCCACCAGCCATCCACCACCTGCCACTGCTACTGGATTCTTTTACCAGACAGACCTGAGTGGCTGTCTACATCTTCACTTCTCTTTATGTAATGTATGTCCATCTATCTATCTCCTGCCCTAAGTTGTTCCTGGTAAGCAAGGGACAGAAAGGACTTGAGACATGCTGAACAAAGCTGGTATTACTTACTCTTTGCTTTCAGATTTTGAAAATACTACCTTCTACTATTTCAGCACAGACATCATTTTTGCCAGCAGCATTTTCCCCTTCCTTTTTAGAAAAACAAAAAATAATCTAACCTATGTCTGTCTCAGAACATTTTGCTTGGCGGGGATTTTCTTCCATTCCACGGTCAAGCTCTGAGGCTCACTAAGGATGAGAGTTTGTGTATACAACCGTTTCTGCCCACCTTTGAAATTGGCCGCACTTGGACTTGAGGGGTAAGAAGGGCTTAACCAGCCCCTGGACTCCAGCCTGGTTTTCAGTCCTATCAGATGACAAGGCTTGCTCTTATGGTTGCATCACACCATCTGTTTTGTTCTTTTTCAGGCTGGATATAATCATGAAGGCACAACAGGTAGGTTGACATTAACTCTTTTTATACCAGTAGTGGAAATGTACACCAGTGCATTTTCAGGAGCATGTTTCTAGTGAGTGAGCGAGTGGCAGGCAACAAGAGGACTCCTGGAGGTCTTTGTGTCATATAGAGAAGTAGGGATTGTCTCTCGATACTTTGCCTCTTTGAAACATTTATTCTTATTCTTTTATTTCGAGGATAATGCAATAAGTGCTCATGGGCTTTTTTACATCCAGTCCCCGTGTGTATGCGGTTTTGTGAATTTTGTCATCCGTTCCCACGGCACACAGTGGCCTACTCTTCTGAAAAGTGGAACGGATATTAACGTGAGGGCAAGATGTGCTGCGTGCCTTCACACACAGGACCTCGGTTTATAGTCTCATCTGAAGGACTTTTGGGGAAGGTGGAGTCGGCGCTGATGTCAACTCCAGAGGGAAAATCCTCTTGAACAAGATTGGAACCTGGGTCAGCAGATCACAAACACACAGGGGGATGGGATAGCCTAGTGGTTAGAACATTGCGCTTGCAGTCTGACAACCTGGGTTCGATTCCCGTTCAAGGGGATATTTTCCCCTAGAGTTAACATCAGTGCAGACTCCACTCTCCCCAAAAGTCCTTTGGACGAGACTATTGTGTTCGCAGAACATCATCTTGTGCACACATTAAAATCCTGTTTCGCTTTTCGTAAGAGTAGGCCATTGTGTGCCTAGTGGGAACAGATGACAGTTTACAAAACCGCATACACACAGGGACTGGATGTAGAAAAGCACTTAAGTGCTTATTCCATTAACCTCGGTATAAAAGAATAAAAAAATAAATAAATAAAAAAAACCATGGCTGGTAGCTTTTAGCCGCATTTGTTCTTGTAAGTGCAGTTTGTCATGGACTAGTATCTGAGAAGAGGTACACAGCTGAATCCCACTTTTCTGAAAGTTTTTATTTCATGTGTAGCCAAATGTGATGGGTTTTGGTGTGTTTTTTTTGGTTTTTTTTTTTAAATGGCACTGATTTGTAAAGTAAAAAGAAAAAAGCCAAAAAAATAAGCAAACAGAAAACCCCAGTCAGACATATTATCTGTTGATTGACAGCAAAATGAATGTAGACGGTAAGTTATGGAAGAGTGCTTGATGCAAAGGGCAGTGAGTAGTCAGGCGACTGACTGGTGTGCAGGAGAGAGCAGTCGTTGACTGTGTGCAGTATGTGTGGCTGGGGTCTTGCCGCCCAGGCTTGACTTTGGGTTTGCCTGTGCAGAAGCTGGCCCAGAACCAGTACTACCTGAACTACAACTACTACAACCAGGGTCAAGGTCAAGGTCAGGATGCCAACAGCCAGTACTACAATTACTATTATGGCTCACAGCAGACCACAGCAACTGCAACCACCACCACCACAACAGCACCAGGTAAGTACCAACCCCCCCCCCCCCCCCCACCCTTTTTTGTTTTTGTTTGTTCCTAAATCACAGCGAGTAGGGTGCTATGCTAGCATTCACTGTCTTTCTCTCTTTCCTTCTTTGCCTCTTTCTTTCTGTGTTAATGGATGGTTGAAAATATTGGTGGGGATTGTATTGATGTGCATGCACAATAGCTTTTTGTTTGTCTGTGTTTGTTCAGACCCAAGATAGGGCATTAACTCTCCTACTACCGTCGGCGGGTTGACCCGCCCTCTTACTACTTGGTCCGCGAAGCCGCGGGCGGGTGTGCCCGCCGAATACCTGGGGACACCCGGTGTCTCCCTTTGCGCTATTTATATACCATGGTCTCACACCCCTTATCGCTTTAGACATGCGCAGTGAGCTCCCAGATAGTGTAGCTGCCGCCATTTGCAATTTTGGCTTCAGTTGATCAATTTTGGTGCCGATTTTTTCGATTTTACGGCGATGTCATCGAGTAACAATTTTTGGAGGGAGCTGCATCAATATGGCGACTGCTTCAACGAACTTTTTGGAGGATTTTCTGTGAAAATAATGGCAGAATCTGAACTTATGTGGACTGAAATGGACTTAGAAGCTGAACAGAGGATTCAAGAGTTGCAGAGTGGAATCGATGTGCTGTGTTTATTGGTGATTCGAGTGATGAAGATGACTACGACAGTGGTGTAAACAACGATCCTGCCGAGGGGGGCATATGACTGTGACTGGCTTAAAATGAAAGAATTTCGTGAAAATTGTGGCTCCAGAAACTTGCAAAATGATGCTAGTGACTCGTGGGTAGTATGATGGGTTTTTTCTTCTGTTTTTCACTGACGAAGTGCAAAATAAAATTGGAACAAACCGTGACCTGATTTCAATGGCTGTTTGTTCGTCAGCCTGTATGCTTGTTTGTAAGTGTGATTGCATGTTATTCTAATATTATCTGAACATTATTACTTATTTTGCATGTTTGATTTATTTCACTTCATCTTTACAATTCTTTACCTCTTGAAATAGTCATATTTTAAAAATTATTGCATAACCACCGTAGCCAACAACAACCGCAACATCATCGCCATCAGCATTCCACAACAACAAGTCACACAAGAGTCAAACTAAGAAATATTGAATTTTTATTCACAACTTAACAAGTACAGAAAGTTTCATGTAGATCTGTCTTTATTTCGATTTTTTATTATTTTTTAAAGTCAGTAGGTGTGAAACTGAAAGACACTGCAGAAAATACTTGGTATACAGTGGTAAGTAAGAGAAACGGAACGCGGTAGTAGAAGAGTTAAAGAATGTTGTTATTGTCATAGGCAGAATCAAGTTTCATTAGAAAGTGATCATTTAAGAGCATTGTTCTTTTTAGTGTATCATTCAAGCTTCAAGAAACTGAAATATTGTGTTAAAAGACTTGTCATTTTTATTGTAGCATGCATCATGATCGCACAAGTTCACACACATTTGACAAAATTTTAAAAACTTAGGTACATTTTACACGAAGTGTGATTTATTACTGAGAGATCATTGCCATTTGAACTTGCAGAAAATGTTTTCTGTTGGCTGTATATAGACACCCATCCATTAATAGCATGTCACTTTTCATTGGGGGGAGGGGATGGGGGGAGGGGCATGTTTGGTTATACATATATATTTTTTAAAATTTGAGGTGCGAGTGGGGTGTGAGGTGTTAAGGTGAAGTGTTGATGACGGAGTGTCGTGTTGGACAGGCAACTCCACCAATGCAGCAGCGGCAGTGGCACAGACCGCCATCATGCAGGCTCAGGCTGCCAAAGCAGCAGTGAGTACTGACTCTGTGCCTAACCAAATGACTTCTTTCTTCCTTTTTCTGTGATGTAGCTTGTGCTTTTGTTTAGAGTGTATATATATATATATCTCTTTAGAGCAGATATTTTACCATTACAAATTTCCATTCAGAATTGTGTCTGTTGTGTAGCTGTATTGTCTCAGAGGAGTACAGTGCCTTGGTCTTTGCTTCTTATCAACAGAGAAGTTGGTCTGCATGCTTTTTTTTGTTGTTGTGGTTTTTGCTTGTTTTTAAAACAAAATGACTTAACTCGTTTTTCAAAGGTTGTTTTTGTTTATCTTTTGAATGTCCTATTAATGACAAAAGTCAAACTGAGGGTGATTTTGTTACTGAAGCAGTTGGTTTTCTGAAGAGGTTTTCTTTGCTATCTGCAGGAGGGTGATTTTGTTACTGAAGCAGTTGGTTTTCTGAAGAGGTTTTCTTTGCTATCTGCAGGAGGGTGATTTTGTTACTGAAGAAGTTGGTTTTCTGAAGAGGTTTTCTTTGCTATCTGCAGGAGGGTGATTTTGTTACTGAAGAAGTTGGTTTTCTGAAGAGGTTTTCTTTGCTATCTGCAGGAGGGTGATTTTGTTACTGAAGAAGTTGGTTTTCTGAAGAGGTTTTCTTTGCTATCTGCAGGAGGGTGATTTTGTTACTGAAGCAGTTGGTTTTCTGAAGAGGTTTTCTTTGCTATCTGCAGGAGGGTGATTTTGTTACTGAAGAAGTTGGTTTTCTGAAGAGGTTTTCTTTGCTATCTGCAGGAGGGTGATTTTGTTACTGAAGAAGTT
>CM054142.1:72865357-72869288 GCA_028751875.1 Rapana venosa | reverse complement strand
ACGTTACTGCAATATTGACATCATACATTGATAACGGTAACGTCACTATAACGTTACTGCAATATTGACACCATACATGGATAACGGTATTGCAGCACCAGCCAAACATAGCGGAGTGGGCAATGTCTTGGGTTACAGACTGGAAAGTCGCGGGTTCGAATCCAGTGAGATTTTTCACACTCCAGCCGGCTTCTGCCTACAGCGGGTTTTTTTGCTGCGGGATCACTGGCAAAACTGGGACCACACAGTCCAGCTTCCTCCACTTGACAGATGCGAGTTTGAGAGTGTTGCTCAAATGACCTGACCCGCACTGCAGGTGTCTGTATTTCTCGGGCCCGGTTGACGCCGGGACACCTGATGATAGAAAACGTGGAGCACGGCCCTGTCTCAAGCACAAATTCAAATTCAAATTCAAATTCAAATTCAAAAGCTTTATTATCTCAAAGACAGAGAAATTCCGGCGGGTTACTCGCCATACATAAAAACAATAAACATTTAAACATAGTATTTAAAACACACACACACACTGTCCAACATCAGCACGCACCCATCATGAGATAAAATGCATCCACAAATCAGCACCTTTCTTGTCAGGGCAGCATGGCGACATCGTCCTCACCGCCATGACCACCACGCAGCAGCAGGATGAACGGTGTCTGGGCTGATGGCACCGCTGCTCTGGTTTCCTGGTGACATCTGATCTGGTTCGGCTGTCCAGGCACTTCTCTGCCTGTGCCAAAGCCTTCCCGGTTGGAAGTTGACGGGAGAAGGTTTGATTTATTCTTTTATTTTCTTCTATTTCGAGGATAATGCAATAAGAACTCATGTGCTTTTTACACCCAGTCCCCTGTGTGTGTGCAGTTTTGTCAATTTTGTCATACGTGCCCACTGGCACACGATGGCCTACTCTTCCGAAAAGTGGAACGGGTTTTAACGTGTGCGCAAGATGTTCTGTGTGCGTTCGCACACGGGGCCTCGGTTTATAGTCTCAACCGAAGGACTTTAGGGGAGAGTGGAGTCAGCACTGATGTTAACTCCAGAGGAAAAAGCCTCTTGAACGGGAATCAAACTCGGGTCAGCAGATCACAAGCGCATCACGCTGACCACCAGGCTGTCCCGTCCCCTTGTTAGAGGGAGGACCTCTGCAGTGGTCACCACCCAGCAGGCCTGTCACTCAGTCTGGCCCCGCGACCAAGCGATCACCGTCGTCAGTAGGGGGGTTAGGGGAGGGGTGGGGGGTGTTGTTTTAAACTAATTCAATATAGCTGAAAACAGGCAGCACCACAGTGACCCAGCAGTGACCCGGCAGTGACCCAGCAGTGACCCAGCAGTGACCCAGCAGTGACCCAGCGGTGACATAGTGATAATGTCGTGGTGATATGATGATGTGGTGACATAATAATGATGATGTGGCGACACGACGACGATGCGGTGGCATGATGACGATGTGGCGACATGATGGTGTGGTCTCACGACGACGATGATGATGTGGTGACATAATGATGATGATATTGTGACACGGTGGTGATGTTGTGACACGGTGGTGATGATGACGATGTGGTGACATGGTGATGATGTGGCGACACACTGCTGAAGATGTGGTGGTGGCACGATGATGATGTGGTGACCTGATGATGACGATGGGGTGACGCGATGATAATATGGTGACATAATGATGGTGATGTGGTGACATAATGATGGTGTGGCGACATTATGATGATGTTGTGACGTTATGACGATGTGGCGACATGATGATGTGGTGGCACGATGATGATGGTATGGTGACATGGTGATGATGTGGTGACACGATGATTATGATGCGGCGACATAATAATGATTATGTGGTGATACGATGATGATGATGCGGCGACATAATAATGATTATGTGGTGACATAATGATTATGATGTGGTGACATAATGATGATTATGTGGTGATATAATGATTATGATGTGGTGACATAATGATGATGATGGGGTGACATAATGATGGTGTTAATATTGGTGGTTATGTGGTGACACAGATATGATGGTGATATGGTGACATAATGAGCGGTGACATGATGATGCAATGACATAATGATGATGCGGTGATATGATGATGCAATGACATAATGATGATGCGGTGACATGATGATGCAATGACATAATGATGATGCGGTGATATGATGATGCAATGACATAATGATGATGCAATGACATAATGATGATGCGGCGATATGATGATGCAATGACATAATGATTATGCGGTGATATGATGATGCAATGACATAATGATGATGCAATGACATAATGATGATGCGGCGATATGATGATGCAATGACATAATGATGATGCGGTGATATGATGATCATGAGGTAACATGGTGATGTGGCGACATGATGATGTGGCGACATGGTGATGTGGTGACATGGTGATGTGGTGACATGGTGATGTGGTTACATGATGATGTGGCGACATGGTGATGTGGTGACATGGTGATGTGGTGACATGGTGATGTGGCGACATGATGATGTGGCGACATGGTGATGTGGTGACATGGTGATGTGGTGACATGGTGATGTGGTGACATGGTGATGTGGTGACATAACGATGATGGTAATATTAGTGGTTATGTGGTGACATAATGATGATGTGGTGGCATAATGATGATGGTGACGATGATGTGGTGACATGACAATGATGATGTGGTGACATATTGATGGCGGTAATATTAGTGGTTTTGTGGTGACATAATGATGATGATGTGGTGACATAATGATGATGATGTGGTGACATGATGATGATGTGGTGGTGGCATGATGCTGCTGCTGATGATATTAGTGGTTATGTGGTGACCTGATGATGATAATGATGGTGAGGTGGTGATGTAATGATGGCGATGATGATGATACTGGTGGTTATGTGGTTACATAATGATGATGATATGGTGACATAATGATGATGATGACGGTAATGGGTAGTTATGTGGTGACATAATGATGGTGATGATGATGATGTGACATAATGATGATGATGATGATGATGACGACGATGATGATGTGACATAATGATGATGATGGTAATATTGGTGGTTATGTAGTGACATAACGATGATGATGGTGGTAACATTGGTGGTTATGTGGTGACATAATGATGATGATGATGATGATGTGGTGACATGGTAATGGCATAAAGGTTGATGACAAAATTGATAACAAATCTATTTGAAATTTACATCGCTTGTAAATGAACTACCCAAGTGTAAAAAGTTCTCGATTCATTTGACTAACATAACGAATCAGGGTTCCTTTCTTGGGGATTTTGACTATCACTCCCTTGGTCCAATCGTCAGGTACTTTCTCGTTCTTCCATGCAGCTGTGAACAGTGGTTGCAAATCTGCCTTGAATAGTTCGGCACCAAGGTTGTCCTGGCCTGGTGACTTGCCGTTCTTGGGGGTCTTGATGGCAGCCACTATCTCTTCCTTTGTTGGGGGGTTGACATCAATGTCTAAGTCTTTTGTAGCTTCTGGGATGTCGGCTGTCTCGTCAGGTGGTGGTCGGTTGAGAACTTCCTGGAAGTGTTCAGCCTATCTTTCTTCTTGCTCTTTCTCTGTTGTCAACAGTTTCCCTTGTCTGTCCCTGATTGGTCCCCCAGCGCTCCTGTTAAATTTGTTGCATACTTTCTTGGTGATCTTGTAGACTCTCCCTTGCTCTCCTTGGGCCGCCGCCTCTTCTGCCTCAGCTGCCAGCTGGTCCATGGCTTCTCTCTTGTCACGGCGTGCGAGTCTCTTCACTTTCCTGTGTGCCTCTCTGTACAACTCTTCCTGCCTCTCTCGTAGCCGTGGAGACTTTACTTGCATAAGTCTCTTCTTGATCTCTCTCCTTTCTTTGATGGCATCGAGGGTCTCTTGTTGGATCCAGTCATTGTTGGTCTTCTTCTTTTGATGACTG
>CM054142.1:72837857-72860357 GCA_028751875.1 Rapana venosa | reverse complement strand
GGCACGGCTTCAATCATGACAGGGACGGCTGTTCACCCTCCCTGGGTCCTGAAGGTTCCAGCCCTGATCGTTTTGTTGATGGTCATTTCATCTTGCACTTTTGGTGGTGAGTTTGAGTATTGCGTGCCTAGTAGTCAATAGTCCTCCATAGTTTGTAGATCTAGTTTAAAACCAACAGCAACAACAGCAATAACAGCAAAAAACAAACAAACAACCCAGCGACAGCTACCCCAACAGATCTAGGGGAAACAAATTATTCTGGTATTTTACAGATTATTTTTGTTTATTATGGTGATACAACTTTTTAAAGTCTGATTTCAGTACTTGTGATATAGTTGATAAGTTTGATGTTCTTTTTTAAGCCATTTTTAGTGTGTTTATTTCCTTTTTCATCGTGTGTTTTTATCACTGTCATTTGTTTATTGTCTTTTTATCGTGATGATAAATGTGTCAGTTTAGTTTCAGTTTCCATGAAACTGTCAATAAATGTGGTTTTCATTTAATTTTCTATCAGCCAATTAGGGTTTGAACATTGACTTTTTAAATGAATTATTATAATTTCATCGGTTATTGACTACATTGGATGGTCTATCCATGTAAAACTCGTTCAGTTGATTGACTGACAATTTTAGTGTTTTATGAGGAGAGAGAGAGAGATATTCTCTAATATTTTTCCATTTTTCTTGACTTCCTTTTTGCTCAAGCCTCCTTCTCCTTGCCTGTCTTTAGTTAATGAAGAATTAACTTTTGGGGGGTCAAATATTAGTAAGATATTGTCAGATATTGACCTTTTCTTGTTATTGATGTTGCTTTTCTTCTTCTTCACACTTCTCCTCATCCCCATCATACTCTCATCATCACCGCAGAAAACGTATTTTTCCGTCTCCATCACTTCACCTTCTCAGACAGCCTGGTTTATCTCCCCTTTGACATTTTGGCGCTGTGATCTATGACTTAAGCCTGGTATCTTTAGTGGAGTGCGCATATAGGGATGTTTTACTGTGACATTCCTTCTCGATTTAGACACGCCTATATCAAAACAGAATTGAAAAAAGAGTTCTTGTCAAACTGTCATTGTTTTGATAAATCGTAGCATTTTGTTCAAATGTAAAGATTTTGTTCAGGTTATCCAATGCTGATGTGATCGCTTATTGTAGCGAATGTTTTGTTGTTTTGTTTTTGTAACAAACTGCTCGTACAAAAATAATATCTGTAGTGAAAGTGTGGTGTTGGAATGAAAGTTCATTGTGGGATGGAAAATTTCTTAATTGTAAGGGTCATGTTTACTATGTTTCCGAAACTGTACGATGATTTTTGGCTATCATATTTTGGATAGTACTGAAATAGTCTAGTTAATATACGCCAGTCTTTGGTTTTACGATTCACACTTAAATTTTTTTTTTAGTATTGATTCACGTTTGTCTAATATTGCCCACATCAGTGATAATGTGTGGTCAGAGTTTTGAAATTAATAAAGTCTATATCATTACCGATTTTATTTTAGATAAAACAATGATATGTATTTGGTTTTTTAGTGTCGAATGGCCGCGCTAGTGATTTGGTTTTCTCTGTTATATAAATACTACCACGTTTTGCTGTATTATCTAAAGAGTGTTAAGTTCCGCTTTCTCTATTGTCTAAATAGTATTAAGCTCTGCTTTATTGTTTAAATAGTATTAAGTCCTGCTTTATTGTTTAAATAGTATTAAGTTCTGCTTTGTTGTTTGAATAGTATTAAGTTCTGCTTTATTGTTTAAATAGTATTAAGTTCTGCTTTGTTGTTTAAATAGTTTTAAGTTCTGTTTTATTGTTTAAATAGTATTAAGTTCTGCTTTATTGTCTAAATAGTATCAAGTTCTGCTTTATTGTCTAAATAGTATTGAGTTCCGCTTTATTGTCTAAATTGTATTGAGTTCTGCTTTTTCTATTGTCTAAATAGCATATTAAGTTCTGCTTTCTCCACTAACAAAATAGTATTAAGTTCGCAGAGCACATGGAAGACCATTGATAATGATGTTGTCAGTCTTTCTTCAGATGCATTTATTTCGACACTCAGAACATAAAACAAACAGCACGGGGTTGTGTGTATGCCTCATTGAAAAAGAACTGCAGTGAAGCCTGTGTGGCTTGAAGTGTTGAGGGTGAACCAGCCTCTTCCTCACCCACCCTCTCACCCCGCTTGTTTCTTCAATGATACAGACAGCAAGCATCCGTTTCCATTGCTGTCTTCTTTCTTTGTTTCTTTGTTTCTTTGTTCTCCTTCCTCGGCTAGAGCTCGGGGGTTCACCAATGGTGGTGACATTTTCGCGTATGCGCTCCCCCCCCCCCCCCCCCCCCACACACACACCATTAAGGTAGCCGCATTCCGACTTCGGGATACTGTTTGGAATTGAGCCTATCAATTCTGCCAGGACTATCGGGAGGTAACTCACTGCTCTTTCCGATTTTCAAATGTCGCGGGTTCTTTCGACGTGCACAAGTTCGTAAGCACGCGTAACGTGAAAAGATGTTAAATTAAAGAAGAACGCAGGGCCGACTGGTTTAGAGTCTGACCCGAAAGACTTGACTTCAGTTCAATTTTCCTGTCAACAGCGCTATGTAAATTCCATATCTTATTATTATTATTATTAAACTGGGAAGACAGGGCCAAAACTACAGGCAAGATATGGCATAACGTATCACAAGAGAATAGTCATGTGTAAGAACTGCTTCAGAAAGGTAGGGGCATGGATGGGAAGCAGGAACTGAGCGAGAGAAGCGACACGAGTTGTAAGGCATAGACAGGAACAGCGAGAAAGGGGAGGTAGACTGTAGCCTAGAACTTCCAGAGGGGGGGGGGGGGGGGGGGGGGGGGGGGGTGCTGTTGATCCTTTAAAGCCCCAGCACCCGCAGGGAGGGATCCAGTAGACAGAACAAACGGGAACACGCACAATAACAAACAAGGATAACCATGTATCTGGTAAGAGAGACAGAGAGACAGAGACAGAGAGACACACGCACACACACACACACACAGACACACAGACAGACACACAGACAGACAGGGGGCTTTACATCCTTTAAAAAAATCTTTTATTTCTAGGATAAAGGAATAAGCGCCTCATGTGCTTTTTACAGCTAGTCCCCGTGTGTATGCAGTTTTGTAAATTTTTGTTATCCATTCCCACCGGAGCACAATGGCCTACTCTTCCGAAAAGCGGAACGGATTTTAATATGTACGCAAGATGTTCCGCGTGCTTTCGCACACAGGACCTCGGTTTACAGTCTCATACGAAGGACTTTTGGGGGAGAGTGGAGTCTGCACTGATGTTAACTCCAGAGGAAAAATCCTCTTGAACGAGATTCGAACCCGGGTCAGCAGATCACGAACACATCACTCTAACCACCAGGCTATCCCGTCCTCTGGAGACTTTGTCAAACGATGTCGCGCCGTGTTGTTTATTTTATCATTTATTTATTTAGTTATTGATTGATTGATTGATCTATGGATTGATTCTGTTGCCGGGTTCTCTTCCACAGGGGAGAGAAGCCATCAACGCAGCAGGGGGGGGGGGGGGGGGGGGGGGTGGGGGGGGGGTGAGGGGGAGGAGGGGGGAGTTGTTTTCCTTCCCTGGTGTCATGCCAGACCATTTACATGCGATTCCAGTTTACACACACACACACACACACACACATGCACAACACATACACACGCACACGCACACACAAAACTACACACACACATGCACACACATACACACGCACACACAAACCTACACACATATGCACTCACATACGCACAATACACACAAACCTACACACATATGCACTCACACACACACACGTGCGCACGCACACACAAACCATACACACATGCATTCACACACACACGCGCACGCACACACAAACCCACACATATGCACTCCACACACACACACAGCGCGCGCACGCACACACAAACCCACACACACATGCACTCACACACACACGCGCACGCACACACAAACCCACACACATATGCACTCACATAGGCGCGCGCACGTGCGCACACACACACACATGCACTCACACACACGCGCGCACACACAAACACACACATAACCACTCACACACGCGCACCCGCGCGCGCACACACACACGCACGCACGCACGCACATACACTCGCACTCACATATGCATTGTCTCTCTTTCTCCACCTCCCCCCCCCCCCCCACCTCACACACACACACACACACTCGCCCCCAAATTTTGTTTGAAAAAGCCACTCTGGAGGTTTATTTTCTTAGTCTACCTTCTTCCGCCTTGTGCTCCTGTCAAAGTTGATGAGTGTGTCAGACACTAACACTGTTCAAATTGTGGAGATAGGATGGATGGTTATTCATAGGATATAAATGCTAATATAAGAATAATATATGGTCGTTATCAAATACATAGTAATAATATAATATAGGATGTAATTTGGATGTATCAAATACATAGGTAATAATAATATAATAATGATGATGATGATGGAATGCGTTATCAAATACTAGGTAATAATAATAATAATGATGATAATAATAATAATAATAATGATGATGAATTGATATGATATATGGATCGTTATCAAATAGATAGGTAATAATAGTAATAATAATAATAATAATAATATAAAATGATGATGATGATAATATATGGATCGTTATCAAATACATAGGTAATAATAATAATAGTAGTAGTTAATAATAATAATATATAATAATAATAATATAATAATTAGTATAATAATAATAATGATGATGATATATGGATCGTTATCAAATACATAGGTAATAATAATAATAATAATAATGATAATGATAATAATAATAATAATAATAATAATGATAATGATAATGATAATAATAATAATAATAATAATAGTAATAATAATGATGATGATGATTATGATGATGATGATGATGATGATGATGATGATGATATATGGATCGTTATCAAATACATAGGTAATTATATCTCCGAAGTCGGAATGTGGCTACCTCCACGGTGGGCAAACACCCCCCCCCCCCCAACAAAACCTGGTGGCAATCGCAAAATCTCGTGATTGGTGAAGAACCTAAGTCTGTCTGTCTGTCTGTCTGTCTGTCTGTCTGTCTGTCTGTCTGTCTGTCAGTCAGTCAGTCTGTCTGTCTGTCTGTCTGTCTGTCTGTCTGTCAGTCTGTCTGTCTGTCTGTCTGTCTGTCTGTCAGTCAGTCAGTCTGTCTGTCTGTCTGTCTGTCTCTGTCTGTCTCTGTCTCTCTCATATTAATTTGTTGAATAGGTCGTACATTCCCCCCTCCCCTCCTGTGGCTGTGTTTGCACGTGTGTGTTTCAGCTGAACTTCACCGTGTATCGCTATCAGTCAGTATTCAGTGAGGTGATCAGCAACCCCTTCATGTGTGGGCCAACAGCCTTTTAAGAATAAATTATTTCAGAGATCAGAGTTTAGACCTCTCTCTCTCTCTCTCTCTTCTCTCTCTCTCTCTTCTTCTCTCTCTCTCTCTCTCTCTCTCTTCTCTCTCTCTCTCTCTCTCTCTCTCTCAGACATTAACTCTCTTGCAAAGACATTGCAAAATAGCACTGATGATCTTGTCAAATGGACTGAACTAAATCACATGTCTTTTACACCCCAAAAAACTAAATGCATCCTTATCACTACCAGACAAAAGCGACAAAATCTATCTCATAATTTTCTCCAATCCATATTGAAAAGGAAACAATCGAACAAGCCTCTCACCACAAAGTTCTAGGAGTAACAATTGATGAAAATCTCAGCTGGTCCCAAATCACATATCCCATCTGTGCAAATACAGTCTCAAAGAGTTATACCAATTGACTAAAATCAAACATTTTCTTGACTTTCATTCAAGAAAACTATTCTTTAAGCTTATATACAATCTTCAATAGATTATGCTTCAACCCTGTGGGATTTGCTAGTGCAAACACTATGAAACCATTATTAAAGTCTGTATAAAACGTGCTCTTAAACTGGTTCTTCTGAAGAAGACTACCTTACTAGAAGTGGATTATACTCAGTTAAATATTCTTCCCCTACACCAAAGACTAAGATTTAACAAAGGCATCATGATGTTTAAGATAATGACAAGAACTTTTCCCTCATCCTTAAAAGACAAGTTCCCAATGAATCATTCCAGAAATACTGCAAAGCCGAGTGTCCCAATCCCAAGAATAGATCTGTTCAAATCTAGCTTACTTTACTCAGGCCCTGTGCTGTGGAACTCCCTTCCTGACTCATTTAGACAACACCAATCATTAACAATCTTCAAAAGTCTTTTTTTTCATCCATTTGATGCATCAAAAATAAAAATTCACACTTGATCTGTTGGAAACAAAGTAAATATATCCTCCCTTACATTATACCAAATTATCCCCCCCCTCTCTCTCTCTCTCTCTCTCTCTCTCTCTCTCTCTCTCTCTCTCTCTCTCTCTCTCTCTCTCTCTCTTCTCTCTCTCTCTCTCTCTCTGTGTATAATTGTGAATGTTTTACTTGTATATCGCTATTGTGTTATTGAAAAATGACTTTTACGTGGTTTGTTCTCCTTTATTTTATGGGGGTTCTGCTTTGTTTGGTTCTGTTTTGGTTTGGATTTGGGGTTGTTGTTGTTTGTTGTTTGTTGTTGTTGTTGAGGGGGAACTACTGGGGGTCACCTCTCCCCTTGTTGTTGTTGCCGCTTTTGTTTTGCTCTTGGTTCTTGCTATTTTTTCGGTTGTTTCTGTGTTTTCTGTTTTGCTTTCTTCCTTACTTGTTACTACTTTTTTTTCTCTTCGGTGATTTTTGTGGGGATTTTTGTGTTGCTATAGGCTTTATTTTATTTTATTATCATATATATCCTTAAGGGCGGGGACTGGATGTAAAAAAGCACATGGGTGCTTATTCATTATCCTCGAAATAAAAGAATTTGTCATTTGTCATTGTCTCTCTCTCCTTCGGATGAGACTTTAAACCGAGGCCCCGTGTGCGAACGCACGCAGAACATCTTGCGCACACGTTAAATCCTGTTCCGCTTGTCGTAAGAGTAGGCCATTGTGTGCCGGTGGGAACAGATGACAGAATTTACAAATCACACGGGGACTGGATGTAAAAAAGCACACAAGTGCTTATTCCATTATCCTCGATATAAAGGAATCTCTCTCTCTCTCATCAAATACATCTTTATCCTTGTTTGTTATTGTACATTTTCCCGTTTGTTCTGTCTATTCAATATAAAAGAAATGTTAACTTTTTTCTCTGCAAACTGTCAAGGTGACCTTGGTTAACTGTGTGTGTCTGTGTGTCTGTTTGTCCAGGTTCCTCTCCAGTCAACGCGGAAAGGTGAGGGAGTCTCTCTGGTGGTGTCTGCCCTGCACTCCGGGGTCACCTCCTCTTCCTTCCCTCCTGCCTTCCTTCCTTCCTTCCTTCCTTCCTTCCTTCCCCACCATTTTGTCTGTCTATCTGTCACACACACACACACACACACACACACACACATACATACATACACACACGCGCGCTAGCTATGATTTATTTATTTATGATTTTATTATTTGATTTGTTAATAGACGATGGTGGAATGATGTTTTCAGTGGCTTGAATCGTTATCCTCGAAATAAAAGAATCTGTCACTTGTCATTGTCTCTCCCTCTTCTTTCTTCTTCTTGGTCGTCCATCGACCCGATGCTGACTGTCCTCATGTGCTGAGTCTTCGTCTTATGTGGGCACGGAGATGGCTGGTTAAGCCAATCCCTAATAGGCAGACGCGGGTGCAGTGGGGGCAAGGAAACTGTCCGGGGGGTTCAGGGTTGGTGGTTGACGCCTTTCTCCTAGCTCGTGCTGCAGTCACATCATCTCGCCTCTTCTCCTCGAAGTTGTCATGCACCCGGATGGTTAGGGCGCGCCAGCCTGGTCTGTCCATAGCATACAGCTCCAGCTGTTTGGGAGGGATGTCAGCGTGTTTGATGCTGGACTTCACGCAGTCCTTGAATCTTTTGCGTGGTCTGCCCTGGTTCCGCTTTCCCAAGGTCAGTTCGCCAAACATGAGCTGCTTAGGCAGCCTTTGGTCGTTCATCCGGATCACGTGACCAACCCATCGAAGCTGGGCTTTCAGTATCATGGCCTCGATGCTGGTCATCCCAGCTCTGTCCAGGACCTCGAGGTTTGTGATCCGGTCTTGCCAGTGGATGTTCATAATTGACCGCAGGCTTCTCGTGTGGAACTTCTCCAGCTGCTTCCAGTGTCTTTTGTACACCGTCCATGTCTCGCATCCATAGAGTAGGCTGGTGAGGACGACGGCTCTGTACACCTTGAGCTACGTGGAAAGCTGGATGTTGTGCTGGTTCAAGACACGAGCTCGGAGGCGACCAAGAGCTTGACTGGCCTTGCAGATCCTAGCGTTGATCTCTTTATCCAGGGTGTCATCATTGCTGATGGTACTGCCGAGGTACCCTGAAATCATCCACTATCTTTAGCTGGGTTGCCCTCAATGGAGATAGAGGGGGAAGGGGCGGCTGAAGCAGGCGCTAGCGAAATAGTACTCTGTCTTGCCGAGGTGATAGTGAGCCCAAAAAGGCGAGAGGCTTCTGCGAACTTATCTGTGATGAGCTGTAGGTCAGACTCTTTGGTGCCATGAGAGCACAGTCATCAGCAAAAAGTGTTCCGGGATGATCTTTCCATACCTTGGGCCGGGCTTCAGTCGGCGGGGTCAAAGGGGAGCTCAAGTCTGTATCGCGGGTTACCCCAAGGTTGGTCCTTGAAGCGGGGTTGGGGAAAACGCAGGTGAAAAAGAAGTTGAAAAGGCTGGGGCCAGCACATCCGTTTGACGCCGTTATGATTTGAAGGCTCTGAAAATTTCTCCCCCCGAAGAACCTGCCAGTCTTTTCATAAAAAAAAACTGGTATGGGGTTTGACAATGTCTGGGCCCCGAGTTTGGATGGGATATCCAGAGGGCCCCCCTGTTAAGTTCGAAGGCCTTGGTGGGTCAACGAAGACCACTACAAGCCCAGTTTTGCCTAGCATTTCTCTGCACTTGTCGGAGGGAGAAGACTGTCCACGGTGCTGGGGTTTGGGCAAAATCCCACACTGTGTTTCCGGCATTTTCTTTCGAAATGTTTCCGTTAAGGTTTGAGGAGGTCGACCAATATTTCCCAGCTTTTTGAAAAGGAGGAGAGCCCCGGAAATTTGCCGCAGTCACCCTACTCCCCTTGTTTTTAAAAATGGGGAGCGCAGTGGCATCCCGGGAAATTTTTGGGGAGTTCTTCTTCCCAATGCTGGTGAGGAGGGAGTGGAAAGTGCAAGGGCCACGGTCCGGCAGATTTGAACTCTCTGCTGGGTTCCGTCCCTCCCGGGGGCTTGCCCGAGTGGGGTTTATTTCCCCCAAGACTTCATCCTAGTGGGGGGAGGGAAGGAGGTAAAGGGCTTTTTTTTGGGGAAAGGAAGGGCGGGGGGTTCCTGGAGGGGGGGAGGAAGGTGGGGTTTAAGGTTTAGTAAGAAAAGGTTTTTCTTTAGGAGGGGAAGTTTGTGAAGGAGGGGGGAGAATGGGGTTGGAAGGTTTAAAATTCTTTTAGGCATGCATTTGGGGGGTTTTGGGAGGGAAAGGGGCCCCCTTCCCCCTTTGATTTACGAATTGGGGGTTTGGGGCTAAGGCTGTTGGGGCCAGGGGAGTGTTTTCCCCTCTACAAATGCTTTCTGCTTGTCATCCAGGAGTTTCCTGATGTGTTTGTCTTCTCGTCGAACCATCCTGATGAATTCGTTTTCTGGGGCCGATAGTGGTTTTTGCTGACTCCGCCCACCAGTGTTCTGAATTGCTCCCACCTTTGAGTCGGGCAGCCAGTCAGGGGCCCATGGGCAGTCAGTCGGCCGTCAGGTCTTCTGCAAATTCACTGCTTTTGCTGATGTTGTTCGAGTTTGGCGACGTTGAACGCTGGTCTGAGGACTTTCGGCGTCTTGGGGAGAGTTGGAGCGATATGCAGGGATAGGATGGCCCTGACTAGACGATGGTCTGTCCAACACTCGGCTCCTCGCATGGCCCTGGTGATCCTGATGTCACGGATGTTCTTTGGCGGCAGATGGCAAAGTGATCGGGGCCATGTTTGGGATCTTGGGTGCATCCATGTTGCCTTGAATTTGTCGGCCTGCCGGAACAGTGTGTTTGTATAGTGAGGTGTTGTTCAGCACAAAGGGTTAGAAGCATCAAGCGTTGGAATTCACCTTCCAGTTCGTGTGGCCCCAACGCCTTTCCAATTCTGCGTTGCCCAACTCTGGCGTTGAAATCTCCCAGCAAAATGAGCTTGTCATTAGAGGGGGTGTCCTTATGAGGGCACTGAGCTCCTCATAAAAAGCTTCCTTCACTTCATCGCTGCTGGTAAGGGTTGGACGTATGCACTGATGAGGGTAATATGCGGGTACGGTTTGGGGGAAGGGATTTTATCAGCCGTTTTGTTCACTGAAGTTGGTAGATCAGGAAGTTGTTTTAAAGGGGCGATGTCTTGATGGCCACTTTCCACTCCGTGAATTCTTTCTTCATCTTTGGCCTTGCCTTTCCAAAAAAAAGTGTAGCCACCCCTTTTAGTTTCATCCACAGATCCTTCCTCAGCTAGTCTGGTCTCGCTGAGGGGAGCTTTGTCAATGCGGTAGCGGGCCAGTTCCCTGCAATGAGAGCCGTTCTCCTCTCAGGCCTTGAAGAGGCCTCTCTGTCCATGAGTGTGCGCACGTTCCCCCGCACCAACGATTTAAATTTTTTCTTTTTTTTGGTTTCGAAAACCCGGTTTGGGGGGGTTTGAACGGAGGGGGCCGGGGGGTAGGGGGGGCCCGGTTTTGGGAAAAGGGCGGGCAAATTTGTTTTAAGGGAAAAAACCTTTTTAGGTCCCTTCCCAGAAGGGGGGGGGAGGCATGCTTCCTTTTAAAGGAAGGTCCTTGGTTCCCGTTATGGGGGAACACCGAGCCTCCCACGTTTGACCGGGGTAGAGAGGGCCGAATTTTTGCAAAAGGCGGAAAAGTGCAAAAGGGGGGAAATTTTAAATTCCCGTGGTATTTCCAAAAAAAATTGCTTCGGGCCCGTTCTCCCAAACGGGGGCAAAAGGGGGGAATTTGGTACGGGGTTTTTGGGGGAGTGTTAAAGGTTTTGGGGGGACTTAACAACCAAATATGAGGGGAAAAAACCTGTGCGGGAAAAAGGTGGGAAAAAGGGGGGAATTGAAAAGGGGGTTTTTTTGGGGGAATTAAAAGAAAGGATTTGGTTTTTTGTGGGTTTTTAGGGAAAGGGGAAATTTTGGAATGAGGGGGGATTTGGAAGATCGTGGGTTTTGAGCCTTGGTTGGTAAAGGCTTTAAAAAAAGGAAAAATTTGTGTGGTTTTGACCGTTGGGATAGAAGGGGCCCCATCCGCTCAAAAACCCCCGACTACAGTCTTTTACATGCTGGGAGGGGATTCCCAAAATCGCCCAGGGGTTTTAGACCCCCCGGCTACCCTAACCTGGGTTTGCCCCCTTGGAAACGGTTTACCGGGGTGTGGCCCCTGTCGCATGCTAAAAAGCCCACCCCGGGGGCCCCAGGTAGAGCTGGGTTGGGCCCGGGGGGGCCCAAAAACCGACCAACCACCCCCGGGGGGTTCGACATTTCCCCCCTCCCGAGGTTTAAAACCCCCCCCGACCCCCCATACACCCCTTTTTTTTGCTGCCGCTTAGTTGCCCCGCTTTTTTTTTGTTTTTTTATAATCATTATATCTTTTTTTTAACCCCCCTTTTTTCTTCCCCTCCTTTTCTCCTTTCTCTCTCTCTCTCTATTTCTTTTCTCTCAATCCTCTCTCTCCTTCTCTCCTTTTTCTCCCCTCTCTCTGCGTGTGTGTGTGTGTGTGTGTGTGTGTGTGTGTGTTTGTGTGGGGTGTGTGTGTGTGTGGTTGTTGTTGTTTTTGTTTTTGTTTAAAGTTTTCTTTTTTTGTTTCTTTTTTTTGTTTGGTTATTTGCTAAAATTTTTTTCAGGGTTTGTGTTTTTTTATATAAAGTTGTCCTTAATAAGGGCGGGGGATTTGGGGGGTTAAAAAAGTACAAAAAGTGTTTATTCATTATCTTTTGAAATAACAGAATTTTGATTTGGGTTTTTCTTGGGTTGGATCTCCTTTTGGGGTGTGTGTGTGGTCAATATATATAAAAATTTATATAAAATATTTTAAAATTTATATTTTATATAATATATATATATAAGAGGTTTTAAATTATATGTAAAACAAATAAAACCCGTGTATTTTTTTTCCTTTTTCTTCGTCGTCGCTTTTTTCGCATTCTTGGGTTCTTCTTTGCATTCTTCTTGCATTCTTCTTTCCCCTTCTTCTTCTTCTTCCTTTGCATTCTTCTTCTTCTTTCTTCTTCGCCAATTCTTTTTCTTTTTTTCGCAAATTTTCTTCTTTTTTCGCTTCTTTTCGCATTTTTTTTCGCATTCCTTTGCATTCTTTTTCTTCTTCTTTTGCATTCTTTGCTACTTTGTATTTTCTTCTTCGCATTCTTCACAAATTTTTCTTCTTTTTTGCATTTTTTTTCTTTGCATTTTCTTCTTCTTCTTCTTCTTCTTCTTTCTTCTTCTTCTTCTTCTTCTTTTCTTCTTCTCTTCTTCTTCTTTCGCATTCTTCTTCGCATTCTTCTTCTTCTTCTTCTTCGTCGTCGTCGTCGTCGTCGTCGTTGAACGGAATTGATGTGTTCTGAAACAAATGAAGTTGCTTGGGTTTTTCCCCCCAATATTTAACCTCCGTCTCTGTGACATCATCATCATCATCATCATCATCATCATCATCATCATCATCATCATCATCATCACCTGTCCTCTGAACGACCGCTGCTGGCTGTTTTTGGAGGCAGTCAGTCGCCACGGCTGGCTGGCCTGTGTCTGGTGTTGGTAAAGAATTCCTTCATCATGTGCTTGTCTGTGAAGGAAGGAGAGTGCTGTGTGCTGGTGGGGAGTGTAGTGCCCTCCATTGGAGCTCCCACTTTGATTTGGTTCTACCCACTTTTCTGTTGTGTGTTTATGTTTATTTCTGTTATCAGTTGTGTGTATGTTTATTTCTGTTATCTGTTGTGTGTATGTTTATTTCTGTTAATCTGTTGTGTGTATGTTTTTTTCTGTTAATCTGTTGTGTGTTTATGTTTTTTTCCCTGTTATCTGTTGTGTGTTTATGTTTATTTCTGTTATCTGTTTGTGTGTATGTTTATTTCTGTTATCTGTTGTGTGTATGTTTTTTTCTGTTATCTGTTGTGTGTTTATGTTTTATTTCTGTTATCTGTTGTGTTATTTTTTATTTCTGTTATCTTTTTGTGTGTATGTTTATTTCTGTTATCTGTTGTGTGTTTATGTTTATTTTGTTTTCTGTTGTGTGTATGTTTATTTCTGTTATCTGTTTTGTGTATGTTTAATTTCTGTTATCTTTTTGTGTGTATGTTATTTCTGTTATCTGTTGTTGTATGTTTATTTCTGTTATCTGTTGTGTGTTTATGTTTATTTCTGTTTTCTGTTGTGTGAATGTTTATTTCTGTTATCTGTTGTGTGTATGTTTTATTTTCTGTTATCTGTTGTGTGTATTTTATTTCTGTATCTGTTGTGTGTATATGTTTATTTCTGTTATCTTTTTTGTGTGTATGTTTATTTCTGTTATCTGTTGTGTGTATGTTTATTTCGTTATCTGTTGTGTGATTTTTATTTCTGTTATCTGTTGTGTGTATGTTATTTCTGGTTATCTGTTGTGTGTATGTTTATTTCTTTTTATCTGTTGTGTGTATGTTTATTTCTGTTATCTGTTATGTTTATGTTTATTTCTTTTAAATCTGTTGTGTGTATGTTTATTTCTGTTATCTGTTGTGTGTAATGTTTATTTCTGTTATCTGTTGTGTTTGTGTGTTTATTTCTGTTATCTGTGTGTGTATTTGTTTCTGTTATCTGTGTGTGTATGTTTATTTCTGTATCTGTGTGTGTATGTTTATTTTTTGTTTTCTGTTGTGTGTATGTTTTTTTCCCTGTTTCTGTGTGTGTATTTGTTTCTTTTAAATCTGTGTGTGTATGTTTATTTCTGTTATCTGTTGTGTGTATGTTTATTTCTGTTATCTGTGTGTGTATGTTTTATTTCTTTATCTGTTTGTGTATTTTTTATTTCTGTTATCTGTTGTGTGTGTATGTTTATTTTTTGTTATCTGTTGTGGGGGTGTATGTTTATTCCTGTTATCTTTTGTGTTTATGTTTATTTCTGTTACTGTTGTGTGGTATTTTTTCCCCTGTTATCTGTGTGTGTATGTTTATTTCTGTTATATGTTGTGTGTATGTTTATTTCCTGGTTGTGTGTATGTTTTTTCTGTTATCTGTTGTGTGTATGTTTATTTCTGTTATCTGTTGTGTGTGTATGTTTAGTTCTTTATCTGTGTGTGTCTGTTTATTTCTGTTATTTGTTGTGTTTATGTTTATTTATTTTATTTGTTGTTTATTTCTTTTGTTGGTGCTGTTTTTCTCCATTTTTGTGAGATGCGGCTTGTCCATAAGAGCTGATGGTTGGGAATAATGTCGCTAGGTTTGACTTGGCGTGTTGGTGAGTGTGTTTGTTTGTTGTTGTTTTTATTTGAGGAAAACTGTTTGGCTCAGTGATTAGTTTTGTGATATAAGCAAAGTTGTTTTCCTATCAGTACTATTGTCATTCTTCTTCTTCCTCTTCTTCTTCTCCTCCTCCTCCTCTTCCTCCTCCTCCTTCTTCTTGCTGTGGTATGGTGGTGGTGGAGGCGGTGGTTGGTGGTAGTGGTGGTGGGGGTGGTAGTGGGGGTGGTGGTGGTTTATGGTGGTGGTGGTGATGGTGACGATGGTGGTGTGGTGATGGTGACGATGGTGGTGGTGGTGGTGGTGTGGTGATGGTGACGATGGTGGTGGTGGTGGTGGGGTGGGTGGAGACGGTGTTATGGTGTGGTGGTGGGTGTGGTGGTAGTGGTGATGGGGGTGATGGTGGTGGTGTGGTAGTGGTGTGGTGGTGATGGTGGTAGTGGTGGTGGTGGTGATGGTGGTGGTGGTGGTAGTGGGGATGGTGGTGATGGTGGTGGTGGTGGTAGTGGTGATGGGGGTGATGGTGGTGGTGGTGGGGGGTGGTGGGGTGGAAGTGGTGGTGGTGGGTGATGGGGGTGGTGGTGGTAGTGGGATGGTGGTGATGGTGGTGGTGGTTGGTGGTTGGTGGGTGGTGGTGGAAGTGGTGGTGGTGATGGTGATGGAGGGTAGTGGTGTGGGGGGGGTAAGTGGTGGTGGTGATGGGATGGTGGGTGATGGTGGGGGTGGTATGGGTGGTGGTGGTGATGGAGTGGTAGTGGTGTGGGGGTGGTAGTGGTGGTGGTGGGGAGGTGGTGGTGGTGATGGAGGTGGTTTGGGGGTGGTGGGGGGTGTGTGGTGATGGAGGTGGTGGTGGTGGTGGGGGTGGTGGGATGGTGGAAGTGGTGGTATGTGGTAGTGGTGGTGGTGATGGTGGTGGTGGTGATGGGTGGTAGTGGTGGTGATGGTGGTATGGTGGTGATGGTGGTAGTGGTGGTGGTGGTGGTGATGGAGTGGTAGTGGTGTGGGGTGGTAGTGGTGGTGGTGGTGAAGGTTGTGGTAGTGGGGGATGGTGGTGGTGGTGGTGATGGTGGTTGTGGGTGGTATGGTGGTGTTGGTAGTGGTGATGGTGGTGGTGGTGTGGTATGGGGGTGAAGTGGGGGTGGGTGGTGATGGTGGTGGTGGTGATGGTTGGGGGTGGTAGTGGTGGTGGTGGTGGTGATTGGGGGTGGGGGTGGTGGTGGGTTTTTTTTTTTTACAGTTGTTGCTCTCATTGTGTTATGTTTTTTGCTCGTGAATTTTGTGAAGGGGGGTGGGGGTGGTGGAGGGGTTTCTTCATTTTGTTCCTTCAGTTTCGTTTTATGCATCTGAAAAATAACTGCTTTATTTGTCGCTGAAAAACTTGTAGACCGTCTTAAACAGCTGTAATTGTATTTGTTCCTCAGATTTATTTGCACCGCATTAGTTATTGACTGTGTCTGTTTGTCTGTTCCTGCCTGTCTGTCTGTCTGTCTGTCTGTCTCTCTCTCTCTCTCTCTCTCTCTTCTCTCTCTCTCTCTCTCTCTCTCTCCCCTCCCCCCCCCCCCCCCCACTCAATCTTGTCTGTCTTTGTTTTTCTGCCAATATGCTGTCTGTCTGCCTGTTTGCCCCTCCTTCCTCCTCTCTGTCTATCTGTCTGTCCTGTCTGCTTTGTCTGTCTGTCTTGTCTGTTTTTGTCTGTCTGTCTGTCTTGTCTGTCTGTCTGTATGTGTGTCTTGTCTGTTTTTTCTGTCTGTTTCTGTCTCTGTCTGTCTTGTATGTCTGTCTCTGTTTGTCTGTCTCTGACTGTCTCCCTCTATGTCTCACTGTCTGTCTTTCTCTGTCTGTCTGTCTGTCTGTCTGTCTGACCTCAATCAATCAATCAATCAACCAATGGTCAAACACCACATGTACTTTGTGTGTGTCAGCAGCATTCAGTGTGTAAACGGGAACGAAGGGGAAGATGGCGGCTGCGTGTGTGATAACTGCTGGACAGGCCAGTACTGCGAGCAGAGAGGTGAGCTTCCATAGTCAGGTCAGTTAGCACTGTGAAGAGAGAGGTGAGCTGCCCTGGTCAGGTCAGACAGCACTGTGAGCAGAGAGGTGAGCTTCCATAGTCAGGTCAGACAGCACTGTGAGCAGAGAGGTGAGCTTCCATAGTCAGGTTAAATAGCACTGTGAGCAGAGAGGTGAGCTGCCCTGGTCAGGTCAGTTAGCACTGTGAAGAGAGAGATGAGCTTCCATAGTCAGGTTAAATAGCACTGTGAGCAGAGAGGTGAGCTTCCATAGTCAGGTTAAATAGCACTGTGAGCAGAGAGGTGAGCTGCCCTGGTCAGGTCAGTTAGCACTGTGAAGAGAGAGGTGAGCTTCTTTAGTCAGGTCAGATAGCACTGTGAGGAGAGAGGGGATAGACAGATAGACAGATAGCACTGTGAGGAGAGAGGGGATAGACAGATAGACAGATAGCACTGTGAGGAGAGAGGGGATAGACAGATAGACAGATAGCATTGTGAGGAGAGAGGGGATAGACAGATAGACAGACAGACAGACAGCATGGTGCATTGTGAGAAGAGAGGGGATAGACAGATAGACAGCATGGTGCAGTGAGAGGAGAGAGGGGATAGACAGATAGACAGACAGATAGCATTGTGAGGAGAGAGGGGATAGACAGATAGACAGATAGACAGCATGGTGCAGTGTGAGGAGAGAGGGGATAGACAGACAGACAGATAGACAGATAGCATTGTGAGGAGAGAGGGGATAGACAGACAGACAGACAGATAGACAGATAGCATTGTGAGGAGAGAGGGGATAGACAGATAGACAGATAGACAGCATGGTGCAGTGTGAGGAGAGAGGGGATAGACAGACAGACAGATAGACAGATAGCATTGTGAGGAGAGAGGGGATAGACAGACAGACAGCATGGTGCACTGAGAGAAGAGAGGTAGCTTCCATAGTCAGATCAAACAGCATAGTGCTTCCTGGACAAACACAGAAAAGCACACAGCCAAAACACCCTCTCCGTTCACATCGATATTATGTGCCGTCGTTTTTCTCCCCCTCCAGTCATATATTGTGCCCTCCTCTCTCTCTCTTCTGTATGTGTGTGTGTGTGTGTGTGTGTGTGTGTGTGTGTGTGTGTGTGTGTGTGTGTTGTACACACACAGGCACACACACTAGCTTTCCTTTACAGAAACATATGAAAGAAGAAAAAGAAAGTGGAAAAAAGAAAGAAAAGGAAAGAAGGAAGAAAAGGAGAAAGAGATAGATGAGGAGAAGACGAAAAAAAGTGGAAGAAGAAAGTGGAAAAGAACAGACAGACAGACAGAAAAGAAAGAGAAAAAAGCCAGACATGACAAGAAACAGAAGAATAAAATGAAGAATAAAAAGAAAACAGCAGACTGGCAGACCGAAAGAGAAAAATGAACGAAAGAAAGAAAAGAAAGGAAAAACGAGAAAAGAAGAAAGAGGAATAAAGAAGAAGAGAAGAAGAAGAAGAGAAAGAAAAAGAAGAGAAAGAAGAAGAGAAGAAGAAGAACAAGGAGAAGAAGAAGAAAAAAAAAGAAGAATTGCGAAGAAGAAAGAAAGAAAGAAAGAAAGAAAGAAAGAAAGAGAAAGAAAAGAAAGAGAAGTAGAAAGAAAAAGAAGACGAACAAGATGAAAGAAAAAGAAATAATGGAAAAGAAAAACAAGAATAAGAAGGAGGAGGAGAAAAATACCCAGCAAGAAAGAACTGTTGGAACTGGAAGCAGCGTCAACTTTCCTGGCAAACACTTTTCTTTCTGCTGTCTACAGAATCGATAGCCTGCTGACCCGGTTCGAATCTCGTTCAAGAGGATTTTCCCTCTGCAGTAAACATCAGTGCCGACTCCACTCTCCCTAAAAGTCCTCCGGATGAGACTATAAACCGAGGCCCCTTGTCCGAAAGCACGCAGAACATCTTGCGCACACGTTAAAACCCGTTCCGCTTTTCGGAAAAGTAGGCCATTGTGTGCCGGTGGGAACGGATGACAAAATGTACAAAACTGCATAAACACGGAGACTGGATGAAAAAGTACATGAGTGCTTATTCCATTATCCTCGAAATAGAAGAATGAATAAATAAATAAATAAAAGAATAACTAGATAAAAGAATAGCCAGACAGACAGATAGATGGCTAACTAAACACCCCTCCCTGTCCGCCCCCTGCCCTCCTCCCCCCTCAGCTCCAACTTGCTCAGCTGATCCTCGTACAACGCAGCCGGCCCTCATCATCATCATCATCATCATCATCATCATCATCATCATCATCATCATCATCTTTCTTTTGTCCAACGCTGAGACAGCAACTATTGTTGTCTGTCCTATGAGTGACCAGACATTGGGCTGCCGATAAGCGCCTGACAAGTCTGGCCCAGCGCATCCGACTTTGCTTCGGCGTAGGAGAGAAGTGTCTTACTGGGAAAAACAAGGCAGGAGAATGGACCAAGAAGGCGGACAATAGACAAGGAGGTGACTGGAAAAAAACGAACAAGGCAAAAACAAAGAGGGGGATAGAAAAGAGGGATTTCCTTGCACAGAATTTCCAGAAGGTGGGGAGGCTATGTATACTGACAAGAAGAAGAAGAAGAAAGAAAAGAAAGAAAGAAGGAAGGAAAGCCGGCAACGAAGGAACAGAAGGAAGAAGAAGAAGAAACAAACAGAAGGAGAAGAAAGAGGAGAGAAAAGACCAAACCAGGCCACCAAACCAAACCATGACATGGAAGACAGGAACAGGAAGACAAAGCTGCAGACAAGAAAAGAGAAAAGGAGGACGACGAAAAGAAGGAAACGAAAGCAGTACAGCAAGAAGAAAGACACAGGGAACAGAGGCTCCAGTGATGAAAGAAGGGAACGAAAGCAGTACAGCAAGAAGAAAGACACAGGGAACAGAGGCTCCAGTGATGAAAGAAGGAAACGAAAGCAGTACAGCAAGAAGAAAGACACAGGGAACAGAGGCTCCATGATGAAAGAAGGAAACGAAAGCAGTACAGCAAGAAGAAAGACACAGGGAACAGAGGCTCCATGATGAAAGAAGGAAACGAAAGCAGTACAGCAAGAAGAAAGACACAGGGAACAAGAGCTCCAGTGATGAAAGAAGGAAACGAAAGCAGTACAGCAAGAAGAAAGACACAGGGAACAAGGCTCCAGTGATGAAAGAAGGAAACGAAAGCAGTACAGCAAGAAGAAAGACACAGGGAACAGAGGCTCCAGTGATGAAAGAAGGAAACGAAAGCAGTACAGCAAGAAGAAAGACACAGGGAACAGAGGCTCCAGTGATGAAAGAAGGAAACGAAAGCAGTACAGCAAGAAGAAAGACACAGGGAACAGAGGCTCCAGTGATGAAAGAAGGAAACGAAAGCAGTACAGCAAGAAGAAAGACACAGGGAACAGAGGCTCCAGTGATGAAAGAAGGAAACGAAAGCAGTACAGCAAGAAGAAAGACACAGGGAACAGAGCTCCAGTGATGAAAGAAGGAAACGAAAGCAGTACAGCAAGAAGAAAGACACAGGGAACAGAGGCTCCAGTGATGAAAGAAGGAAACGAAAGCAGTACAGCAAGAAGAAAGACACAGGGAACAGAGGCTCCAGTGATGAAAGAAGGAAACGAAAGCAGTACAGCAAGAAGAAAGACACAGGGAACAGAGGCTCCAGTGATGAAAGAAGGAAACGAAAGCAGTACAGCAAGAAGAAAGACACAGGGAACAGAGGCTCCAGTGATGAAAGAAGGAAACGAAAGCAGTACAGCAAGAAGAAAGACACAGGGAACAGAGGCTCCAGTGATGAAAGAAGGAAACGAAAGCAGTACAGCAAGAAGAAAGACACAGGGAACAGAGGCTCCAGTGATGAAAGAAGGAAACGAAAGCAGTACAGCAAGAAGAAAGACACAGGGAACAGAGAGACTCCAGTGATGAAAGAAGGAAACGAAAGCAGTACAGCAAGAAGAAAGACACAGGGAACAGAGGCTCCAGTGATGAAAGAAGGAAACGAAAGCAGTACAGCAAGAAGAAAGACACAGGAACAGAGGCTCCAGTATGAAAGAAGGAAACGAAAGCAGTACAGCAAGAAGAAAGACACAGGGAACAGAGGCTCCAGTGATGAAAGAAGGAAACGAAAGCAGTACAGCAAGAAGAAAGACACAGGGAACAGAGGCTCCAGTGATGAAAGAAGGAAACGAAAGCAGTACAGCAAGAAGAAAGACACAGGGAACAGAGGCTCCAGTGATGAAAGAAGGAAACGAAAGCAGTACAGCAAGAAGAAAGACACAGGGAACAGAGGCTCCAGTGATGAAAGAAGGAAACGAAAGCAGTACAGCAAGAAGAAAGACACAGGGAACAGAGGCTCCAGTGATGAAAGAAGGAAACGAAAGCAGTACAGCAAGAAGAAAGACACAGGGAACAGAGGCTCCAGTGATGAAAGAAGGAAACGAAAGCAGTTACAGCAAGAAGAAAGACACAGGGAACAGAGGCTCCAGTGATGAAAGAAGGAAACGAAAGCAGTACAGCAAGAAGAAAGACACAGGGAACAGAGAGACTCCAGTGATGAAAGAAGGAAACGAAAGCAGTACAGCAAGAAGAAAGACACAGGGAACAGAGGCTCCAGTGATGAAAAGAAGGAAACGAAAGCAGTAAAAGCAAGAAGAAAGACACAGGGAACAGAGGCTCCAGTGATGAAAGAAGGAAACGAAAGCAGTACAGCAAGAAGAAAGACACAGGGAACAGAGGCTCCAGTGATGAAAGAAGGAAACGAAAGCAGTACAGCAAGAAGAAAACACAGGGAACAGAGGCTCCAGTGATGAAAGAAGGAAACGAAAGCAGTACAGCAAGAAGAAAGACACAGGGAACAGAGGCTCCAGTGATGAAAGAAGGAAACGAAAGCAGTACAGCAAGAAGAAAGACACAGGGAACAGAGGCTCCAGTGATGAAAGAAGGAAACGAAGCAGTACAGCAAGAAGAAAGACACAGGGAACAGAGGCTCCAGTGATGAAAGAAGGAAACGAAAGCAGTACAGCAAGAAGAAAGACACAGGAACAGAGGCTCCAGTGATGAAAGAAGGAAACGAAAGCAGTACAGCAAGAAGAAAGACACAGGGAACAGAGAGACTCCAGTGATGAAAGAAGGAAACGAAAGCAGTACAGCAAGAAGAAAGACACAGGGAACAGAGGCTCCAGTGATGAAAGAAGGAAACGAAAGCAGTACAGCAAGAAGAAAGACACAGGGAACAGAGAGACTCCAGTGATGAAAGAAGGAAACGAAAGCAGTACAGCAAGAAGAAAGACACAGGGAACAGAGGCTCCAGTGATGAAAGAAGGAAACGAAAGCAGTACAGCAAGAAGAAAGACACAGGGGAAAAGAGGCTCCAGTGATGAAAGAAGGAAACGAAAGCAGTACAGCAAGAAGAAAGACACAGGGAACAGAGAGACTCCAGTGATGAAAGAAGGAAACGAAAGCAGTACAGCAAGAAGAAAGACACAGGGAACAGAGGCTCCAGTGATGAAAGAAGGAAACGAAAGCAGTACAGCAAGAAGAAAGACACAGGGAACAGAGAGACTCCAGTGATGAAAGAAGGAAACGAAAGCAGTACAGCAAGAAGAAAGACACAGGGAACAGAGGCTCCAGTGATGAAAGAAGGAAACGAAAGCAGTACAGCAAGAAGAAAGACACAGGGAACAGAGGCTCCAGTGATGAAAGAAGGAAACGAAAGCAGTACAGCAAGAAGAAAGACACAGGGAACAGAGGCTCCAGTGATGAAAGAAGGAAACGAAAGCAGTACAGCAAGAAGAAAGACACAGGGAACAGAGGCTCCAGTGATGAAAGAAGGAAACGAAAGCAGTACAGCAAGAAGAAAGACACAGGGAACAGAGGCTCCAGTGATGAAAGAAGGAAACGAAAGCAGTACAGCAAGAAGAAAGACACAGGAACAGAGGCTCCA
>CM054142.1:72822857-72827857 GCA_028751875.1 Rapana venosa | reverse complement strand
CTCCCTCACCCCTCTCTCTCCTCTCTCTCCCCGTCTCTCCACTTCTCTCCGCCCCTCTCTCTCTCTCGCTCTCTCTCACTCTCTCCCCTCTCTCTCTCGTTTCCCCTCTTCTCTCCCCTCTCTCTCTCTCTTTTCCCGCCCCCTCTCTCATAGTCTTTCCCCTTAGTTACTCCCTTCTCCTTCCTTCATACATTTAAAGTTCCGGGGGGAGGGGGGGGGGGGGGGGGGGGGAGGGGGAAGGGGGGGGAAAAGGTGGGGGGGGGTGGGTGGTTGGGGGGTTGGGGGGGTGGTGGGGTTTGTGATGGGGATAATGTTGTGTGGGAGGGGGGGGGGGTTTTGGGGGTTCGTGTGTGGTGGTGTGTGTGTGTGTGTGTGTATGTTTTTGGTGTTTATGTTTTTGCGGGTGTGTGTGGAGGGGTGCTGAATGTGAGGTGGAAAATTTGAGGGGGGGGGGGAGGAGAGATTTTTATTTCTTTTTTTTTGGTTTATTTTTTTTTTTTATTCTTTTTTTTTTTTGGGGCCGGCACAAAATGGCATACCCCTTTCCCCCCCCCGAAAAGGGGAACGGTTTTTAAAAATGTTGCGTAATTTTTTTGCTTTTTGCATTAGCCAGGGGACATCGGTTTATAGTCTCACCGAGAGAGAGGAGAGAGAGAGAGAGAGAAGAGGGGAGAGAGGAGAAAAGGAGAGAGAGAAGAGAGAGAGTGGGGGGGGGAGGGGCGAAGAAAATAATAAAAAAAAAAATGAAGTGGAAAATTTGGCGGGAGCTGGCAACGCCCAGGCAAACGTGAAAGAGAAGACGGGGTGGCGTCAAAAAGGCAAGTCGTCAACCAGCTGCTCTAAAGACTAGGACCTGACAAAAACGCCCCACCCCACATACACCAATGCAAACGTGCAAAAGGGAATAGCACAGGGATTGCAGGTGAAATGCGCATTTGCGTTTTGTTTTTTGCGCGCGCCCTGCACACACACAACACGTACACACAAACACACACACACAAACACACAACAAACAAACACACAACACAACACACACACACAACCACACACACACACGGGACACAACACAAAAAGACACAACACACCCACAACACGGGCCACACAACACAGACACAAACACACACACACAAACACACAACCACACACACACACACACAAAAACACACACACAAAAACACACAAAACACACACAACCCCACACCCCCCCCAACACAAAAACCCACCCCCCCCCCTCACCCCAAAACACCACAGAAAAACCCCCCCACCTCACCACACGCACACGCAGACTCGGGAACCCTTTGTGCCCCTTGCAGTGAATGAACACACACACACACAAACACACCCCACACACACACACAGACTCAGAGAACGTCGTGACGTGCAGGTGAGGGTGAACGGGGACGGGGCTGCACGCGTGTGCCCCTCGTGGGGGGACCAGGTGCTGATCATCCAGGCACACAGCCCCCTGTCCCCGCTCCGCAGGACCCCAGGGCCCCCTCAGGGTGCAGCACTGCAGCAGCAGCAGGGGGGCAGCGCCAAAAGATTCCGGACCGCCCCTTTTGGACCTGGCCGGGGAGGGCCTTTACGGCAGCCGCGGGGAGCAGGGAAACGGGAGGGAAGGGTACCCCCACCAACCCCCAACCCGGCACAAGAGGGTACTGCCCCCGGGCCCCTTTACGTGAACACAGCTGCCCGGGGGGCGATGGGGGTTTTGGGTTTTTGAGTTTTAGCATGGGATGTTTTTGGGGTTTTTTTGGGGGTTTGAGTTTTTTTTTAGGATGGAGGATGTTTGTTGGGGGTTTTGGTTTTGAGTTTTTTTTAGGAAAGGGGAAATTTTGGGTTGGGGGTTTTTTTGGGGTTTGAGTTTTAGGGTTTGGGGAGGTTTTTTTTTGGGTTTTTTTAGTTTTTTGGATGGGAGTGTTTGGGTTTGGGGGGGTTTTTTGGTTTTTTAGGGTTTTTGGATTTGGGGATGTTTTTTTTTTGTTTTTTTTTAAAGGGTTGGGGATGTTTTTTTGGTTTTTTTTTTGGGTTTTTAGTTTTTGGATGGAGATGTTTTTTGTTTGTTTTTTTTGGAAAGGGAGATGTTTTTTGGTTTTTTTTTTTGGTTTTGGGGTTTTAGGGTGGAGATGTTTGTTGGTTTTTTTTGGGGTTTTGAGTTTTGCAGGAATGTTTTTTTTGGGGGTTTGGGTTATTTATTTTTGGTTTGGGGAATTTTTTTGGGTTTTTTTCGGTTTTATTTTTTGGGTGGAGATGTTTTTTTGGGTTTTTTTTTTTTTTGAGGGTTTTGGATTGGGGATTTTTTGTTGGGGTTTTGGGTTTTTTTGTTTTAGCAGGGAGATGTTTGGGTTGGGGTTTGTTTTTGGATGGGGGATGTTTGTTGGGGTGTTTGGTTTTTAGTTTCTTTTAGGATGAGGTGTTTGTTGGGTTTTTTTGGGGTTTTTATTTTTTGGATGGAGAATTTTTTTTTTTTGGGTTTTAGTTTTTTTGCAGGGAGATGTTTGTTTGTATTTGAAATTTTAGGGTGGAGAAAGGTTTTTTTGGGGGTTTTTTTTGGGGGTTTGAGTTTTTTTTTGGGTGGAGATGTTTTTGGGTTCTTGGTTTTTTGAGTTTAAAAAAGGGAGATTTTGTTGGGGTTTTTTTTGGGTTTTTTTTTTAAAGGGTGGAGATGTTTGGTTTGGGGGTTTTTGGTGGGGTTTTAGTTTTTTTTTTGGAGGGGGAAGGTTTTTTGGGGTTTTTTGGGGTTTTAGGTTTTTTTTTTGGGTGGGATGTTTGTTTTGGGGGTTTTTTTGTTTGGTTTTTTTTAGGGTGGAGGGTGTTTTTTTTGGGGTTTTTTTTGGGGGTTTTAGTTTTTTTAGGATGGAGAAAGTTTTTTGGTTTTTTTCGTTTTTTTAATTTTGGCGTGGAGAAGTTTGTTGGTTTTTTTGGTTTTTAGTTTTAGGATGGAGAGGTTTTTTGGGGGGTTTTTTTTGGGGTTTGAGTTTTAAGGGAGGGAGATGTTTTTTTGGGGGGTTTTGGTTTTTAGTTTTTGGAAAGGAAAATATTTGTTGGGTTTTTTGGGGTTTTTGGGTGGAGATATTTTTTTGGTTTTTTTTTTTTGGAAATTTTTGCAGGGGGATGTTTGTTGTTTTTTTTGGTGTTTGAGTTTTTTTTGGATGGAATATTTGTTGGGTTTTTTTTGGTTTTTTAGGTTTTTTTGGGGAGATATTTGTTGGGTTTTTTTTGGGTTTTAGGTTTTTTTTTGATGGAGAGGGGTTTTTTTTTTTAAGGTTTTTTTTTTTTATTTTTGGATGGAAAGTTTGTTTTGGGGTTTTTTTAGTTTTTGAAAGAGATGTTTGTTGGGGTTTTTTTTGGGTTTTTAGTTTTAGGATGGAGATTTTGGGGGGTTTTTTTGGGGGTTTTTGAGTTTTAAACATGAGATGTTTGTTGGGTTTTTTTTGGTTTTTTTGGGGTTTTTGGATGGAATTTTTTTTTGGGTTTTTTTTTGGAGGGGGAGGGTTTTTTTGGGTTTTTTGGGGGGTTTATTTTTAAACAGTGAGATTTTTTGTTGGGTTTTTTGGTTTTTTAGTTTTTTTAGGATGAATGTTTGTTGGGGTTTTTTTTTTGTGGTTTTGAGGGGGAAAAATTTTTTGGGGTTTTTTTGGTTTTTTAAATTTTTGGGTGGGGATGTTTGTTTGGTTTTTGGTTTTTTAGTTTTGGATGGGGGTGTTTTGGGTTGGGGTTTTTTGGGTTTTTTATTTTTGGGGGGATGTTTGTTGGGGTTTTTTGGTTTTGGGGTTTTAGGAAAGGGGGGTTTGTTGGGTTTTTGGTTTTGAGTTTTAGGGTGGGGATGTTTTTTTGGTTTTTTTTTTTAGGATGGAGGTTGTTTTTTTGGGTTTTTTTTGGTTTTTTAGTTTTTTTAGGGTGGGGATGTTTTTGGGGGTTTTTTTTGGGGTTTGAGTTTTTTTTTTTTGGATGGAGAAGGGTTTGGGGGGATTTTGGGGTTTTTAGTTTTAGCATGGAGATTTTTTGGGTTTGGGTTTTTTTTTTTGTTTGGTTTTTGCAGGAATGTTTGTTGGGTTTTTTAGTTTTAGGGAGGGGGGAAAGTTTGTTGGGTTTTTTTGGTTTTTTTAGTTTGGGGCAGTGGAAAGTTTTGTAGGGGTTTTTGGGTTTTTGGGGTTTTTTGGGTGGAGAAAGTTTTTTTGAGGTTTTTGTTTTTTTAGTTTTTGGGTGGGGGTGTTTGTTGAGGTTTTTTTTTTTTGATTTTTTTTTTTTTTGGATGGGGTGTTTGGGTTTGGGGTTTTTTTGGGGTTTTTAATTTTAGCAGGGAATTTTGTTGGTTTTTTTTTGGGGTTTTTAGTTTAGGATTGATATTTTTTTTTGGGGGGTTTTAGTTTTTGGATGGGGGGTTTGTTTTTTTTTTTTTTTTTGAGTTTAAACGGGGATGTTTGTTGGGTTTTTTTGGTTTTTTAGTTTTAGCAGGGGGATTTTTTTTGGTGTTTGAGTTTTTTGGGATGGATATTTTTTTTGAGGTTTTTTTTTTTTGAGTTTTTTAGGATGGAATGTTTTTGGGGGTTTTTTTTTTTTAGTTTTTTGGATGGAGATGTTTTTTTGGGGGGTTTTGGTTTTTGGGGTTTTTTGGATGGGGAGTTTGTTGGGGTTTTTGTTTTCAGTTTTTGGAGGAGATGTTTTTTGGGTTTTTGGTTTTTTTTTTTTTTAGGGTGGAGGAATTTTTTTTGGGTTTTTTTTTTTTGAGTTTTTGATGGAGATGGGGGGTTTTTTTTTTTTGGGTTTTTTTTATATGATGGGGTGTTTTTTTGTTTTTTTTGGGTTTTTAGTTTTTTGATGGAGAAGTTTGTTTTGGGGTTTTTTGTTTTTAAATTTTAAGAGGATAATTTGGGGGGATTTTTGGGGGTTTTTATTTTAAGGGGGGAATATTTGGGTTGGGGTTTTTGGGGTTTTAGTTTTAGAAAGGAGATTTTTTGGGATTTTGGGTTTTTTAGTTTTAGGATGGGGAGTTTTCT
>CM054142.1:72795357-72807857 GCA_028751875.1 Rapana venosa | reverse complement strand
GCTATCGGAATTGTCTTGTGGTGGCGATTACACACACAATATTGGTGTTGGTTGAAATAGTGTTTATTATACAGTAATGGGAACAACGTTGACAACAAAGAGCATTGTGGAATCCCAGCAGCAACCAGCAGCTTGTTGTTGTTGTTGACTTCAATTTTACGTCTGTTCACTTTTAGTGATATTAGACAACCAGCTTGCGGCTGATGGTGTGTCTGCTCAAGTCAACAATGACTCTCCCCAAAAGTCCTTCAGATGACACTGTAAACCGAGGCCCCCTGTGCGAACGCGTGCGGAACATCTTGCGCACACGTTAAAACCCGTTCCGCTTTTCGGAAGAGTAGACCATTGTGTGCCGGTAGGGACGGATGACAAAACTGGCAAAACTGCATACACACGGGGACTGGATGAAAAAAAGCATATGGGTGCTTATTTCATAAAAAAATAAATAAATGAAAATTAACATGAACATGACGCCGCTGAGTTGTAAACTGTAAACCAATAAAACAACTGCAACGATTGCAAGCTTTACTAACATAAAAATTTTTTTTAAAGGAAAATAACATAAGGAAAAAACGAAATAACATGAGAAAAAAGGGGAAATAACATAAGAGAAAAAGAAAATAACATAAGAGAAAAGGGGTAAATAACATAAGAAAACAAAAGGAAAATAACATAAGATAAAAGGAAAATAACATAAGAAAAAGGAAAAATAGCATAAGAAAAAAATGGCATAAGAAAAAGGGGAAACAACATTAAAAAAGGGAAATAACATAAGAAAAACAAAATAACGTAAGAAAAAAGGAAAATAAAAGAAAAAAAGGAAAATAACAAAAGAAAAAAAGGAAATAACATAAGAAAAAACAAAATAACGTAGAAAAAAGGAAAATAAAAGAAAAAAGGAAAATAACATAAGAAAAAAAGGAAAATAACATAAGAAAAAAAGGAAAGTAACATAAGAAAAAAGGGAAATAACATAAGAAAAAAAGGGAAATAACATAAGAAAAAAAGGGAAATAACATAAGAAAACAAGCCTCGTTATACAATAAACACACGAAAAAGTAATGAGAATAGGAACCAGACAGAGAGGGAGAGAGATAGAGACAGACAGACAGACAGACAGACAGACAGACAGAGAAATGCAGAGAGATACAGAGAGAGAGCAATTTCAGAAAAGACCACCAAGGTCAAAAAAGAATTCGGTCAACTAGACAAGACAACTCTCAAGGTTCACCCTCTAACATAACATAACATAACATAACATAACATAACGTAACATAACATAACATACACACCACCACCACCACCACCACCACCACCACCACCACCAGCAGAAATGCCTGACCAAGGAACGGGCAGAAAGAGCGCTAGACATGGGAAAGGACGGGGGACATTTCCCCTGGGATGGTATTGGCCTACCCCGGAGACTGAAGTTGCCCCCCCTGTTGTCAGGGTCTCGCGAGGCCAGCAACCCCGCGGCCAACAACCGCATCTCCGTGGAGTTCCTGGTGCACGTGTACGAGGACGCCGCCTACGTGGGCAACAGCTACACCGTGGCCGCCGCCGTGGAGATCGGCCCGCAGAAGATCTGGGCCGGCCAGATCCAGGTCCTGGCCTCTGCCTTCACCCCGACCTCGGTAAGTCACCGCTGCTGTAGTCAGTCACTGTGTAGTCAGTCAGTCACTGCTGTAGTCAGTCATTGCTGTAGTCAGTCACTGCTGTAGTCAGTCACTGCTGTAGTCAGTCACTGCTGTAGTAAGTCATTGCTGTAGTAAGTCACTGCTGTAGTAAGTCACTGCTGTAGTAAGTCACTGCTGTAAGTCACTGCTGTAGTAAGTCACTGCTGTAAGTCACTGCTGTAGTAAGTCATTGCTGTAGTAAGTCACTGCTGTAGTAAGTCATTGCTGTAGTAAGTCACTGCTGTAGTAAGTCACTGCTGTAGTAAGTCACTGCTGTAAGTCACTGCTGTAGTAAGTCACTGCTGTAAGTCACTGCTGTAGTAAGTCATTGCTGTAGTAAGTCACTGCTGTAGTCAGTCACTGCTGTAGTAAGTCACTGCTGTAGTAAGTCACTGCTGTAAGTCACTGCTGTAAGTCACTGCTGTAGTAAGTCACTGCTGTAGTAAGTCACTGCTGTAGTAAGTCACTGCTGTAGTAGTCAGTCACTGCTGTAGTCAGTCACTGCTGTAAGTCACTGCTGTAGTAAGTCACTGCTGTAGTAAGTCAGTCACTGCTGTAGTAAGTCACTGCTGTAGTAAGTCACTGCTGTAGTAAGTCACTGCTGTAGTAAGTCACTGCTGTAGTAGTAAGTCACTGCTGTAGTCAGTCACTGCTGTAGTCAGTCACTGCTGTAGTAAGTCACTGCTGTAGTAAGTCACTGCTGTAGTAAGTCAGTCACTGCTGTAGTAAGTCACTGCTGTAAGTCACTGCTGTAGTCAGTCACTGCTGTAGTAAGTCACTGCTGTAGTAAGTCAGTCACTGCTGTAGTAAGTCACTGCTGTAGTAAGTCAGTCACTGCTGTAGTAGTAAGTCACTGCTGTAGTAGTAAGTCACTGCTGTAGTCAGTCACTGTAGTAAGTCACTGCTGTAGTAAGTCACTGCTGTAGTAGTAAGTCAGTCACTGCTGTAGTAAGTCACTGCTGTAGTAAGTCACTGCTGTAGTAAGTCACTGCTGTAGTAAGTCACTGCTGTAGTAGTCAGTCACTGCTGTAGTAAGTCACTGCTGTAAGTCACTGCTGTAGTAAGTCACTGCTGTAGTAAGTCACTGCTGTAGTAAGTCAGTCACTGCTGTAGTAAGTCACTGCTGTAGTAAGTCACTGCTGTAGTAAGTCACTGCTGTAGTAGTAAGTCACTGCTGTAGTCAGTCACTGCTGTAGTCAGTCACTGCTGTAGTAAGTCACTGCTGTAGTAAGTCAGTCACTGCTGTAGTAAGTCACTGCTGTAAGTCACTGCTGTAGTCAGTCACTGCTGTAGTCAGTCACTGCTGTAGTAAGTCACTGCTGTAGTAAGTCACCGCTGTAGTCAGTCACTGCTGTAGTAAGTCACTGCTGTAGTAAGTCAGTCACTGCTGTAGTAAGTCACTGCTGTAGTAAGTCACCGCTGTAGTCAGTCACTGCTGTAGTAAGTCACTGCTGTAGTAAGTCACTGCTGTAGTAAGTCACCGCTGCTGTAGTCAGTCACTGCTGTAGTCAGTCACTGCTGTAGTAGTAAGTCACTGCTGTAGTAAGTCACCGCTGCTGTAGTCAGTCACTGCTGTAGTCAGTCACTGCTGTAGTCAGTCACTGCTGTAGTAAGTCACTGCTGTAAGTCACTGCTGTAAGTCACTGCTGTAAGTCACTGCTGTAGTAAGTCACTGCTGTAGTAAGTCAGTCACTGCTGTAGTAAGTCACTGCTGTAGTCAGTCACTGCTGTAGTCAGTCACTGCTGTAGTAAGTCAGTCACTGCTGTAGTCAGTCACTGCTGTAGTCAGTCACTGCTGTAGTCAGTCACTGCTGTAGTCAGTCACTGCTGTAAGTCAGCTGTAGTAAGTCACTGCTGTAGTCAGTCACTGCTGTAGTCAGTCACTGCTGTAAGTCAGCTGCTGTAAGTCAGTCACTGCTGTAAGTCAGCTGTAAGTCACCTGTAGTAAGTCACTGCTGTAAGTCACTGTAGTAAGTCACTGCTGTAGTAAGTCACTGCTGTAGTAAGTCACTGCTGTAAGTCACTGCTGTAAGTCACTGCTGTAGTAAGTCACTGCTGTAGTAAGTCACTGCTGTAGTAAGTCACTGCTGTAGTAAGTCACTGCTGTAGTAAGTCACTGCTGTAAGTCACTGCTGTAAGTCACTGTAGTAAGTCACAGCTGTAAGTCACTGCTGTAAGTCACTGCTGTAAGTCACTGCTGTAGTAAGTCACTGCTGTAAGTCACTGCTGTAAGTCAGCTGTAGTAAGTCACAGCTGTAAGTCAGCTGTAGTAGGTCACTGCTGTAAGTCAGCTGTAGTAAGTCACAGCTGTAAGTCAGCTGTAAGTCAGCTGTAGTAGGTCACTGCTGTAAGTCAGCTGTAAGTCAGCTGTAGTAGGTCACTGCTGTAAGTCAGCTGTAAGTCACCGCTGTAAGTCACTGCTGTAAGTCACAGTTGTATGTCACCGCTGTAAGTCACTGCTGTAAGTCACTGCTGTAAGTCACTGTAGTAAGTCACTGCTGTAAGTCACTTGTAAGTCACTGTGTAAGTCACTGCTGTAAGTCAGCTGTAAGTCACCGCTGTAAGTCACTGCTGTAAGTTAGCTGTAAGTCACCGCTGTAAGTCACTGCTGTAAGTTAGCTGTAAGTCACTGGAGGTCAGCTGTAAGTCACTGCTGTAAGTCAGCTGTAAGTCAGTTGTAAGTCACTGCTCTAAGTCACTGCTGTAAGTTAGCTGTAAGTCACTGGGGGTCAGGTGTAAGTCACTGGAGGTCAGTTGTAAGTCACTGGAGGTCAGGTGTAAGTCACTGGAGGTCAGGTGTAAGTCACTGGGGGTCAGGTGTAAGTCACTGGGGGTCAGGTGTAAGTCACTGGGGGTCAGGTGTAAGTCACTGCAGGTCAGCTGTAAGTCGCTGTAGGTCAGCTGTGGTGATGGGGAGAGCGCGTCGCCACAAGTACAGCGCCACCCATTTTTTTCTATGCTGTACTATGTTATACTATGCTATGCTATGCTATGCAATACTAGACTAGACTAGACTAGACCATACCATACTATACAACACAACACCACACTACACCCCACGACCCTACGCTACACTCCACTCCACTCCACTACACCACACCACACCACACCACACCACACTACACTACACTAAACTACACTACACTACACCACACCACACCCCACACACTCCCCCACTCCACTCACCTACACTACACACACTACACTACACTACACTGCACCCACTACACTACACCACACCACACTACACTAAACTACACTACAAATACACTACACTACACTGACACCACACCACACTACACTACACTACACTACACTGCACCACACTACACCACACCACACTACAATACACACACCGCATCGCAAATACACTACACCACACCCACACCACACCCACCCACACCACAATCCACACCACACCCACACCCACACAACCCCACACACCACCCACACCACCCACACCACACCACACCACACACCCACACCCCCACACCAACCACCCACCCACCCACCCACAATCCACACCACCACCACACACCACCCACAACCCACCACCCACACCACACCACCAACCACACCACACCACACCCCCACACCACACCCTACAACTCACACCACACACCACACACACCCACAACCACACCCACCACAATCCACACCACACACACCCACCCCCACACCACCCCACACCACACCACACACAACCCACACCACAAAACCCACACACACCACAATCCACCACACACCACACCACAATCCACCCCACCACCACACCACAAACCACCACCAACCACACCACACCACCACACCCACACCCACACCACAATCCACACCCCACACCCACACACCCAACCACACCACCACCACACCACAATCCACACCACACCACACCACACCACACACCACACCACACCACACCACACCACACCACACCCACACCACACCACCCACAACCACACCCACCACAACACCAACAACCACCACCACAACCCACACCACACACCACCCACAACCCACACACACACCACACCACACCACACCACAACCACCACACCACACACCACACCACACACACCACAACCACACCACACCACACCAACACCCCACACCCACACCAAACACCCACACCACATCCACCCACACAACACACACCACACCACCACAACCACACCCACACCACAACACCACACCACAACCACACCACACCACACCACACCACATCCACACCACACCACACCACACCACCCACAACCACCAACCACACCACACACACCACACAACCCAAACACACCACACCACAACACACCACACCACACCAACCACCACACACCACCACAATCCCACCACACACACACACCCACACACACACACCACACACCCACACCCCACAACACCACCAACCACAAACACACACACCACACAACAACACACACCACTCCACACTGCACTCTTCTCCACACTTCTGCACACTCCCCTGTCTGCCTGCCTGCCTGCCCTTCTGCAGGGCCTGAAGCCCTCCCTGGCGGTGGTGCCGGGCGGCTCTGGCAAGGTGTCCACCGTGTCCCCGCTGCTGATGACGCTGGACATCACGCTGCAGCAGAGCACCACCGGCAGATACGCCCTGGAGGTGCTGGCGCCCTTCAACCACTCCGCCGCCGTCTTCCAGGTACACACACTGCTGACTGACTGGCTGACTGGCTGACTGACTGACTGACTGGCTGGCTGACTGGCTGGCTGGCTGGCTGGCTGACTGGCTGGCTGGCTGGCTGGCTGACTGACTGGCTGACTGGCTGGCTGGCTGACTGGCTGACTGACTGGCTGGATGACTGACTGGCTGGCTGGCTGACTGGCTGGCTGACTGGCTGGCTGACTGACTGGCTGGACTGGACTGACTGGCTGGCTGACTGACTGACTGACTGACTGGCTGACTGACTGACTGACTTGATGCTGGACTGACTGACTGGCTGACTGACTGGCTGACTGATGGGTGACTGATGCTGACTGATGCTGCTGGCTGGACTGACACTGACTGACTGACTGGCTGACTGACTGGCTGTGACTGGCTGATGGCTGATTGACTGGCTGACTGATGACTGGCTCGGCATAGACAAACTGACGTGCAATGCCTGCCTCTGACGCTGACTTGCTGTCTTTTCTTTTCTTCCTCTTGCCATCGCATATGCTCTTTCTCTGTCTGTCTGCTGCTTTTCTTTCTTTTCTTCTTCTTTGTCTTCTTCTTTTCTTCTTCTGTCTGTCTGTTCTGTCTTCTGTCTGTCTGTCTGTCTGTCTGTTTTCTGTTGTTCTTCCTGTCTGTCTTTCGCGTTCTTGTCTTTCTCTTTCTTGTTCTTTTGTGTTTTCTGTCTTGTTTTGTTTCCTGCATGAAGCTATGGTGTTTATCCCATGCAGGTATTGCCACACCACATTTCTCGTTTTGTTTGTGTTGTGTGTGTGGACGTTGTTGCCCTGCATGAAGGTAGGTGCCTGTATCCCGACTTCGGGGTGATCTCAAACACGCCACCAGTTGTGCTGGCTTGTGTGTGTGTGTGTGTGTGTGTGTGTGTGTGTGTGTGTGTGTGTGTGTGTGTGTGTGTGTGTGTCTGTGTGTGTGTGTGTGTGTGTGTGTGTGTGTGTGTGTGTGTGTGTGGTGCGTGTGTGTGTGTGTGCGTATTTGTCATCCGTTCTTACTGGCGCGAATGACCTACTCTTTCGAAAGGCAGAGCGGGTTTTCACGTGTGTGAGAGATGTTCTGCTGTGTTCGGGGGAATCCCTTGAACAGACGTGCGTCTTGATGGTGGCTAGAACCGGGTTTGACCTCAGGCCGTCAACTCGTCAGCCGAGTGCAACTCTCTACCCACCAGGCTCTCCCTCCCCTCTCGCCCTCCCCGCCCCGCCTTAGCTTAATGTTTAGCTTAGTCTGTCATGAGCGAAAATGCGTCACGCTGCCGTTAGGCGCCTGACACGTCAGGCCCGGCCCAGCCCATCCGACTTTGGCGTGGGAAAGAATTGTTATCTGTGAAGTCTTTTTGGAGAGAGGAAAAAAAGGCAGGCGAATAAACCAAGAAGACAAAGTAGACACTACAAGAAGAAGTTGACAGGAAAAACAGGAAGAAAGAGAGGGATAGAAAAGAAGGAATTCCTAGAACAGAATTTTCAGAAAGTGAGGATCGTATTTATATTGCCAACCCCCCCTCCCCCCCCCCCTTCCTTCGCTACATCCCCACATTATTTGAAACGGTAAAGGTGTCCCATAGCCTCCGTGGTGGTAGGGGAGCGAGGCGTCAAAGACCTCACTTTTCTAGGGGCCAGCATATTGAGGGCAGCGGCGCCCATCTCCTCTCCCTCGATGCTTCACCTTCCCTTACCCTAAAGAGGGCAGGTACCCATTTACAGCAGCTGGGTGAACTGGGGGACTATACTGAAGCCAAGGCGTGGCGCAAACAGTCACCCATCCAAATGGTAACCACGCTCGACGCTGCTTAACTTGGCTGAGGGAAAGCGAGTGCTCTGACCACTGAGTTATGGCGTGCACTATGTATTCCTTGACGTTCTCTCTCCTGTGGGACGGGATAGCTCAGTGGTCGGAGCACTCGCTTTCCCCCAGCCAAGTTAAGCAGTGTCGACGTGGTTACCAGTTGGATGGGTGACCGTTTGCGCGCCTTGGCTTCAGTACAGTTCCCCCAGTTCACCCAGCTGTAAATGGGTACCTGCCCTCTTTAGGGTCAGGGAAGGTAAAGCAGCGAGGGAGAGGAGATGGGCGCCGCCCTCAATATGCTGGCCCCTAGAGAAGTGAGGTCTCTGACGCCTCGCTCCCCTACGACCTTATAGGTTATGGGACTCCTTTACCTTTACCTTACCTCTCTCCTCCTCCTTGTTGTTGCCAGCTGTGCTCCCTGCGCGTGGTGGGCGTGGGCACCAACATGGCCTGCCTGAACAGCACCCCCTCCCCCTCCTACTCCTCGCGCGGCAGCCCCCAGCACACGGACAGGGTGTACCTGGACCTGGGCGTGGTCAGCAACGTGGGGCCCTGGGGCTGGCAGCCCTACAACCTCACCCAGCCCTCCGCCACGCCCCCTGACGTCTTGAGGCTGCAGTTCATGGTCAAGGCCACCGACCACGCCCTGGCCACGCCGGGGTCACAGCACGGGGTCACGCTGGGGCTGTACATTGGCGACGCGCGCATCGTGGTGGGCACGTACACCGTGGAGGTGGAGGCCCCCCCCACCCTGCCCAACATCACCGTCAGTGTCCCGACCAGTTGTGGGCTGCTGTCTGTCTGCCTGTCTGTCTGTCTGTCGCTGTGTCTGTCTGTCTGTCTGTCGCTGTGTCTGGCTGGTGTTCTGTCTGTGTGTGTGTGTGTGCGTGCGTGTGTGGGTGTGCGTGTGTGTGTGTGTTTGTGTGTGCGTGTGTGTGTGTGCGTGTGTGTGTGTGTGTGTGTGTGTGTATGTGTGTGTGTGTGTTGTGTGTGTGTGTTTGTGCGCGTGTGAATGTGTGTATGTGTGTGTGTGCGTGGTGTGTGTGTGTGTGTTCGCGTGTGTGTGCGTGTGTGTGTGTATGTGTGTGTGTGTGTGCGTGTGTGTGTGTGTGCGTGTGTGTGTGTGTGCGCGCGTGTGTGCGCGTGTGTGTGTGCGCGTGTGAATGTGTGTGTGCGTGTGTGTGTGTGTGTGTGAGAGAGAAGAGAGAGAGAGAGAGAGAGAGAGAGAGAGAGAGAGAGAGAGAGAGAGAGAGAAGAGAAGAGAGAGACGGGGGGTGGGGGGGAAGAAATAACGATAAGGATAACGTCATTTTATTTTCTGAGGATAATAGAATAAGCACAAGAGAGAGAGAGAGGGGAGAGAGAGGGGGGAGGAGAGGGAGAGAAAGAGAGGGGGGGGGGGGAGATAGAGTGAGGGGAGAAAGAGAGAGAAAGAGAGTGTGTATGTGTGTGAGTCTGTGGGTGGCTGTCTCTTTCTCTCAGAGTGTGTGTGTGTGTGTGTGTGTGTGTGTGTGTGTGGTGTGTGTGTGTCTGTCTGTCTGTCTATGTCTGTGTGTGTTCGTTCGTTCTGGTATTCAAAGTCTCTAAGTGATATTAGACGGCGCGGGGGGGAGGGGGGGGGGGGAGACCTGTAGCAAAAACAATAGAAGACAGACGTAAAGAGAGTCATGTAACAGATTGATGTGTGTGTGTGTGCGTGTGTGCGCGCGTGTGTGTCTGTGTGCGTTGTATGTGTGTATGTGCGCGTGATGTTAGTGTGTGCGTCTTTGTGTGTGTCTGTGTGCGTGTGTGTGTGCGCGCGCGTGTGTGTGTGTTTGTGTGTGTGTGCGCGCGTGTGTGTGTGTCTGTGTGCGTTGTATGTGTCTATGTGTGCGTTGTATGTGATGTGTGATGTGTGTGTGTGTGTCTTTGTATGTATGTGTGTGTGTGTGGTTGTGACAGGCGGAAACCACCCCGGTCTGGGCGCTGGCCTTCCTGGGCGGCAGCGACAACGTGCGCATCGGGGGGGCGGGTCAGCTGCTGCTGACCATCACCACCAGGCGCAACACCGTGTACTCGCCCTTCGACCTGGAGGCGCTGATGCCCAACAGCAGCACGGGCGGCCCCCAGGTGTCGCTGTGTCGGGTGCACCTGCACTCCGTGGGATCCAACCTGCCCTGTGTTCTGCCCACTGCCGTCAACCGCTCCATCACCTTCACCTCCTCCTTCAACGTCACGCCCGCGTGAGTGGTGTGGGGGGGTGGTGTGGGGGGTGGGGGGGGGTGGTGTGTGTCCCACCATCCCATCTGTACAGCGCAGAGAGCACAGGCCAGAATGCATTCGTAAACATGAATACACACACACATACATACATACATATAACCACAGAGGCCAGCACATACACACACACACACACACCACCACCACCACCACACACACCATCATCATCATCACCAACATCATCATCATCATCACCACCATCATCACACTATCACCACCATCATCATCATCATCATCACCACCACCATCATCAGCTCCACCACCACCATCATCATCACCACTATCACCACCACCATCATCATCATCACCACCTACCATCATCATCCATCACCACCACCAACCATCATCATCACATCATCATCACTCCCCCCATCCCTCCTCTCCACCATCCCTCCTCTCCATCCCTCCTCTCCCTCCCTCCTCTCCATCCCCTCCCATCCTCCTCTCCATCCCTCCTCTCCATCCCTCCTCTCCATCCCTCCTCTCCATCCCTCCTCTCCATCCCTCCTCTTCCATCCCTCCTCTCCATCCCTCTCATCCCTCCTCTCCATCCCTCCTCTCCTCCCTCCATCCCTCCTCTCCATCCCTCCTCCCTCCCTCCTCCATCCCTCCCTCTCCATCCCCTCCTCCTCCCATCATCCCTCCATCCCTCCTCTCCATCCCTCCTCTCCATCCCTCCTCTCCATCCCTCCATCCCTCCTCTCCATCCCTCCTCTCCATCCCCCTCCCTCCTCTCCATCCCTCCTCCCTCCCTCCATCCCATCCCTCCATTCTCTCCATCCCTCATCCCTCTCCATCCCTCCTCCCATCTCCCTCCATCCCTTCCTCTCCATCCTCCTCCCATCCTCTCCATCCCTCCCTCCATCCTCCTCCTCTCCATCCCTCCCCTCCCCTCCTCCATCCCTCCCTCCATCCCTCCTCTCCATCCCTCCTCTCCATCCCTCCCTCCCTCCTCTCCATCCCTCCTCTCCATCCCTCCCCTCCCTCCTCTCCATCCCTCCTCTCCATCCCTCCTCTCCATCCCTCCCTCCCTCCATCCCTGCCTGCCTGCCTGCCTGTGTGCAGGGTGTATGACCGCGCGGCCCTGAGCCTGCAGTCACTGTGTAACCAGGAGGTGCAGAACGACACGGAGCAGGACAAGCTGGTGCTCAAGGTCGGCTTCAAGCTCCACGCCAACGCCGGCCTCACCAACGGGACAGAACTCTGGCCCTCCGTGGGCGTGATGTTCTCCCCTTACAAGATGTGGGTGGGTCAGCTCAAAGCCGTGGCCCGGGATGACCTGCCCAATGCCGTGAGTGGCCTGAGACACGGGGCGGTCTGCTGCCGCCTTCGTGGCTGCTTGATTGGCTGGCTGCTTGGTTGGTTGATTGGTTGCTTGATTGGTTGCTTGCTTGATTGGTTGCTTGCTTGGTTGATTGGTTGCTTGGTTGGTTGATTGGTTGCTTGGCTGGCTGGCTGCTTGGTTGCTTGCTTGGTTGCTTGGTTGGTTGATTGGTTGCTTGGTTGGTTGATTGGCTGCTTGCTTGGTTGCTTGCTTGGTTGGTTGATTGGCTGCTTGGATGGTTGCTTGATTGGTTGCTTGGTGGGCTGGTTGGTTGGTTTGAAAGAGACAGTTTTGAAATAAGCCGAATGGTGTTGAATGAAGGAGTGCAGCTCGGGGGTGGGGTGGGGTGGGGACTTTTCCAGGAGTGTCAGTGGTCTGGATTTATCTGCCAAACTTGACGATTTGTGCTTTCAGTTCTGAATTTATGTGCCAAACTTGACGATTTGTGCTTTCAGTTCTGAATTTATGTGCCAAACTTGACGATTTGTGCTTTCAGTTCTGAATTTATGTGCCAAACTTGACGATTTGTGCTTTCAGTTATGAATTTATGTGCCAAACTTGACGATTTCTGCTTTCAGTTCTTAATTTATGTGCCAAACTTGACGATTTCTGCTTTCAGTTCTGAATTTATGTGCCAAATTTGACGATTTCTGCTTTCAGTTCTTGAATTTATGTGCCAGACTTGACGATTTGAGCTTTCAGTTCTTGAATTTATGTGCCAGACTTGATGATTTCAGCTTTCAGTTCTGAATTCATGTGGCAAAGTTAT
>CM054142.1:72787857-72790357 GCA_028751875.1 Rapana venosa | reverse complement strand
ATATATATATATATATATATATATATATATATATATATATATATATATATATATATATATATATATATATATAAAATTCTTTTACACAACCTATATGATCTAGAGGTGGCTGAAGCTGATGGAAAACACGGATGCAGGCCTACAGGCTGTACCGCCCTGCCAGTCGGGTGCGTGAACTCATTTCTGATTCACACGCTAGACAAAGGTGACCACCGGACGGCACACAGAAAGCCAACAAACACACGCACACACAAAGCTGGTTTGCTCCAGCTCTCTAAAAGGAAGCCTGCTCACACGACAGAGCTGGAAGTCGGCCAGTGGCGCTGTGTGCGGCGCCTTTCTGTTCTCTTTGTGCTTTCTTTGACAATGCCCGGGGTTTGTGTTTGATTTCCTTGCATAATTTAATCCACCCCGGGTGGTGAATTCTCGGCGTTAAGGCGGCAATCGATATTGATCGATCCTGTGCGCGGAGCTAGGCCGGGTATGGAGGCCTCTCTCTGATCGATACTGTCCTGCCTCTCCAAACACGGCTCCGGCAGAATGATGGCGCTCCAACGGCTGCAGCATACCCCCCCCCCCCCTGTACTGACGTGAATAAGGAATGGTGACAAGTCCCTGCATTACCCCCCCCCCCCCCTGTACTGAATAAGGAATGGTGACAAGTCCCTGCATTACCCCCCCCCCCCCCCTGTACTGACGTGAATAAGGAATGGTGACAAGTCCCTGCTGCATTACCCCCCCTGTACTGACGTGAATAAGGAATGGTGACAAGTCCCTGCATTACCCCCCCCTGTACTGAATAAGGAATGGTGACAAGTCCCTGCTGCATTACCCCCCTGTACTGACGTGGATAAGGAATGGTGACAAGTCCCTGCATTACCCCCCCTGTACTGAATAAGGAATGGTGACAAGTCCTGCATTACCCCCCCCTGTACTGAATAAGGAATGGTGACAAGTCCCTGCTGCATTAGCCCCCCTGTACTGACGTGAATAAGGAATGGTGACAAGTCCCTGCATTACCCCCCTGTACTGAATAAGGAATGGTGACAAGTCCCTGCATTACCCCCCCTGTACTGAATAAGGAATGGTGACAAGTCCCTGCATTACCCCCCCTGTACTGACGTGAATAAGGAATGGTGACAAGTCCCTGCATTACCCCCCCTGTACTGACGTGAATAAGGAATGGTGACAAGTCCCTGCTGCATTACACTTGTCTGCACAGCCCTGCTCTGCATTGTCCAAGCCTCTTTCACCAGCACTTTAAACACCCCAGCTATGCTGTGTAGGATTGTGCCGGGGTGGCCAGGCTGTGGGGTGGTGGGGTGGCCAGGCTGTGGGGTGGTGGGGTGGTCAGTACATCCTGCTGGACTGGCCCAAGGTCAGGGAGAGCCTGCCCAAACAAAGGCCTGTGTGGCCTGGTGGTTCATGAATCACATGGCCTTTGATAGGAGCGACAGTCCATTGCCAGCAGGCACGTCCACAGACTTTCATATGGAAACTGAGAAAACATGGGCCTAGAATATGATCTTTTAAAATTTCTATTTCAGAAAAAAACGTGTTTGTCATGTTACTAAGTCTTTTTTTAAATAGTTGTTTATATTACTTTTAGCTTGTATTGTTTGTCTTTCCTCTATCTCCCTTGTCTTTGATGTGGGGTTTAAAAAAAACCTATAACAAGAATGATTTTTAGATTGTTTTGGTTACAATATAATTGTGTCTTTAGGCTTTCCAGACATTTGTTACGATATTCTAGCACATCATTTTTAACGCGTTACCACCGAGTACACTATTCCACTCTTTCACTCTTTTCAGGCACTATCTTCAAGAGAGAAAGTTTTTTCTTTTTTTCTTTTTTTTCTTATTCACGATTTTCTGCGAGACAATCTGGTTTCTTTTTTAAAAACTTTTTTATTTTATTAATCTTACGATTTTGAATGAGACAATCTGATTAGACGCATTAAAGCAAAAAATTGCAAGTGGTTTTTTAATAATAATATAAAAACATAATAACAACAACAACAACAAATAAAACCTGACTAAAGAAGGGAACGTTTTTCTCTCATACAACATAGTTTGACTGCAATAGGCGCCAATCAAACAGAGCATTTAAAAGGACAACACAAGACAAGACTAGACCAGACCACAACACAAGACCACAGACAACACAACACAAGACAAGACCACAAGACAAGATTCAACGGTCATGCCGGTCTGCCAGGATGCTGATCAAACTTATGGAAGGCTGCAGACAGCCACAGGGGGAGGGAGCGTTCACCCCCTGCTTCATCAGCTGACCACAGGGGGAGGGAGCGTTCACCCCCTGCTTCATCAGCTGACCACAGCGCTGTCTTCACCCTGCCCCCCCCCCCCCCCTCCCTCCCTCCCTCTCTGCTTTCAGGATACTGCTGGGCTGCACAAAGGGGAAGGGGGGGGGGGGGACGGGATAACCTGGTGGTCAGAGTGATGTAGTCGTGATCTGCTGACCTGGGTTTGATTCTTG
>CM054142.1:72770357-72777857 GCA_028751875.1 Rapana venosa | reverse complement strand
TTGGTGTTGGTATAGTATTGGTATTGGTTGTTGGTATTGGTATAGTATTGGTATTAGTGTTGGTATTGGTGTTGGTATTGGTATAGTATTGGTATAGTATTGGTACTGGTATACTATTGGTATTGGTATAGCATTGTATTAGTATTGGTATTGTGTTGGTGTTGGTATTGGTATTGGTATTGGTATTGTACGCCTGGGCTTTATCACAGTTCTTGATTAAACCATTGCCGCTGGGGGCAACAGCAAAGTGAGAGGCTGTATGACCAGTGGCTTTCCCACTCATGGAATTCCACTTTACAGCTTAGTCTTTAATCACTATGACTCTCTGACTAGGAGGCTTGACTTGCACAGTCCTTATGTGCTGCAGCCCTGGGGGCTGGTTGGCCTTTGGAGAACATCTCCAACGCTGACTGTCCTTATGCCCACTTGGCCGAGAGAGTGGGGATGTACTGTGGGCAAGGCATCTCCACGATAATCAAATTTCTGCCCAGTTTCCAAAACAGCAGCTGCCTCCTCTGCTGTTTTGGAAGTCATCGTCGGACACGACGGACAAATATACATAGTATTGCATTGGTTATTGGTATAGTTTTGGCATTGGTATAGTATTGGTGTTGGTATAGTATTGTATTGGTATAGTTTTGGTATTGGTATAGTATTGGTGTTGGTATAGTATTGTATTGGGTATTGGTATAGTTTTGGTATTGATATAGCATTGGTGTTGGTATAGTATTGTATTGGTATAGTTTTGGTACTGGTATAGTATTGGTGTTGGTATAGTATTGTATTGGGTATTGGTATAGTTTTGGTATTGGTATAGTATTGGTATTGGTATTGGTGTTGGTATGGTATAGTATTGGGATTGGTGTCAGTGTTGGTATTGGTATAGTATTGGTATTGGTATAGTATTGTGTTGGAATAGTATTGTGTTGGTATTGGTATAGTATTGGTATTGGTGTAGTATTGTATTGGTTATTGGTATAGTATTGGTATTGGTATAATATTGGTATTGGTTATATTTTTTATATTGGTATTGGTATAGTATTGGTACTGGTATAGTATTGGTATTGGTATAGTGTTGGTACTGGTATAGTATTGGTATTGGTATAGTGTTGGTGTCAGTGTCAGTGTCAGTGTTGGCGTGGTGTGTGTGTGGCTGTGTGGCTGTGTGTGTGTATGGTGTGTGGCTGTGTATGGTGTGTGGCTGTGGCTGTGTGTGCAGGAGCCTGATGTACCTGCAGTACGACCTGGGGCTGGCCAACAGCTCGCAGGCAGAGGTGCACAACGCCTCGCTGGTCCTCTCCACGCCGCCTTACCTGCTGCTGGACAGTCTGCACAGCAGCTCCGGCACCAACGGACCCCCCTCCCTCATCACCTCCTCCCCCAGCCAGACCGTCATCCTTGTCAGTCAGCATTCCGGGGGGGTGGGGGGGGGGTGGTGAGGGTGGGGGGGTGAGGGTGGGGTGGGGTGGGGTAGGGGTGGGTGGGAGGATGGATTGTTGTTGGTGTTTTTGGTTTCGAGGTTGATTTGAGTTTGGTGATATGAGAAAGTCTGTTCGATCGTTGGTGTGTGTGGGGGGGGGGGGGGAGGGGGTGTCTGTGTGTGTGTGTGTGTGTGTGCGTGCGTGCGTGCGCGCACGCGAGTGTGTGTGTGTAGGTAGGTAGTAGTAGCAGCAGCAACACTAGTAGTACTAGCAGTAGTGGTGGTGTGGGGGTGGTAGCAGCAGCAGCAGCAGCAGCAGCAGCAGTAGTAGTAGTGGTGGTGGTGGTGGTGGTGGTGGTGGTGGTGAGGCACGCAGTGACTGCAGAGCAGAGCGGTGACTGCCACGCCATGAAGTCGGGGTTCGAATCTGGACAGGGGATGGGGGTTTTGCCTCATTCCCTACGTCAGCTTCATATGCAGATCTGCCAGTGCCTTCATTCCCCTGGTGTGCGTAAGCCTGCAGAAGATCAACTCTGCAGGTGTGTAAGCCTGCAGACGATCAACTCTGCAGGTGTGTAAGCCTGCAGACGATCAACTCTGCAGGTGTGTAAGCCTGCAGAAGATCAACTCTGCAGGTGGTAAACAAACGCTGTGTTGAGATTGCCGTCAGCCATGACCTGATCTTGGCATGACAGCCCGCCCCCTCCTTTCAAGGAGCAAACATCCTCCGAAGTCGGAGTATGGCTGACTGAGTGGCAAGGTTCTGTAAGAGTCCTCCAGGCAAGCTGTGCTCCATGTGTGTACTTGACCTCTGGCAGTGGCTCCAGCTGGCATGAGGGAGACAGACAGACAGACAGACGGACGGACGGACAGACAGACAGACAGACAGAGTGGGGCTGTTCTGGCCGACTCCCAGAGCGTTAAGCTGGGGAACGTGCAACAACACTAACAGCAGCAACAATAAGATTGACCACGACAACAACAGCAACAAACAACAAGCAACAACAGTGACGACGACAACAAACAACAACAAACAACAGCCACAACAACAAACAACAACAAACAACAACAAACAACAGCCACAACAACAAACGGCAACAAACAACAACAAAACAACAGCCACAACAACAAACAATAGCAACAACAAACAACAGCCACAACAACAAACGGCAACAAACAACAGCCACAACAACAAACAATAGCAACAACAAACAGCAACAAACAACAACAAACAACAGCCACAACAACAACCACAACAGCCACAACAACAAACAACAGCCACAACAACAAACAATAGCAACAACAAACAGCAACAAACAACAACAAACAACAGCCACAACAACAGCCACAACAACAAACAACAGCCACAACAACAAACAATAGCAACAACAAACAGCAACAAACAACAACAAACAACAGCCACAACAACAACCACAACAGCCACAACAACAAACAACAGCCACAACAACAAACAACAACAAAAAAACAAAAAACAACAATAACAACAAACAACAACAAAACAACAACAAACAGCAACAAACAACAGCAACAACAAACAACCAACAACCAACAAACACACCAACACCACCACTACCACCACCAAGAACACCACCACCACCATCACCCAAAACCACCAAAACAACAACACCACCACGAACAACCCACACCCCACTCCCCCAACCCCCACCAAACACCAAACACCATCACCACCACTCTCACCCCCCCCTCACCACCCCCTCACCCCCTCACCCCCCCCCCACCCCCCCCCCCCCCCCCCCTGTGCAGCTGGGGTCGTTGTACCTGACGGACGCGGTCAGGCTGGTGGTGGTGCTGAAGGCAGACCCGGGCTACAAGGTTCCCAGCGGCATCAGCGGGCAGATGACCGTGGTCACTCACCACCTCAGCGGCCAGGTCCTGCCCCGCACAGGCAGCACGCTGACCTCCACCACCGTCTGGAGTGACCTGGACTTCCTCAACTTCACCGCCACCACCACCACTGCCGCTGGTCAGTGGTCAGAGGGGGAGAGAGTGGGGGGGGGGTGGGGAGAGAGAGAGAGAGGGGGTGGGGAGAGAGGGGGGGTGGGAGAGAGAGAGAGAGGGAGAGAATGAGAGAGAGAGAGAGAAAGAGATAGAGAGACAGAGAAGATAGATAGAGGGAGACAGAGACAAAGAGAGAGAGAGACAGAGAGAGAGAGAGAGATAAAGAGACAGAGAAGATAGATAAATAGAGGAAGACAAAGACAAAGAGAGAGAGAGACAGAGAGAGAGAGAGAGAGAAAGAGATAGAGAGACAGAGAAGATAGATAGAGGGAGACAGAGACAAAGAGAGAGAGAGAGAGATAAAGAGATAGAGAAGATAGATAAATAGAGGGAGACAGAGACAAAGAGAGAGAGACAGAGAGAGAGACCTTCGGACGAGACTATAAACCGAAGCCCCGTGTGCAAACACATGCAGAACATCTTGCGCTCACGTTAAATCCTGTTCCGCTGTTCGAATGAGTAGGCCATTGTGTGCCAGTGGGAACAGATGACAAAATTTTAAAAACCGCATACACACGCATAAAAAAAATATTTTTTAAAAATCATCTGAGCGCTTTGATTTGTTGCTTTACAAGATTCAGCGCTATATAAATTCAATACATTATTATTATTCTTATATGGACAAAACATGCATCTGACCAACATATGGACAAAACATGTAGCTGACCAACATATGGACAAAACATGCAGCTGACCATCATATTGACAAAACATGTAGCTGACCAACATATTGACAAAACATGTAGCTGACCAACATATTGACAAAACATGTAGCTGACCAACATATTGACAAAACATGTAGCTGACCAACATATTGACAAAACATGTAGCTGACCAACATATTGACAAAACATGTAGCTGACCATCATATTGACAAAACATGCAGCTGACCAACATATGGACAAAACATGTAGCTGACCAACATATGGACAAAACATGTAGCTGACCAACATATTGACAAAACATGTAGCTGACCAACATATTGACAAAACATGTAGCTGACCATCATATTGACAAAACATGCAGCTGACCAACATATTGACAAAACATGCAGCTGACCAACATATGGACAAAACATGCATCTGACCAACATATTGACAAAACATGTAGCTGACCATCATATTGACAAAACATGCAGCTGACCAACATATTGACAAAACATGCAGCTGACCATCATATGGACAAAACATGCAGCTGACCAACATATTGACAAAACATGTAGCTGACCAACATATTGACAAAACATGCAGCTGACCATCATATGGACAAAACATGCAGCTGACCAACATATTGACAAAACATGTAGCTGACCAACATATGGACAAAACATGCATCTGACCAACATATTGACAAAACATGCAGCTGACCAACATATGGACAAAACATGCATCTGACCAACATATTGACAAAACATGTAGCTGACCATCATATTGACAAAACATGCATCTGACCAACATATTGACAAAACATGCAGCTGACCATCATATGGACAAAACATGCAGCTGACCACATATGACAAAACATGCTGACACATATGGACAAAACATGTGACAACATATTGACAAAATGCAGTGACCATCATATGGACAAAACATGCAGCTGACCAACATATTGACAAAACATGCACTGACCACATATGGACAAAACATGTAGCTGACAACTATTAAAAACGCACCATCATATGGTGCAGCACAACAAAACATCATGAAACATATTGACAGAGTCAGCCAGGTAGGAAACGGATCACACGGTTTTTTAAAAATGGCACGCACACTGATGTGTCGCGTTTACACATCACCCCCGCGGTCAAAATGCGGCTGCCTTCAAGGCGAGCAGAGGATGGCAGACGTGGGATCTGACCTTGGGACCTGGGAGTTGTAGAGGAGGGAGGCAACAAGAGAGCCTCCTCCTCCTGCCGGTCATCACCAGTCGTGCCTCCTGTCTGCTCCTGGCAGCTGGGCAGAGTGGGCAGGCCCAGTGCCTGACTCTCTGTCTCTGCCTCTGTCTCTGTCTCTGTCCCTCTCTGTCTCTCTCTGTCTCTGTCTCTCTCTGTCTCTCTCTGTCTCTCTCTCTCCCTCTCTCTGTCTCTCTCTGTCTCTGCCTCTGTCTCTCTCTGTCTCTCTCTCTGTCTCTCTCTCTCTCTCTCTCTCTCTCTCCCTCTCTCCCTCTCTCTCCCTCTCTCTGCCCCCCCCCCCTTCCCTCTCTCGCTCTCTGACTGACTCGGGTTCGAATCTCGTTCAAGGGGATATTTTCCACTGGAGTTAACATCAGTGCAGACTCCACTCTCCCAAAAAGTCCGGAGGAGACTATAAACTGAGGCCCCGTGTGCGTACACACGCAGAACATCTTGCGCACACGTTAAAACCCGTTCCGCTTTTCGGAAGATTAGGCCATTGTGTGCCGGTGGGAACCGATGACAAAATTGACAAAACTGCATACACACGGGGACTGGATGTAAAAAAAAAAGCAAGGAGTGCTTATTCCATTATCCTCGAAATAAAAGAAGAAAATAAAATAAAACAAAATAAATAAATCTCTCTGTGTGTTAAAGTGTGTGTGTGTGGTGGTGGTGGTGGTGACTGTGTGTGGTGGTGTGGTGGTGGTGACTGTGTGTGGTGGTGGTGGTGGTGGTGACTGTGTGTGTGGTGGTGGTGTGTGGTGACGTGTGTGTGGTGGTGGTGGGTGGTGGTGTGTGGTGTGGTGGTGGTGGTTGGTGGTGGTGTGTGGTGGTGAGTGGTGTGTGTGTGATGTGTGGTGGTGGTGGTGGTGACTGTGGTGGTGTGGGTGGTGGTGGTGGTGTGACGGTGTGTGGTGGTGTGGTGGGGTGGTGACTGTGTGTGGTGTGGTGTGTGGTGACTGTGTGTGGTGTGTGGTGGTGGTGACTGTGTGTTGGTGGTGTGGTGGTGGTGGTGTGTGGTGTGGTGTGGTGACTGTGTGTGGTGTGGTGATGTGTGTGGTGGTGGTGGTGGTGATGTGTGTGTGTGGTGGTGGTGTGGTGACTTGTGTGTGGTGGTGGATGTGGTGACGTGTGTGTGTGGTGTGTGGGTGACTTTGTGTTGTGGTGTGTGTTGGTGGTGACTGTGTGGTGGGTGGATGTGAGGTGGTGACTTGTGTGGTGGTGTGGTGACTGTGTGTGAGTGTGTGGTGGACTGGTGTGTGTGGTGTGACTGTGTATGTGTGTGACTTGGTGTGGTGATGTGTGGTGAACTGTGTGTGACTACTGTGTGGTGTGTGGTGATACTGTGTGGGTATGTGTGGTGACTGTGTGGTGATACTGTGTGGTGACTGTGTGGTGACTATGGTGTGATTGTGTGTGACTATGTGTGTGTACTGTGTGACTATGTGGTGATGTGTGGTGTACTGTGTGGTGTGTGGAGTGGTGTGGACGGGTGACTACTGTGTGGTGACTACTGTGTGGTGACTACTGTGTGGTGACACTGTTTGACTACGGTTGACTACTGTGTGGTGACTACTGTGTGGTGACTACTGTGTGGTGGTGACTACTGTGTGTGACTACTGTGTGTGGTGACTACTGTGTGTGTTGGTGGATACTGTGTGGTGGACTACTGTGTGGTGGTGACTACTGTGTGTGACTACTGTGTGGTGACACTGTTGGTGGTGACTACTGTGTGGTGACTACTGTGTGGTGACTACTGTGTGGTGGTGACTACTGTGTGGTGGTGACTACTGTGTGGTGACTACTGTGTGGTGGTGACTACTGTGTGGTGACTACTGTGTGGTGACTACTGTGTGGTGGTGACTACTGTGTGGTGACTACTGTGTGGTGTTGACTACTGTGTGGTGACTACTGTGTGGTGACTACTGTGTGGTGGTGACTACTGTGTGGTGACTACTGTGTGGTGGTGACTACTGTGTGGTGGTGACTACTGTGTGGTGGTGACTACTGTGTGGTGACTACTGTGTGGTGGTGACTACTGTGTGGTGACTACTGTGTGGTGACTACTGTGTGCAGGCACCTCGTGCACGTCCTCCAGCCTAAAGCTCCAGGACAACGGCGTCATCTACAACTGTCAGCTCTC
>CM054142.1:72740357-72757857 GCA_028751875.1 Rapana venosa | reverse complement strand
AAGAGGAGAAGGAAGAGTAAGAAGGAGAGAGGAGATGATTTTGAAAGGAGTAAAGGAGGGAAGGGAAAGAGGGGAGAAGAAAAGAAAAAGGGGAAAAGATGAGAAAAAAGAAGAGAGAAAGGAGGTCAGAGGGCATGGATGACTGTTTGTCAGTGATGTCCAGACTGTTTGTCAGTGATGTCAGAGGACTGCAAGGCACTGTTTGTCAGTGATGTCAGAGGACTGAGGACTGTCAGTGATGTCAGAGGACTGATGACTGTCAATGATGTCAGAGGACTGAGGACTGTTTGTCAGTGATGTCAGAGGACTGATAACTGTTTGTCAGTGATGTCAGAGGACTGAGGACTGTTTGTCAGTGATGTCAGAGGACTGTGTGTCAGTGATGTCAGGGGACTGATGACTGTTTGTCAGTGATGTCAGGGGACTGATGACTGTTTGTCAGTGATGTCAGGGGACTGATGACTGTTTGTCAGTGATGTCAGGGGACTGATGACTGTTTGTCAGTGATGTCAGAGGACTGATAACTGTTTGTCAGTGATGTCAGAGGACTGAGGACTGTTTGTCAGTGATTCTCTGCATTCCCCCTCCCCCTCCTCCCCCTTTTCTGATCAAAGAAAGCTTGACATCTTTCAACATTGTTTAGAGAACTCCAAGAATATTGCAAATAACAAAACACTGTCAACAAAAGGTAGTGAAGATAAGTGACGGCAGAGTCCTTTGTGATCGGCGTGTCGTTCATCAGTTTATTGTGTCAGGGGCCATACTTGTTTACAGAAGAAGAAGAAAAATAACCCATATATTTAGCAAGTGTAGCATCTTGGAATCTTAGGGTGTGTACTTGTTCATTTTCATTGAGGTTTGTTTTGAGGGGGAGTTTTTTGTTTGTTTGGGGGTTGGTGGCTTTTGTTGTTGGGGGTTGTTTTTGGTGTTGTTAGTTGTTTGTTTTTGGTGTTGTTATTTGTTTGTTTTGGTGTTGTTAGTTTTGATTTTGGTGTTGTTAGTTTTGTTTTGGTGGGGTGTTTAAGTAGTGCGTTTCTTATCTATTTCTGGGGCGATTTTGCGATAATTTCAAATGTTGTGACCATGTGTTGTGGTTGGGTTGTTGTTTTTTTTTTCATTCTCGGCTAGAGCTCGGATGTTCACTAACAGTGAGATGAGATTTGGCGTATGCGGCCGCCACCCCCCCCCCCCTCCCTCCCCCCCCCCCCCCCACCCCCCCCCCCCCCCCCCACGACAACTGTGTGCATGCGGTTTGAAAAAAATGTCATCCGTTCCTACCCGGCACGACATGGCCTACTCTTCCAAAAGGTGGAAGGGGTTTTCAACATGTGCACAAGATGTTCTGTTCGCATTCGCTACATGGAGCTTCGGTTTAGAGTCTCATCCTAAGGACTTTGACATTTAGATCCATTTTCTCGTCAAACTTGGAAGAAAGAAAAGGCCAGGCTGGGAATGGAACCCAGAACCCTTTCATCAGCGCTTCCCGGGAGTCGGGTAGGCTAAACCTCCTGCCACCTTCTTTTCCGTCGTTCTCCTACACCTTCTGCCCCTTTCAGGATGAGGCTCGCTTGCTAAAGCTGCTTGCTTGCGCTCGTTCCTTGAAGGCTCCTTGCTTTGTAAGGCTCCGCTTGCTGAAGGCTCGCTTGCTTGACGGCTCGCTTGCCTGAAGGCTCGCTTGCCTGAAGGCTCGCTTGCCTGAAGGCTCGCTTGCTTGAAGGCTCGCTTGCCTGAAGGCTCGCTTGCCTGAAGGCTCGCTTGCTTGAAGGCTCGCTTGCTTGAAGGCTCGCTTGCTTGCTTCTTTATGTGCATCACCTCTGCAGAGGTCCTTGTGTTATTGTGTGTGGCTTTGGATAGTTATTTCTTTCCTGTTCTTTCTTTTCTTCGTCTTCTTTCTTTTAGAGCTGCCAGTTTCACCAAAGGTCAGATATTTGCATATGTCACCGGTTTTGCCCACCATGAGGGTAGCTGCACTCCGACCTCGGGGATGCATGCTGGGTATGTTCGTGTTTGCGTAACCCACCGACCGCTGACATGAATTAGTGGTTCTTTAACGTGCACCTTTGCATGTCTGCATGTGGACTTCTACTCGCACACAGGGGTGAAGGCGCTGGCAGGTCTTCGCCAGACGTTGACCCGGCAGAGGGAATCCTCAGTGCACCACACACCGCTGCCGAGATTCGAACCCCCGACTTCATGGACCCGTAGGGTTGAAGTCTGAACCACTGGGCTGTAGCCTCCCTCAGTTCAGTTCTGATAGAGAAGGAACGGGACGGGATAGCTCAGTGGTCGGAGCACTCGCTTTCCCCCCAGCCAAGTTAAGCAGCGTCGAGCGTGGTTACCAGTTGGATGGGTGACCGTTTGCGCCGCGCCTTGGCTTCAGTACAGTTCCCCCAGTTCACCCAGCTGTAAATGGGTACCTGCCCTCTTTAGGGTCAGGGAAGGTAAAGCAGCGAGGGAGAGGAGATGGGCGCCGCCCTCAATATGCTGGCTCCTAGAGAAGGTGAGGTCTCTGACGCCTCACTCCCCTACGACCTTATAGGTTATGGGACTCCTTTACCGTTACCTTTTAGAGAAGGAAGGTGGGGGAGAGGGCAGGAGTGACGGCCTGCATTGTGTCTACAGGGGCGTGGTCAGCCGATGCTTCACCTCCAAGGACGCGCCACCTGGCTATCGCGCATGGTGTGGATGTTGGTGACGTGGCTTAGGAAGGGGGGTGGGATGTGGGGGGGCTGCATGGTGGTGTGGGGTGAGTTCGACGGTGCTCCTGGAGGGCATGGGTTGATGGTTTGGTGATGTGTGGTGGTTGGTGGAGGGTGGTGGTGGTGATGGTGGGGTGATGGTGGGGTGGTGAGGTGTGATGGTGGGGTGGTGAGTGGTGGTGGTGGTGGTGATGGTGGGTGGTGATGATGGTGGTGGTGTGGTGGTGTGATGGTGTGGTGGTGGTGGGAGGGTGTGGTGGTGGTGGTGGTGATGGTGGTGGTGTGATGTGTGTGGGTGTGTGGTGGTGGGGGATGGTGGTGGTGGTGTGTGGTGGTGGTGGTGATGGTGGTGGTGGGTGGTGGTGGTGGGTGGTGGTGTGATGGTGGTGGTGGTGGTGGTGGTGGTGTGGTGGTGGTGTGGTGGTGGTGGGTGATGGTGGTGGTGTGGTGGGTGGTGGTGGTGGATGGTGGTGGTGGTGTGGTGGTGTGTGGTGTGGTGGTGGTGATGGTGTGGTGTGGTGTGGTGGTGTGGTGTGGTGTGGTGGTGATGGTGGTGGTGTGGTGGTGGGGGGTGGTGATGGTGGTGGTGGTGTGGTGTGGTGGTTGGTGTGGTGTGGTGATGGTGGTGTGGTGGTGGTGGTGGGTGGTGGTGGGTGGGTGGTGGTGTGGTGGTGGTGGTGGTGGTGAGGTGGGGTGTGGTGGGGTGGTGATGGTGGTGGTGGTGATGGGTGGTGGTGTGGTGGTGGTGGTGTGTGGTGGTGGTGAGTGTGGTGGTGGTGGGTGGTGGTGGTGGTGTGTGGTGGGGGTGGTGGTGGTGGTGTGGTGGTGGTGGTGGTGTGGATGGTGGTGGTGGTGGGTGGTGGTGGTGTGGTGGTGGTGGTGGTGTGGTGGTGGTGTGGTAGGGTGGTGGTGATGGTGTGGTGGTGGTGATGGTGTGGTGTGTGGTGGTGATGGTGGGTGGTGGTGGTGGGGGTGGTGATGGTGGTGGTGGTGGTGGTGGTGTGGGTGTGTGGGTGGTGGTGGTGGGGTGGGTGGTGTGGTGGTGTGTGGTGGTGGTGGGGGTGAGGTGGTGGTGATGGTGGTGATGATGATGATGATGATGTGGTGGTGGTGGTGGTGGTGGTTGTCAGATCAATAGCTGTGTTAAGCTACCGACAAAAACTATTCATTCTGTACAGCTGTTGACAAAACCATTGTTTTAAGTTGTTGACAAAGCCATTCATTGTGTAAAATTTTTCACAAAACCATTTATTGTGTAAAGTTACTGCCAAAACCAATCACTGTGTAAAGCTACTGCCAAAACCATTTATTGTGTAAAGTTACCGCCCAAACCATTTATTGTGTAAAGTTACCGCCCAAACCATTTATTGTGAAAAGTTACTGCCCAAACCATTTATTGTGTAAAGTTACCGCCCAAACCATTTATTGTGAAAAGTTACTGCCCAAACCATTTATTGTGTAAAGTTACTGCCAAAACCATTTATTGTGTAAAGCTACTGCCAAAACCAGTCACTGTGTAAAGTTACTGCCAAAACCAGTCACTGTATAAAGTTACTGCCAAAACCAGTCACTGTAAAGTTACTGCCAAAACCAGTCACTGTGTAAAGTTACTGCCAAAACCAGTCACTGTGTAAAGTTACTGCCAAAACCAGTCACTGTAAAGTTACTGCCAAAACCAGTCACTGTGTAAAGTTACTGCCAATACCAGTCACTGTGTAAAGTTACTGTCAAACCATTCATTGTGAAAAGTTACTGGCAACACCAGTCACTGTGTCAAGTTGCCGGCAACACCACCAGTCATTGTGTCAAGTTGCCGGCAACACCACCAGTCATTGTGTCAAGCTGCCGGCAACACCACCAGTCATTGTGTCAAGTTGCCGGCAACAACACCAGTCACTGTGTCAAGTTGCAGGCAACACCACCAGTCACTGTGTCAAGTTGCCGGCAACAACACCAGTCACTGTACTGTGTCAAGTTGCCGGCAACAACACCAGTCACTGTACTGTGTCAAGTTGCCGGCAACACCACCAGTCACTGTACTGTGTCAAGTTGCCGGCAACACCACCAATCACTGTACTGTGTCAAGTTGCCGGCAACAACACCAGTCACTGTACTGTGTCAAGTTGCTGGCAACACCACCAGTCACTGTGTCAAGTTGCCGGCAACAACACCAGTCACTGTGTCAAGTTGCCGGCAACAACACCAGTCACTGTGTCAAGTTGCCGGCAACAACACCAGTCACTGTACTGTGTCAAGTTGCCGGCAACAACACCAGTCACTGTACTGTGTCAAGTTGCCGGCAACAACACCAGTCACTGTACTGTGTCAAGTTGCCGGCAACAACACCAGTCACTGTACTGTGTCAAGTTGCCGGCAACAACACCAGTCACTGTACTGTGTCAAGTTGCTGGCAACACCACCAGTCATTGTGTCAAGTTGCCGGCAACAACACCAGTCACTGTGTCAAGTTGCTGGCAACAACACCAGTCACTGTGTCAAGTTGCCGGCAACACCACCAGTCACTGTGTCAAGTTGCCGGCCCTTAGAGAAGCTGAGGTCTCTGACACCTGACTCTCTAGCCCTAAACAAGTGTGTTGTCTGTCAGGACTGTAATTGCCCTTCATGGGATGATTCAAGTGGTTTTGACTTGACTTGACTTGACTTGACTTGACTTGACTTGACGGCAACACTTCCCTCTCACCTTTCTGCACCTGTCCCCTAACCTTGTAGACCGTGGGGTGGGGGGGGGGGGAGGGGGGGAAGGGGGCACCACTGAAGACTTAGGAACCAGCTTCCTCCACTCCCCGCGGACCTAGATCCTCTGCTTTTTCGTAGCAAAACATGGTTAAGGGAAACAAAAACACTGACTCCCGATCTGCCGTGGCTGTCTGTCTGTGTGTCTGTCTGTGTGTCTGTCTGTCTGTCTATGTGTGTGTCTGTCTGTGTGTCTGTGGTGTGTGTGTGTGTGTGTGTGTGTGTGTGTCTGTCTGTCTGTCTGTGTGTCTGTCTGTGTGTCTGTGTGTCTGTCTGTGTGTCTGTCTGTCTGTGTGTCTGTCTGTGTGTCTGTCTGTGTGTCTGTCTGTGTGTGTGTCTGTCTGTGTGTCTCTCTGTGTGTCTGTGCTGTTGTGTCTGTCTGTGTGTCTGTCTGTCTGTCTGTCTGTGTGTTGTCTGTGTGCTGCTGTCTGTGTGTCTGTTGCTGTCTGTGTGTGTGTGTGTCTGTGTGCATGTCTGTCTGTGTATCTGCATGTCTGTGTGTCTGTCTGTGTGTCTGTCTGTGTGTCTGTCTGTGTCTGTCTGTGTTTGTGGTGTCTGTCTGTCTGTGTGTGTGTCCTGTCTTGTGTGTGTTGTGTGTGTTGTGTGTGTCTGTGTCTGTCTGTCTGTGTGCATGTCCGTGTGTCTGTCTGTGTGTCTGTGTGTCTATGTGTCTGCTGTGTGTGTGTGCTGTGTCTGTGTCTGTGTTGTGTGCATGTTGCTGTGTGTTCTGCTGTCTGTGTGTCTGTCTGTGTGCTGTCTGTGTGTCTGTGTGTGTCTGTCTGTGTGTGTGTCTGTCTGTGTGTGTGTGTCTGTGTGTTGTGCTGTGTGTGTGTCTGTGTTCTGCTGTCTGTCTGTGTATCTGCTGTCTGTGTGTCTGTCTGTGTGTCTATGTGTCTGTCTGTCTGTGTGTGTCTGTCTGTGTGTGTGCCTGTGTGTGTATGTCTGTCTGTGTGTGTGTCTGTCTCGTGTGCATGTCTGTGTGTCTGTGTGTCTATGTGTCTGTCTGTCTGTCTGTGTGTGTGTCTGTGTCTGTGTGTGTGTGTGTGTCTGCAGCGCTGGACACTCGGGTGGCGGCCATGGTGGGCCATGACCCGGACACTCAGCGCGTCTTTGCGCTGTCTGAGGACGGCACAACCTTCATGAGCAGCGGGGACCAGGGCCTGACGTGGGCCAGCACTCCCCGCAGCGTGCTGACCAAGGCCCAGGCCGGCACCCTCTACCTGCCCGCCAGGGACGTGCCCTGGGTGGGCACTGACCAGCTGCAAACAGGCATCCCCCTCAGCGCCTACCAGAGCAACAACTGGGGAGGTAATAATAATAATAATAATAATAATAATAATGTATGGAATTTATATAGCGCTGAATCTTGTAAAGCAACAAATCAAAGCGCTCAGATTTCATTTCATACCACTTTAAGTCACGGCAGATTTCTCTCCGTGAAATTCGGGCTGCTCTCCCCGGGGAGAGCGGGAGAGCGCGTCGCCACAAGCGCTGCGCCACCCATTTTTTTTTCCATGTCTGCAACTGTATTTGTTTCCCTATCAGAGTGGCTTTTTTCTAAGAATTTTGCCAGGGACAACTCTCTTGTTGCCGTGGGTTCTTTTACGTGCGCTAAATAATTACGTGTAACACACGGGACCTCGGTTTATCGTCTCATCCGAAAGACTAGCGCCCAGACCACCACTCATGGTCTAATGGATGGGGGAAAAGTTTCCGGTCCAAACGGGGTACGAACCGCCGCACACTTCAGACCCGGACTTTTCGCTTTCTAGACAGGCGCTTTACCTCTAGACCACCGATCCACCAAAGGTGGATTGGTGCGTGGTGCGAGGTGCGTGGCTTGGGACAGGAGAGCAGTGTGTCTGTTGGCCTGTCAGTGTATGCCTGTAGTTCTGTGACACTTTTCTAGGATACATTCTGTGGCTTGGGACAGCAGAGCAGTCTGTCTGTTGGCCTGTCAGTGTGTGCCTGTAGCTCTGTGGCACTTTTCTAAGATACATTCTGTTTAAACCAGCAAATGGGGGAGGTTTGTGAATTAGGATAGGGACTGTCATCAGTTTGTCTGTTAGTGACTATCATGAGTTTGTCTGTTGGCCTGTCAGTGTATGCCTGTAGCTCTGTGACACTTTTCTAGGATACATTCTGTTTAAACCAGCAAATGGGGGAGGTTTGTGAATTAGGATAGGGACTGTCATCAGTTTGTCTGTTAGTGACTATCGTGAGTTTGTCTGTTGGCCTGTCAAGGTATGCTTTTATATATATTTATAATGTGTGTGCCATTTTTCTATGATAAAATCTGTTTAAACCAGCCATTGGAGAGGTTTGGGCTCTTTCTGATTTCTTTCTTTCTTTCTTTTCTTTTTCTTTCTTCTTCTTCTTCTTTCTTCTTCTTCTTCTTCTTCTTGTTCTTCTTCTTCTTCTTCTTCTTCTTCTTCTTCTTCTTCTTCTTGAACTTCTTTATGGATTTGCGTCACTCTTGTTTTACGCCATCTGTACCCACTCAGATGACCAGGTGAGGTTCTTTACCTTTAATTCCTCGCTTCCTTTCTTCCTGGTATCTTCCTCAGCGGGAGCTGCCAGCTTGCCCTGTGGGCACACCTGGCGTGTACCGCCTCTGCCCGTCATGAAGCTAGCGCTCTGCCACTGCAGGATGATGTCTCAACACAGCACACCTGTCATGTCGGAAAAATTGTGTTTAGTGGATCGGTGGTCCAGAGGTAACGAACGCGCCTGTCTAGAAAGCGAAAAGTCCCAGTCGGAAGTGTGCGGTGGTTCGTATCCCGTTTGGGCCCGAAACTTTTCCCCCATCCATTAGACCATGAATGGTGGCCTGGGCGCTAGTCTTTCGAATGAGACGATAAACCGAGGTCCCGTATGTTACACATAATTATTCAGCGCACGTAAAAGAACCCACGGCAACAATAGAGTTGTCCCTGGCAAAATTCTTAGAAAAAAGCCACTCTGATAGGGAAACAAATACAGTTGCAGACCACAGAAAAAAGGGTGGCGCTGCTCTTGTGGCGACGCGCTCTCCCCGAAGAGAGCAGCCCGAATTTCACGCAGAGAAATCTCGTGACTTAAAGTGGTATAAATACATAAATAAAATAACCCCGCCCCCTCCCCCTTGAGTTAAGATTAGAGATGACTCTACCCATGAAGATCTTTTGGAGGGGTCTAAAAATAGAGGCACTGTATCTGACCCTACAAGATCCATTCACTTTTCGGTAGAAGAGTAGAACAGCTATGGCCGGTGGCATGGATGATACGAATATATCATCCGCAAACGGGTGAATGCATTCAGTGTCAGCTTGCATGGACTTCGCAGGGTTCGGGTGCCCAGTGGACAGTCAGCTGTTTGCCTTGAGACCAGCAACCACAGCAGAGGTGGTTTAAACCCTGCTTGAGTCCGTGTACAGTCACACAGTTTTAGTCTGAGATTGTTCTAATGGGCAAGATGACAGCCTCGTTATGGGCTCTGTGGTCGGCGGGGCTAGAAAAAACCATACAAGAGTGGATGGGAGGGATTGAGGGTTTGTTGTGGCTGCATTGCAGAAAGATGTGTTGTCTGTGTCACTTTGAACAGGAGCACCATGGCCATTGTCTGCACGTTGCAACAAGCGCTGTTTTCTGTGTTGCAGCTAACTACAATTACTTGCAAAAGAACGACGGCACCTGGACCAACAAAATAAAATGGAACTGCTGCCCTTAGACACGTGACCCTAGCAGCCAATCAGCGATCTGCTAACAAAATCAGCTGGGGCTACTCCAGCCAGCCAACAGAGTTGTGCCGACACGTCATCTTTTTGAAATGAACATTCTCACTCGGGTTTTCTTTCTTTCTTTCTTACTTTCTTTCTTACTTTCTTACTGTTTCCCCGCTCTTGGTGTACTGGTTGTGACGCCTCATGAACAGACAGCTGCCTGCAGTCAGGATGAGAAGATCTAGTCAAAGATGGCCGTCAGTAGACGAGTTCAGAGACAGATGGCTTTTTTTTCGTGTTTAGGTGTTGTCAGCTTGAGTCTTTAACCAATCACAGTGAATTCACATAAACTGCAATGGAGATCTTGTGAGTATGTAGGTGGTGGTGGTGGTGGGTGGGGGGGGGGGGGGGGTTAATGAGAGTAGCGCGAGATGACCTCGATGATCAGATCTAGCTGAAATGGCGACAAGAATGAACCGGAAGTACCAGTGGTTTGTGTTTAAGTCAAGACAGAGAGAAGGTCAGCAGTAAATAGTGTGGAATGACTGTGCAATGCAGAACATAGAGTTGTACTTGTATAGCAGTGTACTATTCCAGGTTTTCCTTGTATAGCAGTGTACTATTCGAATCTCGACCTACGTCTACTGAACAGCCGGGTTTATTATGTATGCATGTTGTTTTTGGTGTTGTCGTTTTTTCTTATGATGTAAACACTTTTGAGTTTAAAAAAAACGAACACTTTTTTTAAGCCAGGTCGCATATATTAAAAAATCTTCAAGATATGTTCAATGATGCACTCTTCTTCTTCTTCTTCTTCTTCTTCTTGTATCTGGCCAAACATGTTGCACTGTTTTAGAATGTCGTTTTCAGAGCTCAGTTGTTCAGTTCCAAGGAAGGGAATGTGGAACAGGTTCTTGGCTACTGTGTTCTTATAGAAGGTGGTCAGAAGTAGAGGAGGAGTTGTTATGACTGTGCTAAATCAAACTGCTGGTTTCTTGTCGACTGTGATAATGATGATAATGATATGGAAGGGAAGTGCACAGTGCTGACAACTGCTGACAGAGCAGCCACACCACACTGAGCAGTCCTCTCCGCTGTCTGAGCCTGTTGAAGAGTCCGTGGCGCTTTTCGCAGCCTTTTATTGCGTTAGCTCTTTGACAACTCGTACATGCACGCGCGTATGAACACACGCATTTGTTGTGGTTGTTGGCTCAGCTAAAGCTATATAGATCAACTTTCTATATGCTGTTTTTGCTAAATCTGATCACCGCATGCATTTACAGTTCATTAGTTTTACTTTTATATATTATTTATTTATTACCAATCTGTTGATACTGATATGCATTTTATGTGTGTTTTATCTATGTTAGTACGGGGGAAAAGTTTGCAATTGATTTATCCGAATATTTTATTGAAGCTTTACGTCCAAAAATGTATAATTTGAACGTATTTTTATATACTTTATGGGAAAGTTTCTATTTTTAAACCATGTACGCAGATGATCTGGTTTAAGCTTCTTAGAGAGAGGCGGAGCTTTGGAGCCCAATTAGAAATTTAATAAAGCTGTGATAAAAAAAAAAAAAGAGAACAAGTATATTTCAGATTTTATAATATTGATACTAAGTGTTACTAAGTGAAACCACCAAAGATCATAATAGCAGAATATATAATGTTACAAACAACAGCAACAACAACTAGAATTCAGTCTTTAAAATACGAAATCAATCAGCTGTGTTCACACACACACACACACACACACACACACACACACACACACACACACACACACACACACGCACACACACACACCAGAATAATTCAAATACTTTCTCATTTTTTCTTTATAATGTTGTGTGTTCAGGTTTGCTGGAAAGTCAGTGATTTTTTCATCAAACATTGACTTTTTTTTTAAAAAGTCAACAAAATACCGTCCAGCCTGCCATGGTTGAGTTAAGCCCCCTGTTCTAAACACTGTGCTGCGTTATTGTTGTCATGCAAGTCAACTGAGTCGAGGAGCCTGGCATGATGTGGTATGATGTGGTGTGTGTGGAGTGGTGTGACCCCTGTGGTCGGCTCTGCTGTTCACAAAGAAGATGACTGCACCACGCTGAAGTTGTCACTTGAAGACAGGCAGGGAGTTTTTTCTTTTTTGTCTGAGATAATTCTATGCATATGCAGCTGCTCTGAGATCCGTCCATTGTTTCTGTTTGACACTTCGCCACTCAACTTGTGCGGACTTTTCACTGACAAGTTTGGTTCCTTCTTTTTTTTAAATAAAACTTCTTTTCTTCACCAATATGGGGTGGGACTGGTTTTAGTCCGCAGTTCTTGTGGAAAGTGTCTGTCTGTCTGTTTGTTTGTCTATCTGTCTCTGTCTCTCTCTCTGCCTCTCTCTCTCTCTTCTCTCTCTCTCTGTCTCTCTCTCTCTCTGTCTCTCTGTCCTCTGTCCCTCCTCTCTCTCTGCCCTTCTCTCTCTTCCTCTCCCTTCTCTCTGTCCTTCCCCTCTGTCTCTCTCTCGCCCTCTCTCTCCTCTGTCTCTCACTCTGTCTGCCTCTCGCTCTCGCTCTCTGCTCCTGTCTGTCTGTCCCGTCTGTCCTGCCTGTCTGTCTGTCTATCTCTCTCACATACACGCGCACAACACGCACGCACACTCACAAACACACACACACACACACACACACACACACACACAACCAACACACACACTCACACACAAATGCACACACACGACGATGCCACACACACACACACACCACCACCACCACCCACAACACACACACACACGCACGCACACTCACAACACACACGCACACACACACACACACGCACGCACCGTCACAAACTCACACAACACACACACACACACACACCCCCACACCACAAACACACACACACGCACACAACACACAACACACACCCACGACGATGCCACACACACACACACACACACACACACACAACACACACACACACACACACACACACACAACACACACACACACACACACAACGCACGCACACACACAAAACACACACACACTAACACACACAAATGCACACACACGACGATGCCACACACACACACACACACACACACACACACACACACACCACACACACACAACACACACACGCACACACACACACACACACACAGATAGACGTACTGCAGCTTTTCTCCACAGACAGAAAAAGTCACCATACCTTTGACAGTCAGAATGTCAGAGCTCAACAAGCCACCATTGATTGGGTAATTTGAGGCGCCACACGGCAGCATCAACAGCAGTAACAGCAGCAACAGCTACAGCAGCATCAGCCACGAAACATACCTACAGACCTTGGTGGGCTGTGTAATGTGATCAGCCCCTGCCTCCAGCCGCTCGCTATTGACACTGCTGCCATTGGCACAGCACGCACAGGGTGTCGGGTGACAGTCCTGACAGATGCTGCACGTCGCCTTGTCTCTGCTTCAGAACGACAGGAGAGCTGGCTTGTGTCAGTGAATGTTAACCCCTTGACTGCCAGTGCTGCTGCCTAGTTCACGTCAGGTGAATGTTAACCCCTTGACTGCCAGTGCTGCTGCCTAGTTCACGTCAGTGAATGTTAACCCCTTGACTGTCAGTGCTGCCGCCTAGTTCACGTCAGTGAATGTTAACCCCTTGACTGCCAGTGCTGCTGCCTAGTTCACGTCAGTGAATGTTAACCCCTTGACTGCCAGTGCTGCCGCCTAGTTCACGTCCGTGAATGTTAACCCCTTGACTGCCAGTGCTGCCGCCTAGTTCACGTCAGTAAATGTTAACCCCTTGACTGCCTGTACCATGCTATGTGTAACGTCAGGATAATGTTAACCCCTTGACTGTCAGTGCTGCCGCCTAGTTCACGTCAGTGAATGTTAACCCCTTGACTGCCAGTGCTGCCGCCTAGTTTACGTCAGTAAATGTTAACCCCTTGACTGCCTGTACCATGCTATGTGTAACGTCAGGATAATGTTAACCCCTTGACTGCCTGTACCATGTTATGTGTCGATGATTTAATTGTAGAAAACAAACAAACAAACTCTCCTTAAGACAGAATTTACTGTTGTTTGCAAGACTCGACACTTGACATGTTGCACTGAAAACCCTTAGCGAGTTGCAGTAAAAAGTCAATTGAGACAATAAATTATCAACTGATTGTGCATTGAAGAGAAGTCCTGCCCTTGTTTGGGACGACCTTTGGGCTTCCACCCCTCCAAAGGCCCCCCCCTTCACCCCGTCTCCCACCAATCGAACCTGGGAATAGTAAGGGTGAGGATTGCAGCATGAAAGAGAGAGAGAGAGAGAGAGAGAGAGAGAGAGAGAGAAGAGGAGAGAGAGAGAGAGAGAGAGAGAGAGGAGAAGAGAGAGAGAGAGGAGAGAGAGGAGAGAGAGAGAGAGAGAGAGAGAGAGAGAGAGAGAGAGAGAGAGAGAGAGAGGGAGGAAGAGGGGAGAGAGAGGAAGAGAGAAGAAGAGAGAGGGGAGGAGAGAGAGGAGAGAGAGAGAGAGAGGAGAAGAGAGAGAGAGAGAGAGAGGGAGGAGGAGAGAGAGAGAGAGAGAAGGGGATAGGGAGAGAGAGAGAGAGAGAGAGAGAGAGAGAGAAGAGAGGGAGAGAGAGAGAGGGAGAGAGAGAGGGAGAGAAGAAGAGGGGAGAGAGGAAGAGAGAGAGAGAGAAGAGAAGAGGGAGAGAGAGAAGAAAGGAGAGAGAGAGGAGAGAGAGGAAGAAGGACAGACGGGAGAGAAGGAGGAGGGGGGTGGGAGGAGAGAGAGGGGTGGGGGGGGTTTCGGTTGGGGGGTGTAGAGTCGAGGGGGGTGGGAGGGAAAAGATGAGGAAGGAGGTCGGGTTGCGGGGGGAGGGGTTGGGGATAGCGCGTGGGTTTGGAAGGGGTTTTCGGAAGGGAAAGGGGGGATGAAAGGGGAGGAAAAGGGGGGGAAAAGAGAGCTGAGAAGCTAGGCGGAGCTTGGGGCGTGACGGCGTCGCTCTCTCAGGTCGTCGCTTCGTTCTCCCTTGTCTCTGCTGCTTTTTCCGGTCTGTCCCGCTTTCCCCCTCTTTTTCTTTCTTCGGCTCGTTTCTTGTTCTTCTCTGCTGCTCTTCTCTGATCTTTTTTGTTCTTCTCTTCTCTGGTGCCTCTTTTCTCCTCTTTCTTAGTTTTCTCATCTTTTTGCTTTTTCTCTCTCTTTCGGTCGTCTCTCGTCTTCTCTTTTCTGTTTCTTTTGTTGCTTCTTTTGGGTCGTTTCTGTCTTTTTTCTCTCTGTTTTTCTGCTCTTTGTTTTTTTCTTCGGTTTCGTGTTTTTTCTCTTCTTTGTCTGTTTTTTTTGCATTTTTTTTTCTTTGGTCTTTTTTTTGTTTTTTTGGGTTTTGTTTGGGTTTTTTTGGGTGTCTTGTTCCTTTTTTTTTTTTGCCCCCGTTGCCGTTTTCCCCCTTTTTTGATGGATTTTTTTTTTTGGGTTTTTTTTTTTATGTTTTGTTGGTTTTGTTGGTTTTTGGAAAATTCGGTGGTTTGGGGGGGTGTTTTTTTTTGGTTTGGTTGTTTTGGGAAGGGTGGTTTTGGGTTTTTTTTTTTTTGTGGGGTGAGATGGGGGTGTTGGATTGGGGGGTTTAGGCCCCGGGGGTTTTAAGTTGGGGTTTTGTATTTGTGGAGAGTGTTATTGGGGTTTTTGGGTTGGGGTTTTTTTTTGGGGGGGGGGGGTTGGGGGGGGGGTTTTTTTTTTTGGTTTTTTTTTAAAAAAGGGGGTTTTTGGGTTTTGGGGGGGGGGGGGGGGGGGGGTTTGGGGGGGGGGGGGGGGGGGGGGGGGGGGTGGGGGTTTTTTGGGGTGTTTTTTTGGGGGGGGGGTGCGGGGCTGGTTTTTTCCCTCTCCCCCCGAGCGGCGGCTTCTCTGTTTGCCTTCTGGGCCCGGGGCGGGGCAGCCTCCGGGGGGTCTCGCGTCTTCTGGCCCTGACGGCGCTCTCGTTTTTCTCTCTGCGTCTCACTCTCTGTTGCTCTCTGCGTCTGCCTCCGTCGCTCCATTGTCGCGTGATGTTGTCGTGCTCGCGCTCTTGGCTTCTCGCTCGGTTCTCTTCTTGCCTCGTGCTCTCTCTTCTATGCCTCCTCTCTCAGTTTCTCTCTCTTCTTTGTCTTCTCCTCTCGTCTCTCCCCTGCCTCTCTCTCTCTCCTTGCTTCCTCTGCTTCTCCTCTCTCTTTTTTTCAGTCTCTCTTCTGCTCTTGTTTTTGGTTATTTTTGTTTTTCTTTTATTTTCGCACTCTGTTCTTCTTTGTTCCTGTTTTTGTTTCATTTTCTTTTTTTTGGTATTTTGATTCTCTTCTCTTGTTGTGGTTGTCTTGCGACCACCGCAGCAAGCCATCCGACACCACGACAGTGGACAGTCGATACCTTGGTCGAGCTGGCGGTGCCTGTGATCCGTGGGAAAATATGTAGTGGAGGGTGGAGAGTAGTGTGGCTTGATGCGCACGACACGAGCAGCATCACATCGACCGACCCGCCGAGAATAGAGCGATGCTGTGATGACCCGATCGACACGCTAGCATGATAAGAGTACACACGCTCTTCGCTCTAAAACACAAAATAAACATGCCTCATCTAACCTTCTCTACCCGTAGCCTCTCTACTGCCCCGTCCTGCCATCTGAGCTGCGATGCCCAGAGCTTTGTATGTTAGTTAGGGTGAGAGAGGATGAGTGTAGGAGTGTTGGCAGCAAATCCCAGACAGGCCCCTCAGCTGCATAGGTGGAGAGAATTCCTACGCGACCTACGCACGACAACGCCGCCTACGCGTCGACGCATGAAGAGATGCAGACTCTGTGGATTTAGCAGACGACGCGCATGTCTGAGGAGGATACTCACTCTCTTCAATCGGACAACATCCTAAATCCAACACAAACACCCAATTCTTACATCTTTTTATAACATACTTTTACATCGGGATGAGGGAAATTTTGATACTATGACGGAGCATCTCTGCCAGCCACAATCCTTCTCTCCTCCCACGCTTTCTACTGCCGTTCCGCCTGCTCAGCAGGAAGATCTACTACATCACCTAGTGTCACTTCTAGGAGGATGCTGGCTTTGTGGCCCTGCTCCTGCAGCAGCTGGACACCGGAGGACATCTTCTTTTTTTTCTGAGGACATCTTCTTTTTCTGAGGACATCTTTTTCTTTCTGAGGACCATCTCTTCTTTTCTGAGGACACTTTTTTCTGAGGACATCTTCTTTTCTGAGGACATCTTCTTTTCTGAGGACATCTTCTTTTTTTCTGAGGACATCTTCTTTTCTGAGGACATCTTCTTGTCTGAGGACATCTTCTTTTCTTTTCTGAGGACATCTTCTTTTCTGAGGACATCTTCTTTTCTGAGGACATCTTCTTTTTTTCTGAGGACATCTTCTTTTCTGAGGACATCTTCTTCTCTGAGGACATCTTCTTCTTTTTCTGAGGACATCTTCTTTCTTTTCTGAGGACATCTTCTTTCTTTTCTGAGGACATCTTCTTTTCTGAGGACATCTTCTTTTCTTTTTCTGAGGACATCTTCTTCTTTTCTGAGGACATCTTCTTTTCTTTTTCTGAGGACATCTTCTTTTCTGAGGACATCTTCTTTTCTGAGGACATCTTCTTTCTGAGGACATCTTCTTTTCTGAGGACATCTTCTTGTCTGAGGACATCTTCTTTCTTTTCTGAGGACATCTTCTTTTTTTAGGACATCTTCTTTTCTTTTTCTGAGGACATCTTCTTTTCTTTTTCTGAGGACATCTTCTTTCTTTTCTGAGGACATCTTCTTTCTGAGGACATCTTCTTTTCTTTTTCTGAGGACATCTTCTTTCTTTTCTAAGGACATCTTCTTTTTTTAGGACATCTTCTTTTCTTTTTCTGAGGACATCTTCTTTTCTTTTTCTGAGGACATCCTCTTTTTCTGAGGACTTCTTCTTTTCTGAGGACATCTTCTTTTCTGAGGACATCTTCTTCTTTTCTGAGGACATCTTCTTCTTTTCTGAGGACATCTTCTTTTCTTTTTCTGAGGACATCTTCTTTTCTTTTTCTGAGGACATCTTCTTTTCTTTTCTGAGGACATCTTCTTTTCTGGGGACATTTTCTTTTCTTTTTCTGAGGACATCTTCTTTTTCTGAGTACATCTCCTTTTCTTTTTCTGAGGACATCTTCTTTTTCTGAGGATATCTTCTTTTCTTTTTCTGAGAACATCTTCTTTTCTGAGGACATCTTCTCTTCTGAGGACATCTTCTTCTTTTTCTGAGGACATCTTCTTCTTTTTCTGAGGACATCTTCTTTTCTGAGGACATCTTCTTTTCTTTTCCTGAGGACACCTTCTGGCTCTGCTACCAACA
>CM054142.1:72705357-72735357 GCA_028751875.1 Rapana venosa | reverse complement strand
AAGATAACGTAACAAAATCATCATGATGGTATTATATATAAACTATAAAGTAACAAAATCATCATGATGGTATTAAGATAACGTAACAAAATCATCATGATGGTATTATATATAAACTATAAAGTAACAAAATCATCATGATGGTATTATATATAAACTATAAATTAACAAAATTATCATGATGGTATTATATATAAACTATAAAGTAACAAAATCATCATGATGGTATTAAGATAACCAACGAAACGCTCAGACATGCTACCTGCTTTTAGCACGCTGAAGGCCTGCATGCCGGTTAGGCCCTGCTGTCAGCTGTCTATACATTGTTCTCACACTACAGGGGCGAGTGCTGACACACCTGTTCAACCTGGCTGTTTTGCTGCCTCACTTGTTACTGTGATGTACTTGTCCCGCTGTCGCCACGCCCTTCCTCCCATCCATCCACCCCGGGCGCACCCAGGCTTGTCCTGTCGTGTCGTGTCGTGTCATGCCGTGATGTGTCGTGTGGTACCATGTCCTGTCGTGTCGTGTCATGCCGTGATGTGTCGTGTGGTACCATGTGTCGTGTCATGTCATGTCGTGTCGTGTCGTGTGGTACCATGTCGTGTCGTGTCGTGTCGTGTCGTGATGTGTCGTGTGGTACCGTGTCGTGTCGTGTCGTGTCGTGTGATGTCGGAGCCTTGGAGCGAGGTGTTCCGAGGCCGCTCAGCTCAGCTCATGGCTCAGGTCAGAGAAACCAGACCAGTGGCTGCCCTCTGTCAGCTGAGCTCTGCAGGGCTGCCGTTGCTGGGTCACTCACTACCATGCTGGTCAGGGAGGCAAGCCTGGCGTTATCTGCTGCTGCTGGGTCACTCACTACCATGCTGCTCAGGGAGGCAAGCCTGGCGTTATCTGCCGCTGCTGCTTGTCCTTATCCAGCGCCAGCTTCTAAGCCCCTTATAAAAGCACAGGTAAAGGTGTGCCCATAACCTTTAAGGTCGTTGGGGAGCGAGGTGTCAGAGACCTCACTTCTCTAGGGGCCAGCGTATTGAGGGCGGCGCCCATCTCCTCTCCCTACCTGCTTTGCCTTCCCTGACCCTAAAGAGGGCAGGTACCCATTCAAACTCGGGTGAACTGGGAACTGTACTGAAGCCATGGGGAACGAACCACGCAATAGGTAAGCACGCTCACCGCTGCTGAACCCTAGCTTTGGAAGAGCAGTGCTCTGACCACTGAGCTACGCCGTCCCCTTTGAGGTCTCCCGCTGACGACATTGTTCCAGTCGTCGTGGATCATGACCACAGACGTGGTGGTGACCACAGAAGTGTTGAGTGACCACAGAAGTAGTGGTGACCACAGATGTGGTGAGTGACCACATCGTCCCCACCACTGTCCACTCCCAGGGATCTTCATGCCTCCAGGCTTGACATGGACTGAGCACAGGCACGGAATTGTGGGAAGCCGAAACTGGGGTCAGACCAACAGAGGTCACGAAACAGAGACTTGTCTCTGGTAGCATGATGGGGGAGAATGAGGAGGAGGAGGAGGAGGAGGAGGGAGGGGGTAACTAGGACAATACGAAGGTTTGCAAGCTTGTACACTCTTTGACAGAGCTTTCCTCCATGCCTCCTATCCTACTGTATTCCAGTGATAGCCAGTCCCGAAAGATACAGATACCTGCAGTGTTTGTCACGTAATCGGTAATGTGGATGATGCTTGACTGTGTGGTCACAGACTTCTTAACAAGACCATAGCTAATTCACTCTGTGCCGGCCAACTCTCCAAAATAACCCCACCTCGACTCTACCTGGATTCAAACCTGCAACTTTTCAACCCGGAATCATAACACGCTAACCACACTGCCCCGGCACCTAGCCGCCCATTAAACTAGGTACTGAAGGATTACAAATTGAAGCTTTATTGTGTATTGGAACTTTATGTATCAAAGGTTTAGGTAGTGAACCTTTAGGTAGTAAAGCTTTAGGTAGTAAACCTTTAGGTAGTGAACCTTTAGGTAGTGAACCTTTAGGTACTGAACCTTTAGGTACTGAACCTTTAGGTAGTGAATCTTTAGGTAGTGAACCTTTAGGTAGTAAACCTTTAGGTAGTGAACCTTTGTGTAGTGAACATTTGTGTAGTGAAGCTTGTGTGTTGAAGTTTTGTGTGCTGAAGCTTTGTGTGCTGAAGCTTTGTGTATTGAAGCCTAGTGTATTGAAGCTTTGTGTATTGAAGCGTTGTGTATTGAAGCCTAGTGTATTGAAGGTTTGTGTATTGAAGCGTTGTGTATTAAGCCTAGTGTATTGAAGCCTAGTGTATTGAAGGTTGAGGTAGTGAAGCTTTTCTCCCCACAACCAAGAAGCTGTGTTCTTCTGCAGCCTGCCTGCCCATGTGGCAGGCAGTGTGTGCAGGGAGCCATTGGCCGCTGGTGAAACCATGCACGGTAAAGGGAAAGATACAATGCTGAAGTCACAGAGAAATGGCATCATACCAGGACTGCACAGCAAGTTTTGGAGAAAGGCCATCATCTATTCTATGCAAACAGTAGATACAGTGATACATATGTGCTGACCGTCATCCGTATTTCTTTTACTTAGAATATTGCGTGAGTTTTGTCAGCTTGACAAACAGTCTTTGCTCATGGAATAGGTTTTCTTCGTCAACTGGTAAATGCGAAGGTATAATATGTATGTATGTATGTATGTATGTATGTATGTATGTGTGTATGTGTGTATGTGTGGTATGTATGTATGTGTGTGTATGACTGTGTAGTAAGCTGGCATCAGTAAAGAAAGGGGATCTCTTAGCAGATAGGAAAATGACCACTGAGGCCATTTGGTCATCGAAGGTCCGAGTTCTGTCAGTAAAATGAGATTAATTTTTCTGACTTTTCTTCTTATTGTGACCTCACTCCCTGGATTCCTCTGTGGGAATGAAGACGTCTGTTACAATGAGAATCTCCATTGCCAGGGTGGCCCCATACCTGTGAGGGCTGCATGCCTATGGGGGCCTCTGCAATCAGTCCAAACGCTATGCTCAGTCCTATGTCATCTCAACACCACTGAGAATCTTCATTCCCGTCCTGATCTCTGTTCCATCGAAAATCTCCATTCCCATGAGGACCTCTATTTGTTAATGAGAATCTCCACTTTCATGGGGACATCTGTCGAGGTCTCATTTGGGGCATACAAGTCTGATCTACTATGACTCTCCCATGAGAAGTCTCCATTCCTCTGATCTGTCATGACAAGCTCCATTCCCATCAGCTTTCATAAAGATCTCCATTCCACTGACTCTTTCCATGAGTCTCCATTTTGATAGTGACCGCTAATCCAATAAGTCTCCATTCCCACCTTGACTTCTCTTCCATGACAAGATCTCCATTCCCATCTAGACTTTTCTTCCATGACAAGCATCTCCATTCCCACCTTGACTTCTCTTCCATGACAAGGATCTCCATTCCCATAGAGACGTCTCATCTAGTAAGGGTCACCATTTTCACGGTGAACTCTTTTCCAGTCAGGATTACACTACCAACGTGATCTCTTCCTTTAAAGGGGAGGGGCGGGGAGGACAGGCAGAGGGGTTTCTGACATCTGTCACTTGCAAGAAAAGAGCAAAAATTCAAACAATTGTGATTGGTTGTCTCAACGTAATAATTGTTTGAACAGGTTCTCAGTTTAACTTTGCCTCTCTAAAGATCATAAAAATGTGTCTGGTTTTTTGCCCACAGTTGTCCCTGTCTTCTATTTCTTTGTCATCATAGCGAGTGTGATGACGCAATTTCCGGTGGTCTGCTACAGCCTGTTCCCATTGGCTGCTTCACCCAGTGTGCAAAGGAGGCTGACCTATTCCAGTAAGGGGTAAGGTTCTGCCTGTGGTATTGGACAAATCTGCTTTTGCTTTTGTATCTAAGTGTGTCTCTTCTCCTCGAGCTTTGAATAGATTGTCTTAACATGTGGTTATGTATGCAGTTAGTCTGTGTGCTTATATGTGGTTATTATGCAGTTAGTTTGTGTGCTTATATGTGGTTATGTATGCAGTTAGTTTGTGTGCTTATATGTGGTTATTATGCAGTTAGTTTGTGTGCTTATATGTGGTTATGTATGCAGTTAGTTTGTGTGCTTGATATGTGGTTATGTATGCAGTTAGTTTGTGTGCTTATATGTGGTTATTATGCAGTTAGTCTGTGTGCTTATATGTGGTTATGTATGCAGTTAGTCTGTGTGCTTATATGTGGTGATCTCTGCAGTTAGTCTGTGTGCTTATATGTGGTTATGTATGCAGTTAGTTTGTATGCTTATATGTGGTTATGTATGCAGTTAGTCTGTGTGCTTATATGTGGTTATGTATGCAGTTAGTCTGTGTGCTTATATGTGGTTATGTATGCAGTTAGTTTGTGTGCTTATATGTGGTGATCTCTGCAGTTAGTCTGTGTGCTTATATGTGGTTATGTATGCAGTTAGTTTGTGTGCTTATATGTGGTGATGTCTGCAGTTAGTCTGTGTGCTTATATGTGGTTGTGTATGCAGTTATGTTTGTGTGCTTATATGTGGTTATGTATGCAGTTGAGGGCGAACAATCACCAACCTCAGGTTTGCCGATGACATTGACGGTCTGGCAGGAAATGAAGAGGAACTGGCCAACCTAGTGAAGCAACTGGACGAAATATCCTCACGATACGGCATGGAAATCAGCGCCGAGAAAACCAAGCTCATGTCAAACAGTGCCCAGCCAATCACCACCAAGATGCCAAGGAGCCTTCTGAGGCATCTCATTTCTACTGCTTGGATCCTCCTTTGTAGGTCTGCGTTCAGTGTACATGCCTCACATGCGTAAAGCATGATTGAGGTGACTAGCGCGTTTAGTAACTTCACCTTGGTTCCGAGAGGGATGTTTCTGTCTCTCCATATGGTCTTCAGTCTTGCCATTGCTGCTTCTGTTTGTGCCGCACTCTCACTCTCACTCTCAGCGGAAAAGAACTGGATACAGTTGACCATTTCAAGTACCTTGGAGCCATCATAAGTGAGGAGGGATCGAAGACCGAAATCCTAGCAAGAGCGGCACAAACAGAAGCAGCAATGGCAAGACTGAAGACCATATGGAGAGACAGAAACATCCCTCTCGGAACCAAGGTGAAGTTACTAAACGCGCTAGTCACCTCAATCATGCTTTACGCATGTGAGGCATGTACACTGAACGCAGACCTACAAAGGAGGATCCAAGCAGTAGAAATGAGATGCCTCAGAAGGCTCCTTGGCATCTCATACAAGGACCATGTCACCAACAATGAAGTCCGCAGAATGATCACTCAACAGGTGCGGGACAATGAAGACCTACTGACCACGGCAAAAAAGAGGAAACTCAGATGGTATGGGCACGTAACACGCTCAGAAGGACTTGCAAAGACCATCCTGCAAGGAACAGTCCAGGGGAAGAGAAGACGGGGCAGACAGAGGAGAAAGTGGGCCGACGACATCCGTGATTGGACAGGGGAGGACTTCAGTGTCACCCAGGCACTTGCCCACGACCGCGCTAAGTGGAGCCAGCTGGTCCACGTTCGTCCACCATGCAGCGCCCCTACGACCCTGGCGGGTTACGGGACCAGTGAACAGTGAACAGTGATGCAGTTAGTTTGTGTGCTTATATGTGGTGATGTCTGCAGTTAGTCTGTGTGCTTATATGTGATTATGTATGCAGTTAGTCTGTGTGCTTATATGTGGTTATGTATGCAGTTATGTTTGTGTGCTTATATGTGGTTATGTATGCAGTTAGTTTGTGTGCTTATATGTGGCTATGTATGCAGTTATGTTTAAGTCCAGATGGGAATGGAGATGCTTGTCATCAGAAGAGAAGTCCAGATGGGAATGGAGATGCTTGTCATCAGAAGAGAAGTCCAGATGGGAATGGAGATGCTTGTCATCAGAAGAGAAGTCCAGATGGGAATGGAGATCCTTGTCATAGTCTAGATGGGAGTGGAGATGCTTGTCATGGAAGAGAAGTCAAGGTGGGAATGGAGACTTGTTGGATTAGCGGTCACTATCAAAATGGAGACCTCTATCGGAACAGAGATCCCCATTAACCACTCAGCTAGAGCGTCCGTCTGTGGTCTGTGTGGTATACTGAGTATTGTGCGGGTGTTTCTATTGATGTAGTATGACACGTTATGTATAGTTTTATGTTGTGTTATACTTCATTTCATGGTTGATATTGCATCGCATGATACTGTGTCCTGTTTCCTGCTGAAGGCAAAACCTGCTCTCAGAACACAATGCTGGCAGCTCTCTGCTGGAAGGGTGAGCGATGAACCTGCTGTGTCAGCACTGAACTGGGATGCTGACTGATTGTCCTCTCTCTCTCTCTCTCTCTCTCTCTCTCTCTCTCTCTCTCTCTCTCTCCTCTCTCTCTCTCTCTGACTCTTTGTGAGATTGATTGTCCTAACTGTGTGACCTCTATTGTGAGATTGATTGTCCTCTCTGTGATCTCTTTTGTGAGATAATTGTTGTCTTTCTGTCATACTCTTTGTGAGATTGTTCTCTGTGAGATTGATTGCCTTTTGGTATATCTGTGTGAGATTGATTGTTTCTCTCTATCTCTTTGTAGTTGTTCTCTATCTGACTTTGAATTGTTGTCCTCGTGTTACCTGCTTTGTGATTGATTGTCCTCAGTGTGACCTCTTTTGAGATTGATTGTCCTCTCTGAGTGACCTCTTTGTGAGATTGATTGTCCTCTGTGTGACCTCTTTGTGAGATTGATTGTCCTCTCTGTGATATCTTTTGTGAGATTAATTGTTGTCTTTCTGTCATCTCTTCGTGAGATTGTTTTCTGTGAGATTGATTGTTCTTTCTGTGATCTCTCTGTGAGATTGATTGTTCTCTCTCTGATCTCTTTGTGAGATTGATTGTTCTCTCCATCTTGATCTCTTTGTGAGATTGTTCTCTCTGTGATCTCTTTGTGAGATTGATTGTTCTCTCCATCTCTGATCTCTTTGTGAGATTGATTGTTCTGCCTGTGATCTCTTTGTGAGATTGATTGCTATCTCTGTGGGATCTCTTTGCTTGCCTCTGAGTAGCGGTGTTTCTTCTGCATTTTCTGTCAGGGAAATGACTCTGCTGCCTTGCAGTTTTGCACCTGCAGTGAACACATATTGCATACATCCCTTTTTTCACCTGGTTTAGCTCTGTCCGAAAGACAAGCACCCATGACATTGTTTGCAGTGACGTGTAATGAAGAGAAGGCCGACTTTACGCGAAAAATTAATGATGTGAACAGTTGACTTGCTTGTTCTGAATGAAGGCAGTATTTCTTCTTCTTCTTCTTCTTCTTCTTCTTCTTCTTCTTCTTCTTCTTCTTCTTCTTCTTCTTCTTCTTCTTCTTCCTCAGAATTCTCCAGAATTCTTCTCTTTCTTCTTTCTCTTCTTCTTCTTTCTTCTTCTTCTTCTTCTTCTTCTTCTTCTCTTCTTTTTCTCTTCTTCTCTTCTTCTTCTTCTTCTTCTTCTTCTTCTTCTTCTTCTTCTTCTTCTTCTTCTTCTTCTCTTTTCTTCTTCTTCTTCTTCTTCTTCAGAATTCTTCTCCTTCTTCAGATTCTTCTCCTTCTTCAGAATCTCTTCTTCTTCAGAATTCTTCTTCTCATTCTCTCCTCTCCTCCTCTCCTCCTCCTCTCTCCTCCTCCTCCTCTCTCTTCTCCTCCTACTCCTCCTCCTCCTCCTCCTCCTCCTCCACCTCCTCCTCCTCCCCTTCCTCACTCTTCTTCTTCTTCTTCTTCTTCTTCTTCTTCTTTTCTGCTTCCTCTCTGTCTAAGTTGGGAACACGTCCACTGTCTTTCCGTGTGCTTTCAATAACGACGTCCACTGTCTTTCCGTGTGCTTTCAATAACGACGTCCACTGTCTTTTCCGTGTGCTTTCAATAACGACGTCCACTGTCTTTTCCGTGTGCTTTCAATAACGACGTCCACTGTCTTTTCCGTGTGCTTTCAATAACGACGTCCACTGTCTTTTCCGTGTGCTCTCAATAACGACGTCCACTGTCTTTTTTTTTTTTTTCATCCAGACAACATTACATCATGTCCAGTTTTACAGGCGTACAAGACTACTAGCTACACAAAGTACAAAAAGAATCAATCATCATTTTCGTTGTCAAGACAAGATTTATAGATTACATACATAATTTTCTTATATTTTGAAATGGTACTCAAGTTTCTACTAAGTTGATGTACTGGAACCATTTTTTCTGAAAATTAGTAAACTGCATTTGTTTTCTATGCTCCAGCTTTTCCATTTCATATTTGTATTTTAGTTCATTCAGAAAATTACCAACATTAGGTTTTGTTTTACCAATCCGACATTTATAAACATAGAACTTTGCTAACAATATTATTAAGTCGAAGACTTCATCAGTTGTTGTAATTGCAACAGTGCCAAAAAGCACTATTTCCACATTAAGTTCCAGTCTCTCGCAATGAGAACAATTGTGTTTTATAGTCACTTCAAGTTCTTTCCAGAAATTCTGTACATACTGACACTCCCATAAATAATGGTTTATTGTGTCCTTTTCCTTGCCACAAAAATTGCAGTTGTCATTATCTGTAACTTTCATTTTCTTTTAACGTCCACTGTCTTTTCCGTGTAACGACGTCCACTGTCTTTTCCGTGTGCTCTCAATAACGACGTCCACTGTCTTTCCGTGTGCTCTCAATAACGACGTCCACTGTCTTTCCGTGTGCTCTCAATAACGACGTCCACTGTCTTTCCGTGTGCTCTCAATAACGACGTCCACTGTCTTTCCCGTGTGCTCTCAATAACGACGTCCACTGTCTTTCCGTGTGCTCTCAATAACGACGTCCACTGTCTTTCCGTGTGCTCTCAATAACGACGTCCACTGTCTTTCCCGTGTGCTCTCAATAACGACGTCCACTGTCTTTTCCGTGTGCTCTCAATAACGACGTCCACTGTCTTTCTCCCCCACAGCCCTCCAGTCTCCCCCAGAGTGCTGGACACAGACAACAGCCAAAGGCTGATGGCGACCTTGACCAGTGTCCTGCAGGGCTGGCTGAAGGACGTGCTGTCTGTCCGGCCCAGGTCAGGTCATCACGACCCCTCTCCTGTCCACACACCCACCCTGCACCCACCCACTGCCTTGGAAATCGATTCCAGAATCGCAGCATTCCGCCATGTCTTTACCCCAACCCCCGTGGTCACGCTGACAGGGGCTGGCGGCAGGTACCCCTTGAATTCTGGTCGTCTAGCCGATGTCCCGCGTCAGTCTGCCCTTCCTGAAGCTAGGAAGAACGAAGGAGCGGGAACAATGTGGCGGGACAGATTGTACTCTAACAGTTGCTGTGGTGGAGTGGAAATGAAAACGACAAAGACTGAGGCGAGGAAGCGTCAGTTAAACGTCAGGCCTGGTTGGGAGAAGAGGGCCTCTGCTGTGGTCAGCATGATCATGGGCAGGCCTCCTGCCACTGTGGTTAGGACCAGAGGAACGTCAGATTGGCAGAAACAGCAGCAGCGGCAGCAGCAGAAGCAGAAGCAGCAGCAGCAGCGGCACTACACAGACGAAGAGAGCTCCGGAAAGCAACAGAGGGGCCTCCTTGGGAAGCGAGAACAAGGAGGGAGAGCTGATCATGAGGGGAATCCTGGGGACGACCAACTTCTTGATGACGATGATGGAAGCATTTTCCAGACTAACGTCGTTGTAAGACGAAATAAGAAAAACAAATCTCAGATTGTCCTTACAATGTTTTCAGTAAGACACTGACGTTGTTTGCTTTTCTTCATCTCAGTAAACTGGAGATTTTTTAACAGAACAATTTTAAACAAAATGAAAACCAAGGTCAGAAGTGAGATGGCTGAAAACACCTGAGATGAGGAAACCTAGATATCTGTGGTTCTAAATTTGTTTGTCTGTCAACATCTCCTGCAACCATCGCTGCAGCATTTTTTTAAAGGGGAGATTACTATGGACAAACTCATCTGTCTGTTAACAAGGGGCATCAAAGTCAAAAGCCAAGAGGAGAACCCGAACCTGAAGACCCAGTTCAAGAACTGATTCAGCTTCTCGGGCCGTGTCAAGACAGCATCTCAAAGAAAGGGAAGGTTTACATTTATTGAAAGATATCATTTCCTAGATGTTTAAAATGGAATCTTTGGCAAATCATTTTCCAAATGATGGCGAAGTTGTAAGTGGTTATCTGCGCTTGTTTCCCTCCACTACCATTTTCTCAGTGAGAAGGGATGGGAACTTCATGAATAAATACCATCCATTCATTGACATCAGCTGCTGTTAAAAACCTGTTTCATTAGCACAGACAAAGATTAACTCAGAGGCCATCACCTCAGTATTTTAACACTTTCCTTTTCCAGGAAAAAGCCAAGCTACAACTGTTGGTAGGCTGTGTCAGCAGATCACAGATGTCAGAACCTGGTTAACTGTCTGATGAACTCAAGCTCATTCTAGGGAGCTGTTTCCCACTTCAGGAGCGGAACATGTCAACCCTAACATAGAATTTTCCACTAAAAATAGTTCAACCTTACCACTAGATTTCGCCCTAATGTTGGTCTCTTCAGAATGAAATGCAAGGTGTCATGTCTGAATCGTTGGCATAAAGCTATTTCGTTGTGTAAAACATAGGCCGCTCTCCTGGGTGGCCTGCCCTTTATGACCTTTACCTTTGCCCAGTAATCCATTGACCTTCTCACCTTCACCCTCATGGCAACAACCTGTATGCCTGTGCTTCTTCTTTCGTTCCTCCGCCACAGCCCCCAGATTCCAAAGGTCAGATTTTTGCCTATGCCACCGGTCCCCCCCTCCCTTCCTTCCTTACCATGTAGGTAGCCGCATTCTGACTTCGGGCATTGTGTCTAAACACGACACCTGTGTGCATGCTTTTTTAGGGTTTCTTTCCTCCGTTCCTACCGACACGAAATGGCCTACACTTCCGAAAGGCGGAGCGGGTTTTGTAACGTGTGCGCAAGATGTTCTGCAGGCATGTGTCCACGTGGCCTCGTTATAGTCTCATCCGAAGAACTTCGACATTCAGTTTGATTTTCCGTTTCATGGATGACTCTCAAAATGGCATATCCTGCAAATGTGAGAATAATTTTACAAAGGGAAGCGACTCAGACCAAACCTTGTAGAACCTGGCTAGCTTTTAGAGGGTCTTTTGTGAGTGTGTGTGTGTGTGTGTTTGTGTGTGCGTGTGTGTGTGTGTGTGTGTGTGTGTGTGTGCGTGCGCGCGCGCGTGCGTGTGCGTGCAAATAACGAATATTCATTCACCAATGACTACACACCCTTGTGTACAGTGATTTGGGATCCAATATTTTCTACATTCCGATGCATAATCTCTTTTGTTTCATCAATTTTCTCTCTCTCTCTCTCTCTCTCTCTCTCTCTCTCTCTCTCTCTCTCTCTCTCTCTCTCTCTCTCTCTCTCACTCCTCTCTCTCTCTTCCTACACACACACACACACACACACACACACACACACACACATTATCCTCGATATACAAGAATAAAAAATATTATAAAAAAAAAAAAAAAATATATATATATATATATATATATATATATATATATATATATATATACACTTGACCCTGCATCGCTAACACACATTCAAGACACCACATGTCAAAGACCTCCATTTTTAAAGCCAGCACCAAAACCCCGACCCCAAAAGTGTGGGCTGCAGCATCTTCCCCTCAAACCATCAGTGCAGCGTGCACACAGTGTCAGTAGGCCACTGAAGCAGCACGCTGTCAGGAACAGCTTTCTCTCGGTGATGTCAACGTGTTCATTGCGGGTCATGGTACACCAACGAAGTGAGCTTCAACTATTCTGTTTGATACACTTTACATCTTGACCACTGCTACCTAGCCACGTCTTGGGTCAATTTTTCATGGTTTTTAATTATGTTTTCAAATATATTGCTGTTTATCTGTACATTTCTGTACTCTTCCGTCTGACTTTTCGTCATCTCACGTGTAGAAATGATTTGTATAGTCTATTTTTTAAAATTGATGCACAAACTGTTATTGTACATAGATCTTCCTTGTGCCTGTGATAATGGATAATCTGATCAAGATCTCACTTAATTCAGATATGGCAAACCGGAAGTGCCTTCACTCCCCTGTTGTAAAAACATGGATTGCACAGTATATGGATATTTTTCATCTGTGAGTTTGCTGTCTTGTTGGGAGTCTTAGCTCAGTGGTCTCAGTGTAGGTGTTGACAGTGCTTTCTGGCCTGTGCGTGTATGTAGTGCCTGTTGGCCTGTAGATGTTGACAGTGTTTTTGGCCTGTAGATGTTGACAGTGTTTTCTGGCCTGTAGACGTTGACAGTGCTTTCTGGCCTGTAGATGTTGACAGTGTTTTCTGGCCTGTAGGTGTATGTAGTGCCTGTTGGCCTGTAGATGTTGACAGTGTTTTCTGGCCTGTAGGTGTTGACAGTGCTTTCTGGCCTGTAGGTGTTGACAGTGTTTTCTGGCCTGTAGATGTTGACCGTGTTTTCTGGCCTGTAGATGCTGACAGTGTTTTCTGGCCTGTAGATGTTGACAGTGTTTTCGGGCCTGTAGATGTTGACAGTGTTTTCTGGCCCGTAGGTGTTGACAGTGCTTTATGGCCTGTATATGTTGGCAGTGCTTTCTGGCCTGTAGGTGTTGACAGTGCTTTTTGGCCTGTAGATGTTGACAGTGCTTTCTGGCCTGTAGATGTTGACAGTGTTTTCTGGCCTGTACGTGTATGTAGTGCCTTTTGGCCTGTAGGTGTTGACAGTGTTTTCTGACCTGTAGATGTTGACAGTGCTTTCTGGCCTGTAGATGTTGACAGTGTTTTCTGGCCTGTAGGTGTATGTAGTGCCTTTTGGCCTGTAGGTGTTGACAGTGTTTTCTGGCCTGTGGGTGTTGACAGTGTTTTCTGGCCTGTTGTTGTTGACGGTGTTTTCTGGCCTGTAGATGTTGACAGTGTTTTATGGCCTGTAGGTGTAGGTAGTGCCTGTTGGCCTGTAGGTGTTGACAGTGTTTTCTGGCCTGTAGATGTTGGCAGTGCTTTCTGGCCTGTAGATGTTGACAGTGTTTTATGGCCTGTAGATGCTGACAGTGTTTTTTTACCTGTAGATGTTGACAGTGTTTTTTGGCCTGTAGATGTTGACAGTGTTTTCTGGCCTGTAGATGCTGACAGTGTTTTCTGGCCTGTAGATGTTGACAGTGTTTTCTGGCCTGTAGATGTTGACAGTGTTTTCTGGCCTGTACGTGTATGTAGTGCCTGTTGGCCTGTAGATGTTGACGGTGCTTTCTGGCCTGTAGATGTTGACAGTGTTTTCTGGCCTGTAGATGTTGACAGTGTTTTTTGGCCTGTAGATGTTGACAGTGTTTTCTGGCCTGTAGATGTTGACAGTGTTTTCTGGCCTGTAGATGCTGACAGTGCTTTCTGGCCCGTAGGTGTTGACAGTGTTTTCTGGCCCGTAGGTGTTGACAGTGCTTTCTGGCCTGTAGATGTTGACAGTGTTTTCTGGCCTGTAGGTGTTGACAGTGTTTTCTGGCCTGTAGATGCTGACAGTGCTTGTTGGCCTGTAGGTGTTGACAGTGTTTTCTGGCCTGTAGGTGTTGACAGTGTTTTCTGGCCTGTAGATGTTGACAGTGTTTTCTGGCCTGTAGATGTTGACAGTGTTTTCTGGCCTGTACGTGTATGTGGTGCCTGTTGGCCTGTAGATGTTGACGGTGCTTTCTGGCCTGTAGATGTTGACAGTGCTTTCTGGCCTGTAGATGTGACAGTGTTTTTTGGCCTGTAGATGTTGACAGTGTTTTCTGGCCTGTAGATGTTGACAGTGTTTTCTGGCCTGTAGATGCTGACAGTGCTTTCTGGCCCGTAGGTGTTGACAGTGTTTTCTGGCCTGTAGATGTTGACAGTGTTTTCTGGCCTGTAGATGTTGACAGTGTTTTCAGGCCTGTAGATGTTGACAGTGTTTTCTGGCCTGTAGGTGTTGACAATTTTTCTGGCCTGTAGATGTTGACAGTGTTTTCTGGCCTGTAGATGTTTACAGTGTTTTCTGGCCTGTAGATGTTGACAGTGTTTTCTGGCCTGTATATGCTGACAGTGCTTTCTGGCCCGTAGGTGTTGACAGTGTTTTCTGGCCTGTAGATGTTGACAGTGTTTTCAGGCCTGTAGATGCTGACAGTGTTTTCTGGCCTGTAGATGTTGACAGTGTTTTCTGGCCTGTAGATGTTGGCAGTGTTTTCTGGCCTGTAGATGTTGACAGTGTTTTCTGGCCTGTAGATGCTGACAGTGCTTGTTGGCCTGTAGATGTTGACAGTGTTTTATGGCCTGTAGATGTTGACAGTGTTTTCTGGCCTGTAGATGTTGACAGTGTTTTCTGGCCTGTAGATGTTGACAGTGTTTTCTGGCCTGTAGATGCTGACAGTGTTTTCAGGCCTGTAGATGTTGACAGTGTTTTCTGTCCTGTAGGTGTTGACAGTGTTTTCTGGCCTGTAGGTGTTGACAGTGTTTTCAGGCCTGTAGATGTTGACAGTGTTTTCTGGCCTGTAGGTGTTGACAGTGTTTTCTGGCCTGTAGGTGTTGACAGTGTTTTCTGGCCTGTAGATGTTGACAGTGCTTTCTGGCCTGTAGATGTTGACAGTGTTTTCTGGCCTGTAGGTGTTGACAGTGTTTTCTGGCCTGTAGATGCTGACAGTGCTTGTTGGCCTGTAGATGTTGACAGTGTTTTCTGGCCTGTAGATGTTGACAGTGTTGTCTGGCCTGTAGATGTTGACAGTGTTTTCTGGCCTGTAGGTGTTGACAGTGTTTTCTGGCCTGTAGATGTTGACAGTGTTTTCTGGCCTGTAGGTGTTGACAGTGTTTTCTGGCCTGTAGATGCATGTAGTGCCTGCAGGCCTGTGCTCATGGTCGGAGGACTTGGTGCTATGGGGTGAGGGGTGGCTGAAGACGCTGATACCGGTGCCTGTAGCTGACGGTGAAGGGCCCGCTCTTTTTAGTTTAGTTTAGTTTAGTTTACTTCAGTTCAGTTTAGTTTAGTTTAGTCAGTTTAGTTTAGTTTAGTTTAGTCAGTTTAGTTTAGTTTAGTTTAGTTTAGTTTAGTTCAGTTCAGTTCAGTTTAGTTCAGTTTAGTTCAGTTTACTTTACTTTACTTCAGTTTAGTTTAGTTCAGTTCAGTTTAGTTTAGTTTAGTTTCGGTTTAGTTTAGTTCAGTTCACTTCAGTTTAGTTCAGTTCAGTTTAGTTTAGTCTAGTTTGGTTCGGTTTAGTTTAGTTTAGTTTAGTTTAGTTCAGTTCAGTTTAGTTTAGTTTAGTTAGTTTAGTTGAGTTGAGTTGAGTTGGGTTGGGTTGGGTTGGGTTGGGTTGGGTTGGGTTGGGTTCGGTTCGGTTCGGTTCGGTTCGGTTCGGTTCGGTTCGGTTCGGTTCGGTTCGGTTCAGTTCAGTTCAGTTGAGTTGAGTTGAGTTTAGTTTAGTTTAGTTCAGTTTAGTTCAGTTTACTTTACTTTACTTCAGTTTACTTCAGTTTACTTCAGTTTAGTTCAGTTTAGTTCAGTTCAGTTCAGTTCAGTTCAGTTCAGTTTAGTTTAGTTTAGTTCAGTTCAGTTCAGTTCAGTTCAGTTCAGTTCAGTTCAGTTTAGTTTAGTTTAGTTTAGTTTAGTTTAGTTTAGTTCAGTTTACTTTACTTTACTTTACTTTACTTTACATTACTTTACTTTAGTTCAGTTTAGTTTAGTTTACTTCACTTACTTTAGTTTACTTTAGTTTACTTTAGGTTAGTTTAGTTTAGTTTAGTTTACTTTAGTTTACTTTAGGTTAGTTTACTTTACTTTACTTTACTTTACTTTACTTTAGTTTACTTTAGTTTACTTTAGTTTACTTTAGGTTAGTTTACTTTAGTTTAGTTAAGTTTACTTTAGTTTACTTTAGTTTATTTTAGCTTAGTTTACTTTACTTTACTTTACTTTAGTTCACTTTAGTTTACTTTAGTTTAGTTTACTTTACTTTAGTTTAGTTTACTTTACTTTAGTTTAGTTTAGTTTACTTTACTTTACTTTAGTTTACTTTAGTTTAGTTTAGTTTACTTTACTTTACTTTACTTTACTTTAGTTCAGTTTACTTTAGTTTACTTTAGTTTACTTTAGTTTAGTTTACTTTAGTTTACTTTAGGTTAGTTTACTTTAGTTTAGTTAAGTTTAGTTTAGTTTACTTTAGTTTATTTTAGCTTAGTTTACTTTACTTTACTTTACTTTAGTTCACTTTAGTTTACTTTAGTTTAGTTTACTTTACTTTAGTTTACTTTACTTTACTTTAGTTTACTTTAGTTTAGTTTAGTTTACTTTACTTTAGTTTACTTTAGTTTAGTTTAGTTTACTTTACTTTACTTTAGTTTAGTTCAGTTTACTTTAGTTTACTTTAGTTTAGTTTAGTTTACTTTACTTTAGTTTACTTTAGTTTAGTTTAGTTCAGTTTACTTTAGTTTACTTTAGTTCAGTTCAGTTCAGTTTACTTTAGTTTAGTTTGCACGACTTTTAATCACGGCAGATTTCTCTGCGTGAAAATCAGGCTGCTTCTCCCGGGGAGAGCGCCTCGCCACAAGAACAGCGCCTCCCTTTTTTTTCTTTTTCCTGTCTGCAATTGTAATTGTTTCCCTATCACAGTGGCTTTTATCTACATAATTTTGCCGGGGATAACTTTTTTGTTGCCGTGGGTTCTTTTACGTGCGCCAGATAATTATGTGTAACACACGGGACCTCGGATTATCTTCTCATCCGAAAGACTAGCACCCAGACCACCACTTAGGGTCTAATGGATGGTGGGGGGGGGGGGGGGGGGAGAGGGGAGTTTGTGGCCCAAACGGGGATCGAACCGATGCACACCTCCAACTCGGGCTTTTCGCTTTCTAGGCAGGTGCGTTACCTCTAGACCACGTAGGTACCTAGATCAGAAATAGAAACTTGTCCATCTGTACCTGTACGTACCTAGATCAGAAACAGAAACTTGTCCATCTGTACCTGTACGTACCTAGATCAGAAACAGAAACTTGTCCATCTGTACCTGTATGTACCTAGATCAGAAACAGAAACTTGTCCATCTGTACCTGTATGTACCTAGATCAGAAACTTGTCCATCTGTATGTACCTGTACGTACCTAGATCAGAAACTTGTCCATCTGTATGTACCTGTACGTACCTAGATCAGAAACAGAAACTTGTCCATCTGTATGTACCTGTACGTACCTAGATCAGAAACAGAAACTTGTCCATCTGTATGTACCTGTATGTACCTAGATCAGAAACAGAAACGTGTCCATCTGTACCTGTATGTACCTAGATCAGAAACAGAAACTTGTCCGTCTGTACCTGTACGTACCTAGATCAGAACAGAAACTTGTCCATCTGTACCTGTATGTACCTAGATCAGAAACAGAAACTTGTCCATCTGTACCTGTACGTACCTAGATCAGAAATAGAAACTTGTCCATCTGTACCTGTACGTACCTAGATCAGAAACAGAAACTTGTCCATCTGTACCTGTACGTACCTAGATCAGAAACAGAAACTTGTCCATCTGTACCTGTACGTACCTAGATCAGAAACAGAAACTTGTCCATCTGTACCTGTACGTACCTAGATCAGAAACAGAAACTTGTCCATCTGTACCTGTATGTACCTAGATCAGAAACAGAAACTTGTCCATCTGTACCTGTATGTACCTAGATCTGGCAGGTGCGGTCACCAGTCACACTGCAGTTGACGAACTCTTTCGCCCAGTGGTTAAAACCTTCCATTTCAACCCCAGGGGTCCACGACGTCGTGGGTTCAAATCCCGGTGGCGTCTGACGAATTAAGGGTGGTGATTTTACGATCTTCCAGGTCAACTTCAGGTGCAGACCTGCCAGTGCTTTAACGCCCCTCGTGTATATACACATGCAGAAGATGACATATGCAACGTCGAAGATCCCATCGTTCACGTCAGCGTTCGGTGGGTTACGGAAACACGAGCATACCCAGCATACATCCCCGAAGTCGGAATGCGGCTACCTTCATGGTGGGAAAAAACGGTTGTATACGCAAAATCGGACCATTGGTGAACTTCGGAGCTGTGGCCGAGGAAGGAAAAGAACTACTGCAGCTGCCTTGTCCGCCAGTGTCCTTGTCCTTGTCCGCCAGTGTCCTTGTCCTTGTCCGCCAGTGTCCTTGTCCTTGTCCGCCAGTGTCCTTGTCCTTGTCCGCCAGTGTCCTTGTCCTTGTCCGCCAGTGTCCTTGTCCTTGTCCGCCAGTGTCCTTGTCCTTGTCCGCCAGTAGCCTTGTCCTTGTCCGCCAGTTGCCTTGTCCTTGTCCGCCAGTAGCCTTGTCCTTGTCCTTGTCCGCCAGTGTCCTTGTCCTTGTCCGCCAGTAGCCTTGTCCTTGTCCTTGTCCGCCAGTGTCCTTGTCCTTGTCCGCCAGTAGCCTTGTCCTTGTCCGCCAGTGTCCTTGTCCTTGTCCGCCAGTAGCCTTGTCCTTGTCCTTGTCCGCCAGTGTCCTTGTCCTTGTCCGCCAGTAGCCTTGTCCTTGTCCGCCAGTGTCCTTGTCCTTGTCCGCCAGTAGCCTTGTCCTTGTCCGCCAGTAGCCTTGTCCTTGTCCGCCAGTAGCCTTGTCCTTGTCCGCCAGTGTCCTTGTCCACCAGTAGCCTTGTCCTTGTCCGCCAGTAGCCTTGTCCTTGTCCGCCAGTAGCCTTGTCCTTGTCCGCAGTAGCCTTGTCCTTGTCCGCCAGTAGCCTTGTCCTTGTCCGCCAGTAGCCTTGTCCTTGTCCGCCAGTGTCCTTGTCCACCAGTAGCCTTGTCCTTGTCCGCCAGTAGCCTTGTCCTTGTCCGCCAGTGTCCTTGTCCACCAGTAGTAGCCTATAGCAGTTGAAAGCTGACGTGCCTGTCTCCCTGCCATAGTGATGTTGAAGGAATACAACAAGTCAGAGGGAAATCTGCATACACTCCTTGACGATGTCGTTGACGCACACATCAGTTCTAAGTACTGTCCATAGATTCTGCGACTGTTATTATGGCGATGGCATGAAGTGCACATACATAGATTATGCAAGTGCCTTGTCGATCAGCTTCAGGGAAATGTACATAGATCCTATTAGACGTTGTCGATCTGCACATGCACATCATTTAGAAATGAATGTGCATAACTCCTGTGGCTGTCACAATGCTGACTGCAGTCAGTGTACATAGAGCCTGTGGCTGTCACAATGCTGACTGCAGTCACTGTACATAGAGCCTGTGGCTGTCACAATGCTGACTGCAGTCACTGTACATAGAGCCTGTGGCTGTCACAATGCTGACTGCAGTCACTGTACATAGAGCCTGTGGCTGTCACAATGCTGACTGCAGTCAGTGTACATAGAGCCTGTGGCTGTCACAATGCTGACTGCAGTCAGTGTACATAGAGCCTGTGGCTGTCACAATGCTGACTGCAGTCACTGTACATAGAGCCTGTGGCTGTCACAATGCTGACTGCAGTCACTGTACATAGAGCCTGTGGCTGTCACAATGCTGGCTGCAGTCACTGTACATAGAGCCTGTGGCTGTCACAATGCTGACTGCAGTCAATGTACATAGAGCCTGTGGTGTGATCACTACAGTCACAGTGAACCTATAGGCTACACACCCCCAGTGTGGATGTCTCCCTGTGGTCACTGGAGGCTGTTTGCCTACATCATAGAGATGAAGCTGATGGTTATAGTGATTGTATCAATATTTGTAATGTGGTAGCTACAGTGATTGTATCAATAGTTGTAATGTGGTAGCTATAGTGATTGTATCAGTCTTTGTAAAGTGGTAGCTATAGTGATTGTATCAATCTTTGCAATGTGGTAGCTATAGTGATTGTATCCATCTTTGCAATGTGGTAGCTATAGTGATTGTATCAATCTTTGCAATGTGGTAGCTATAGTGATTGTATCAATCTTTGCAATGTGGTAGCTATAGTGATTGTATCCATCTTTGCAATGTGGTAGCTATAGTGATTGTATCAATCTTTGCAATGTGGTAGCTATAGTGATTGTATCAATCTTTGCAATGTGGTAGCTATAGTGATTGTATCCATCTTTGCAATGTGGTAGCTATAGTGATTGTATCAATATTTGTAATGTGGTAGCTACAGTGATTGTATCCATCTTTGTAATGTGGTAGCTATAGTGATTGTATCAATCTTTGCAATGTGGTAGCTATAGTGATTGTATCAATCTTTGCAATGTGGTAGCTATAGTGATTGTATCCATCTTTGCAATGTGGTAGCTATAGTGATTGTATCCATCTTTGCAATGTGGTAGCTATAGTGATTGTATCCATCTTTGTAATGTGGTAGCTATAGTGATTGTATCAATCTGTGTAATGTGGTAGTTATGATGATTGTATCAATCTGTGTAATGTGGTAGTTATGGTGATTGTATCAATCTGTGTAATGTGGTAGTTATGGTGATTGTATCAATCTGTGTAATGTGGTAGTTATGGTGATTGTATCAATCTGTGTAATGTGGTAGTTATGGTGATTGTATCAATCTGTGTAATGTGGTAGTTATGGTGATTGTATCAATCTTTGCAATGTGGTAGTTATGGTGATTGTATCAACATTGTGGATGCAAAACGTGATACTGTAAGTTGACATTAATCGCTGAAATTCAACAATCTCGTATCTGTATTTTGAAGCTTTTGAGAAAAACGCCAAAATTGAAAAATATTCTTTTAATGATTCGATGCAATCGATCTAATTTAGATTAAAGATGAAGAGCTCGTTCAAAACAGTGCAGTTTCCATCAACATTCTTGTTTACGTGAACAGTTAACAATATTTGATATAATTGAGAAATATGAAGATAGGACCAATAGATTCAAACAAACTTGAGGCATAGATCTAGTCTAGGGTAGGAGGTGTTCCTGTTGCTGAGGGACTCTCATTATACATGGGGCTTGGCTGCTTTCCACTGAACTGGTGCCGCACCTCTGTGTATTCATGCTGGGTATTTGGAATTCAGGTATGCAGGAAGACGCTTGGTTTGCGTTTGTTACAATATTGAACTAGACAGCCTGCTGTCTTTGTCATACATCATAGCCAGAGTGCAGCTTGTGGGGCACTCACACACACACTCACACACATACACTCACACACACACACGCACACGCACAGACACACACACACAGACACGCCCACACACACACACACTCACACACACACTCTCTCACACACACACACACACACACACTTACATTGTCTTACAGTTCTGTGTAGACTTAATTAATGCATTAATCTCCTACCCCACTTCCAGAGTTCCTCCCCCTCCCCTGCACTTTTTTTTTGTTAATGTGTCTAATGTCACATTTTGTGAAGAGATGTAAAATGAAATCTCTCTCTCTCTCTCTCTCTCTCTCTCTCTCTCTCTCTCTCTCTCTCTCTCTCTCTCTCTCTCTCTCTCTCTCTCTCTCAGTGCTTTGCTTCTTTTATTAAAGGAATGCAAAATCACGCAGACACCAAACGAAAAGAACAGGGCCAGCTCCACAGTGCACTGTTGATAGTTTTACCAGGAAAAAAGAAATAGCAGAACACCACTGTCTTGAGGTAAACTCATCAGAGCAGTGCCCAATATGGATCTGTCATTTTTATAGATGTGTAGAGGTAGAGGCCTATAGATCCAGAGCTGTAATATAGATCAGTAGCAGTTGTAAATGAGTCAGAAGCAACCCGAGGCCGTTCATCAGGACCTAGATCTAGATCTAGACTTGTAGACCTAGCTGTCCCTCCGCTGTAGTGCACAGACCTTCAGTCTTGATTGACCTGTGTGGTTTAGGTGGGGGGGGGGGGGGGTGTTTTTGTGGGGTTTTTGCCTTGTTTGTTGTTAGTTTTTTGCCTTTTTTTTTGTTGGGGGATTTTTTGCCTTGTTTTTTGTTTGGTTAGTTAGGTGTTGTTGGTGGGGTTTTTTACAAAAGTTTCTTCAGAAAAAAACACGTGACTTGTGACGAGGTTTAGGACGGGTAAATACAAGTAGCACATTAAATTGCTCTGGTTTATCTCAACCTCCCAAACTGGAGGTACAAGGTTCTTGAAATACAGCGACAACGTTCTCCATTGTCTTGTATTGAAGGTATAGGTTCTGTGGCTGTCAAACTTGGAATCGCTGTAAGTGTACGTAGGCTATGTGGATGTAATTTAAGGCTCCGTTCAAGTAGGAAATGTGGATGTAATACTGATTTTGTACATATTGAAAGATACTGCAGATGTGATGAATATGATTGCTGTGATTGTGCCTATAATGTAGATCTCTATCTTGCAGATGTAAGTAACGTTCATACACACATGTCCTGTGGCTGTGAAATAGCCTGGTGCCTGTGTTGAGCACACACTGCACTGAGCACAGTTGTGGAAAGCCTTGGTCTAGTTGCTGTGGATGCCCCTGAAGTCAGTGCACACAGATTATGGAAGTAAGAGAGATATGACTTTGTCAACACACACACACACACACACACACACACACACACACACACACACACACGCTGTGTTGCAATACACGGTTGTATGTCGTCTACCTCTCACAATTTTACACACATGATTATGTAGCCCATTTTCTACTGTACAAAGCGGTAGTAGTGCAGATACCAACAGTTCTATGATTCGATTCCCATTCAAAGACAAATGATTCTTGTTCAATATCCAGAAGGATTTCAGCAGTGGTCCAGATCACAAATAAACCGAGGTCCTATCCTACCCGCTCCCTACTCTTAGTGCATGCAAAATAATACATGATCCCGGGCATCACTGACACAGACAGCACTGCTGGTCACAGCAAGTCTCACTCACTATCTCACTCACTATCTCACTCACTATCTCACTCACTATCTCACTCACTATCTCACTCACTATCTCACTCACTCACTATCTCAAGTGCTGGCCGCTCTCCCCTACAAACCGTGTCACGGACACAGCACCTCCTCCTCCTCCTCCTCCTCCTGCCCCGGTCACCTGAGGCTCTGTCGCAGTCTGGTCTGCAGTCAGTCTGGCAGCGCCCAGCCCGCCCCTGCCTTTCCCATACAGCGCTGCCCGCCAGGCGGGGTCAGGTTGGCGGGGTCAGGTCTGAACACGCCCCACACTGACCAGTGAGAGCCCTCCTTGTAGCACCGCCTCACACCCCTCCCCTCCCCTGTGTCCCTTATCTAAAGCTTGATATACTTTTGAAAAGAATTATGTCTAAGCTTAGCCTTGGTGTATCAGACATAAATGTTCATAAATTTAGATATATAGAACATGATGATGATGACCTCAGGTTGCTATGCCCATTATGTAAGCAAACAGTGGAAGATGAAGTTCATTTTGTGCTGTGCTGTCCAGCATTAGAAGATGTTAGACAGAATTACATTCCGGTAAAGTATAGTAGACATCCTAATTTATTTAGATTCTGTTTACTCATGGCGTCTAGTCACCCTGAGATTGTGCGCAGCCTTGCTTAATATTTGTGTAAAGCCTTTAGAATTAGAGATATCTTGGTTTCTTAAGTCATATTTTTGTAAATGATTTTTCTGGTGGTAGTTGTGGGTATACAATAACGTGTTAGGGTTTTTTGTGCTTCCTTATTTTTCTCACGAAATTACTAAGCAGTTCGGCAACACCCCTTCATGTATGGGTAATGGCCTTTTTGTGAATCTCTCTCTCTCTCTCTCTCTCTCTCTCTCTCTCTCTCTCTCTCTCTCTCTCTCTCTCTCTCTCTCTCTCTCTCATACAATTTCAATGGATGGTCTAATATAGCATTCTAGAATGTTCTTTTTATTATTTTAGTTATTGCTTATTGTTTCCTATTGTTCATCCTTGTTATTACTTTGTGTTCAGTTTAAAACTGAGTTTACGTCAGAGCTTAAAGTCGTATCCGTTCATAGAGAGCTCATTTTTGGGTTTTTTGTTTTCATTACGTTAAATGCATGATGTGATTTTTCTTGTACTTATTTGTATTTACAAAAGAAAGTCGTGTATAACCCCCTTGTCAATAGGCCACTTTGGGCAATTACAATAAATTGGTCAAAGCGTCTCTCTCTCTCTTTCTCTCTCTCTCTCTCTCTCTCTCTCTCTCTCTCTCTCTCTCTTCTCTCTCTTCTCTCTCTCTCTCTCTCTCTCTCTCTCTCTCATTTCTTCTCCCCCCCCCCTTCCTCTCTCTCTCTTACTTACAATGTGTAGATGTTCATTCTATGACTTAAGTGATTTTTTTTCTCTTTATTGTATGAGTGTATGGGTATTGGACTTATTTTATTATCATGACGTTCAATTTGTACCAGTATATTCAAAAAGAATATTGATTGTGATCCTGTGCTGTCTTGAGAATGATATATTTAGTATTATCCTTGAAAAAAACACACACACTCTCTCTCCCACTCTCTCTCTCTCTCCCTAACCTTATAGATTTGGCTTTCCCCCTTTCTCTTCTTCCTTGTTTTTATTGTGTGAGTGTATGGGTATTGAGTTTATTTCATTATCATGACATAAATTGTATGAGTATAATCATCAATGGCTGTATAGGTTTGGATTTCTCCTTTTCTTTTGTTTCTTGTTTTTATTGTGTGAGTGTATGGGTATTGAGTTTATTTCATTATCATGACATAATTTGAACAAGTATAATCAAAAATGAGTGTTGATGGTGATCGTGTACTGTTTTGAGAATTATATATTTGATATTATCTCTGAAACACACACTCTCTCTCTCTCTCTCTCTCTCTCTCTCTCTCTCTCTCCTCTCTCTCTCTCTCTCTCTCTCTCTCTCTCTCTCTCTTTCTCTCACACACACAAGTATACTTAAGTTGTTGACAAGAACTGAAGAAGAAGAAGAAGACAAAGAGGACAGATTACAGCAGGAGGACGGAGGAAAAAGATACCTGGGCCATGTTGAAATCTAGACAGGACAGACACACACACGCACACGCGCACACGCACACGCGCACACACACACACACACACACACACACACACACACACACACACACACACACATACACACCCACGCACACACACACACACACATACACACACACACACACACACACAACACACACAACACACACACACACACACACACACACACACACACACACACACACACACACACACACACACACACACACACACGCCGATACTTTCCCTGTACCCCTCTCTTCAACTACGCCCACAGGCCCGCCCGACTAGAAATGTGTGTGTGTGTGTGTGTGTGTGTGTGTGTGTGTGTGTGTGTGTTGTGTGTGTGTGTGTGTTGTGTGCGTGGGTGTGTATGTGTGTGTGTGTGTGTGTGTGTGTGTGTGTGTGTGTGTGTGTGTTGTGTGTGTTGACATTTTAACAGAATACATGATGATCCGCGCAGTGTTTGTGTTTTCCGGCTCACCACAAGTGCCTTACACACTGTCGTCAGTGTTGTTGCCTGTAGCAGTGTTGACTTGAGTCGTTGTGTCTAACAGTGTGTGTGTGTGTGTGTGTGTGTGTGTGTGTGTGTGTGTGCGCGCGCGCACGCGCGCACGTGTGTTTTTCAAGCATGTGTGTGCCCAATATTTGTTCCAGTAAGAAATAAGTATTTCACAAAATCACTCATAAGGCATCTGAAGTTGTTTGGGTGTTTTTTAAAAGCATTTTAATGTTATTCAACAATGAAACAAATGTTATTAAAGGTAGCCACATTCCGACTTGAGGGATCAGGTCTTTTGTATGGTGTTTAACGGTGAAACAAATGTGAAATAAACCAAAAGACAGGAAGAGGCAGTTGTCTTACACACACGTACAGATTCATCACAAGCTGACGCAAAAACCGATATTCAATGATATCGTGCAGCTGTACATTTGGTTCTAAAGCATGGGTGTGCTGACAATGCCTTTTGGAATGTACGGGGAATGTGTGTGTGTGTGTGTGTGTGTGTGTGTGTGTGTGTGTGTGTGGTGTGTGTGTGTGTGTGTGTGTGTGTGTGTGGTGTGTGTGTGTGTGTGTGTGTCGGGAGATCAGGTAGATTAGTATTTGCTTTTTTTTTTTGTACGACCCACGGGTAGATTTTTTCAATGGCACTTTAACCTGTATTCTTTTTGTTATATATTTGCACAGTTTTGATATAGTCTTTAAGTGTTGAGGTTGTGGTAACCCTGATGTGGCCTCTGTGGTTGGGGGGTGGGGGGTGGCTATAAACAATAGTTGTGAATGCTTGCCATGTGCACATTTCTTGTATTTACTTGTACGGTTTCCGATTTTTGTTATTTACGTATTATTTTGTGTTATTGTCTACTCTAGGTGGCCTACATATATTTCAGAGGGATTTTTGTTGTTAGTTTTTTTGGCTTTTGTTGTTGACTTTTTTTTCACCACACCCGGAATGTTTGATGTTGATAATTATGATGTAATGACCCGGTAGCTACTTTTTTTTCTGGCACCACTCTACAAAAGTTCCGCTCCGCGTTGAAGCGACTGAGATGATGGTGCTGATGTCTGGCAGTACACTCAGCATCTTTCTGTCTGTCTGTCTGTCTGTCTGTCTGTCTGTCTGTCTCTCTGTCTGTCTGTCTGTCTGTTCTGTCTGTTAATTTGAAGTAGGCTATTCTGTTCCAAATCTGAAGGAAAACATGTTGATTTCCATCGTAGGCATCTAGTGTTTCCGTTACATGAAGTTTGGGTTGCTGCTATGTCAACATGTGTGTTTGCTTACACCTGTCCAAGTGTTCAGCTACCCAAAACAAAAGGCTGCCTGTTCTCGCCTGCCTCCCCTGCCTCCCCTGCCTCACCTGTCTCACCTGTCTGACCTGCCTCACCTGCCTCACCTGTCTGACCTGCCTCACCTGCCTCACCTGTCTGACCTGTCTCACCTGCCTCACCTGTCTCACCTGCCTCACCTGTTCTCACCTGTCTCACCTGTCGGTGTTACTGGGTACAATGGTGGCCGCTGCACCCAATGACACCGACACGATCCTCTTCCTCCTCCAGGGGCTCTGGTCTTCGCTGTACTGCCCTGCTGCCGACTTCATTTTTTAAAAAATTCTATTCATTTATACCGAGGATAATGGAATAAGCACTTATGTGCTTTTTTTTTTACATCCAGTCCCCGTGTGTATGTGGTTTTGTAAATTCTGTCATCTGTTCCCACCGGCACATAATGGCCTACTCTTACGAAAAGCGGAACAGGATTTAACGTGTGCGCAAGATGTTCTGCGTGCGTTCGCACACGGGGCCTCGGTTTATAGTCTCATCCGAAGGACTTTTGGGGAGAGTGGAGTCTGCACTGATGTTAACTCCAGGGGAAAATATCCCCTTGAACGGGAATCGAACCCGGGCCAACAGATTGCGATGGATTCTCATGCCACAGGATTCGGGGATGTTGCCGATGAGAGAAGCTGGGGGTCTGCCTTTGTTTCTCTGTTTTTCTTTCTGGCTGGATCTTTGCCTTGAAGGACAGTCTTCATGAGGTCGTCTCTTGCTTTCCTAGCGCAGGGCCTACGTGTCTTGGTTTCCTTGCAGTGTGTTCCTGTGAGAAGCGGTGTCGTGGCTCCCAGTTCCTGCATTTGGCTTTCATTTCCTCTTCTCTCTGTCCCTCTGACCCCCAGCAGCCGTTAAACACAAAAAACAAAACAAAGAAACCGACCATGTCATCTCAGCTGCTTCGACGTTTGGTCATCGTCTTGTCTCTGTGTCAAGGACTCAGTCAGCCAACATGGCGGCCCGCTAAGCATGGCGGTGTGTTCGTGTTCAGCCGGTGAGGATGGCCGCCATCTGTTCAGCTTCTGGTGAATGTTCTCATTCTGCTTTCAGCCTGGTCTGGTCATGTTTTCTGTCTTGTTGTCTTTGGTACAGGTTCGTCATTTGTGTTAAAGGCCATGTTTCAAAGACTGTATGTTCTGACAATAAAGCTCTGTCTGTAAAGTAACTTGTCTCAGTGTGTCTTTTTGCTTATTAGAAGGGATGGAAAACCCACCAGGAATGTTCATATAGAAGGCGTGGAAAACCCACCAGGACTGTTCATATAGAAGGCGTGGAAACCCCACCAGGACTGTTCATATAGAAGGCATGGAAAACCCACCAGGAATGTTCATATAGAAGGCGTGGAAAACCCACCAGGAATGTTTACATAGAAGGCGTGGAAAACCCACCAGGAATGTTCATATAGAAGGCGTGGAAAACCCACCAGGAATGTTCATATAGAAGGCGTGGAAAACCCACCAGGACTGTTCATATAGAAGGCGTGGAAACCCCACCAGGAATGTTCATATAGAAGGCATGGAAACCCCACCAGGAATGTTCATATAGAAGGCGTGGAAAACCCACCAGGAATGTTCACATAGAAGGCGTGGAAAACCCACCAGGAATGTTCATATAGAAGGCGTGGAAAACCCACCAGGACTGTTCATATAGAAGGCGTGGAAAACCCACCAGGACTGTTCATATAGAAGGCGTGGAAAACCCACCAGGAATGTTCATATAGAAGGCATGGAAAACCCACCAGGACTGTTCATAGACATTCAGCCACTGACCTTGGCAACAAACAACCGACCAGTTCACCAGTCCACCCACCCCTCCACCCGCCCCTCCACCCGCCCCTCCACCCGCCCGACACTGACCTGGGGAGCTGACAACCCACAAGGTCACCCAGTCCACCCCCCACCCCCCCTCTACCCGCCCATAGCCGAGCCCCCCAGCTGCAGCTTGATGTGTCAGTCACATCATATGGGGATAGCCTGCACCTTGCCTGCAGGTGTCCCCTGGAATGATGCTGACTGTCACATCATATGGGGATAGCCTGCAGGTGTCCCCTGGAATGATGCTGACTGTCACATCATATGGGGATAGCCTGCACCTTGCCTGCAGTTGAACAAGAAAGGTGGAAGCCCTGAATCATACCAAGTCCTGAAGATGTAGGCCTGAACCTAGTCACGCACACGAACACACGCTCGCACGCACGCACGCGCGCACACACACACACACACACACACACACACACACACACACACACACACACACACACGCACACACACACACACACACGATTTTAAGAATATATTTCCCTCCCCCTGGCTTGGTGTGGAGGGTTGGTAGCAGTGTGAAGTGGAGAACACAGCCGACAGTGACTGATCTAACTATTGAGCATTTCCACCTGAAGAGCACATTACATGCATTAAAGTAACGACGTGGGCTAAACTAAAGTATGTCAGAAAAAAATACAATGAACATTAATTTTTTTTTTCGTTTTTCAGTTAAAGTCGCGAGGTTCATCAAAGGTGGAAGTTTGAGTGCGGGACCGTTTGTGGCCCACCATGGAGGTAGCCGCATTCCGACATGGGGCCTGATGTCTAAACACGACACCAGCGTGCATGATGTCTGAACACGACACCAGCGTGCATGATGTCTAAACACGACACCAGCGTGCATGATGTCTAAACACGACACCAGCGTGCATGATGTCTAAACACGACACCAGCGTGCATGATGTCTAAACACGACACCAGCGGGCATGATGTCTAAACACGACACCAGCGTGCATGATGTCTAAACACGACACCAGCGTGCATGATGTCTAAACACGACACCAGCGTGCATGATGTCTAAACACGACACCAGCGTGCATGATGTCTAAACACGACACCAGCGTGCATGCATTTTTAAAATGTTATTATCCGTTCCAACCCGGCACGCAATGGCCTACTCTTTCAAAAGGCAGAACAGGTTTTAACGTGTTCGCAAGATGGTGTGCGTGCATTCGCACACGGGACCTCGGTTTGGTTTATAATCTCATCAGGACTTTTGGGGGAGTGGAGTCGGCACTGATGTCAACTCCAGGGGAAAATATCCCCTTGAACAGGGTGGCTCGATCCTGGGCCGTTTGATCTGTCTGACCTCAATGCGGGAAAATAAGACTGACCTCAATGCGGGAAAATCAGTTTGGCCTCAATGTGGAAATAATCAGTCTGACCTCAATGCGGGAAAATCAGACTGACCTCAATGCTGGAAAATCAGTCTGACCTCAATGCGGGAAAATCAGACTGACCTCGGTGTGGAAATAATAAACCTGG
>CM054142.1:72660357-72697857 GCA_028751875.1 Rapana venosa | reverse complement strand
CACACACACACACACACCTTTTCAAAACCTGAAGAATAACAAAGTTCTTTGTCATTGTGGAACACTCAAACAGCAGCTACTGGTGTCGGTCACATGAGGGAAATGCGTTGTGCTGCCGTGAAGCGCCTGACAAGTCAGGCCCAGTACATCCGACTTCGTCATGGGGGAAACTGTCATCTTTTAAGTCTTTCTGGGGGAAACTGTCATCTTTTAAGTCTTTCTGGGGGAAACTGTCATCTTTTACGTCTTTCTGGGGGAAACTGTCATCTTTTAAGTCTTTCTGGGGGAAAAGGGGCAGGAGAATGGACAGGCAGGAGGTGACAGGAAGAAAAGGAACAAGGCAGAAACAAGGAGAGGGATAGAAAAGAGGGAATTCCCAGCACAGAATTTCCAGAAGGTGGGGAAGCTAGATAGGCTGACGTGTCCCGGGTGTTCTCAGGGAAGGATGGAATAGCAAACCGATGACGTAGTTCTAAGCTAATAGACACTAACAACACTTTTCTTTTACCCTTTTCCGTTTTTGTTCTACTTGCTTTTAATTTGCATATTAAACACTCTTTTGGGTTGTTTCTGAAAAAGATAGATAGCTAACAAAGTGATTGCTTAATTTTTCAGAACCCCCCCCCCCCCCCCCCCCATCCCCGAACCACACACACACACACATTGTTTATTTCCTTTCGACTTTTGTTAACGCTTTTGGCTGGCTTTTGCTATGTTTTGATTGTCTGATAACTTTGGACTAGAAAAAAGATTGAATATGAAAAACCATGTCATACAGTTTTAATGGTGTGATGTGAATTTAAGATATCATACAGTATTAAAGATGTGAAGTAAAGATGTCATACACTATTAATGGTGTGAAATAAAGATGTCATACAGTATTAATGATGTGAAGATGTCATACAGTATTAATGATGTGAATATAGATGTCATACAGTATTAATGATGTGAAGATGTCATACACTATTAATGAAGTGAAGTAAAGATGTCCTACAGTATTAATGAAGTGAAGATGTCATACACTATTAATGGTGTGAAATAAAGATGTCATACAGTATTAATGATGTGAAGTGAAGATGTCATACAGTATTAATGATGTGAAATAAAGATGTCATACAGTATTAATGATGTGAAGTAAAGATGTCATACAGTATTAATTTGAAGTAAAGATGTCATACAGTATTAATGATGTGAAGTAAAGATGTCGCACAGTATTAATGATGTGAAGTAAAGATGTCATACAGTATTAATGATGTGAAGTAAAGATGTCGTACAGTATTAATGATGTGAAGTAAAGATATCATACAGTATTAATGATGTGAAGTAAAGATGTCATACAGTATTAATGATGTGAAGTAAAGATGTCATACAGTATTAATGTGAAGTAAAGATGTCATACAGTATTAATGTGAAGTAAAGATGTCATACAGTATTAATGATGTGAAGATGTCATACAGTATTAATGATATGAAGTAAAGATGTCATACAGTATTAATGGTGTGAAGTAAATATGTCATACAGTATTAATGGTGTGAAGTAAAGATGTCATACAGTATTAATGATGTGAAGATGTCATATAGTATTAATGATGTGAAGTAAAGATGTCATACAGTATTAATGAAGTGAAGTAAAGATGTCATATAGTATTAATGAAGTGAAGTAAAGATGTCATACAGTATTAATGAAGTGAAGTAAAGATGTCATACAGTATTAATGAAGTGAAGTAAAGATGTCATACAGTATTAATGATGTGAATATAGATATCGTACAGTGTTAATTGTGTGTAGTTAAGATGTCATACAGTATTAATGATGTGAATATAGATATCGTACAGTGTTAATTGTGTGTAGTTAAGATGTAGTACAATGGTAAAAAAAAATTTTTAACCACGTAACACGGTTGTTGTTAATGTTGGGTTTTGTTTGATTGTTTCGTTTTCTATGTTATATTAAAAACGGAAGCTAACATAAACAATCACAATATAACGATAAGTATAACAATCAAACCAATTTTGACAACGGCTTGCGTGCACGCATGCACACACGTGCATTCACACACACACACACACACACACACACATACACAACACCCCACAATGTGATAATAGTTATACTATCGTAGGCTGCTATTATTCACGACAGCACTACAATAGCTTTGTCTTTTAGCCTGGGGCATGCGTACGTATATATATATATATATTATATATATATATATATATATATATATATATATATATATATATATATATATATATATATATATATGCATGATCAGGCGTGTTCAGTTCAAAAGCAAAAAACAAGCTGTTGAGGACTGGTAGCCTGTGTCTTCCTTTGCCCTACCCCCACCCCCCACCCCACCCCTTCCATCCCCCCCCCCCCACACCCCCCATTTCCACCCCTACTCCCACCCCCACCCACCCTCTTCTAGCCTGATTCTGTAGTAGTTTTTCTCCACATTGAAAGGCTTTCGAAATTCTAACGTCGACGCTATTTTTAGCTCGGCTGACTTCACCAGTCTAGTGCACAACAAGGGAACGATTGGACAAGTCACACACACACAGTCACACACACACAGTCACACAGTCACACACACACACACACTACTGGCATAACTCACCGGCAGCGTTACAAAGCCTGTCTACTCAGAATTAGGTGTCGGTGCTGTTAGGTCCACTAAGTGTTTGAAGACAAGTAAACGACTAAGAGTAAGGAGTGAAAAGAACAGAAAAGAAAAGAGTTTGGAAGAAAAAAGAACACGAAGTATTAAAAGACAAACTTGCAAGAGTGGTGATATCTCCCTGGGTGTTTGTTTTGAGAAGAAGGTTTATGAAAATGAAACAAAAGCCCCCTACAAGTCATCGGGAAACCGATGCGGCCAAAACAGGAAACCAGCCAATGGGCTATTTTTAAATCATTGATCTTCTGCTGCTGCTGAATGACGCAGTGAGAGCAACAGAGGGGAGACTACCACTGTGCACGCCAAATCCTCAGTGGCGAATAGAAGTGTCAGTCATTAGAGCCTCACACAGAGATCATATTTATTAACTGACCAGGCTATCCCTAACCTGCCTCTTCGTCAATGAACTGACCAACAACAGTGCAAGCATGCCCATGGCTGCACCTTGCTCCATTCTGAGGCAATTCGATTTGGAAACTGCTGTTGAAAGAGGTAAGACTGGTGTGTGTGTGTGTGTGTGTGTGTTTGTGCGTGTTTGTGCGTGTGTGTTTGTGTGTGTGTGTGTGGTTTTTTAAAAATTATTTTATATAATAATGATAATAATAATGTATGGAATTTATATAGCGCTGAATCTTGTGAAGCAACAAATCAAAGCGCTCATATATATCGAGGATAATGGAATAAGCACTCTTTGCTCTTTTACATCCAGACCCCGTGTGTATGCGGTTTTGTCAATTGTGTCATCTGTTCCCACAGGCACACAGTGGCCTACTCTTACGAAAAGCGGAACAGGATTTAACGTGTGGTGTGGTGTGGTGTAGGGTAGTGTAGTTTCACCACAGACACGAACGAAGGGAGTGTGTGTGTGTGTGTGTGTGTGTGTGTGAAGTAAACCTCTGCTGCCCAAGGTTGATCCTGGGTCACACGCATACATCCTAGCTGTCCTGTCTGTTCGATGTTGGCAGTGTTGCTCACGGCTGTAGAGGCTGGTGTGGGAAGAAACAGTCTCCGCCTCACACAGGTCGCTTGTATACAGCCAGGTGTATACAGACAGGTCGCTTGTATACAGACAGGTCGCTTGTATACAGCCAGGTCACTTGTATACAGACAGGTCGCTTGTATACAGCCAGGTCACTTGTATACAGACAGGTCGCTTGTATACAGACAGGTCGCTTGTATGTATACAGACAGGTTGCTTGTATGTATACAGACAGGTCTTGTATACAGCCAGGTCGCTTGTATACAGACAGGTCGCTTGTATACAGCCAGGTCGCTTGTATGTATACAGACAGGTTGCTTGTATACAGCCAGGTCGCTTGTATGTATACAGACAGGTTGCTTGTATGTATACAGACAGGTCTTGTATACAGCCAGGTCGCTTGTATACAGCCAGGTTGCTTGTATGTATACAGACAGGTTGCTTGTATACAGCCAGGTCGCTTGTATGTATACAGACAGGTTGCTTGTATGTATACAGACAGGTCTTGTATACAGCCAGGTCGCTTGTATACAGTCAGGTCACTTGTATACAGCCAGGTTGCTTGTATGTATACAGACAGGTCTTGTATACAGCCAGGTCGCTTGTATATACAGACAGGTCGCTTGTATACAGACAGGTCTTGTATACAGCCAGGTCGCTTGTATACAGCCAGGTCGCTTGTATACAGACAGACAGGTCGCTTGTATACAGACAGCATTCAACTGTACCAACTTATAAAACACAGCTTTCTTGTTGTTGTTGTTTGCTTTGTTGCTGTTGTTGTTGTTGTTTCTTTGGTTTTTGTTTGCTTGCTTTGTTGTTGTTTCTTTGGTTGCTGTTTGCTTGCTTTGTTGTTGTTGTTTCTTTGGTTTCTGTTTGCTTGCTTTGTTGTTGTTGTTGTTTGCTTGCTTTGTTGTTGTTGTTGTTTGCTTGCTTTGTTGTTGTTGTTGTTTGCTTGCTTTGTTGTTGTTGTTGTTTGCTTGCTTTGTTGTTGTTGTTTTTGCTTGCTTTGTTGTTGTTGTTGTTTGGTTTTTGTTTGCTTGCTTTGTTGTTGTTGTTGTTTGGTTTTTGTTTGTTTGCTTTGTTGTTGTTGTTGTTTCTTTGGTTTCTGTTTGCTTGCATTGTTGTTGTTTTTTCTTTGTTTTTTGTTTGCTTGCTTTTGTTGTTGCTGTTTGCTTGCTTTGTTGTTGTTGTTTGCTTGCTTTGTTGTTGTTGTTTGCTTGCTTTGTTGTTGTTGTTGTTTGGTTTTTGTTTGCTTGCTTTGTTGTTGTTGTTTCGTTGGTTTTTGTTTGCTTGCTTTGTTGTTGTTGTTGTTTCTTTGGTTTTTGTTTGCTTGCTTTGTTGTTGTTGTTTGCTTGCTTTGTTGTTGTTGTTTGCTTGCTTTGTTGTTGTTGTTTGCTTGCTTTGTTGTTGTTGTTTGTTTGCTTTGTTGTTGTTGTTGTTTCTTTGGTTTCTGTTTGCTTGCTTTGTTGTTGTTGTTGTTTGTTTGCTTTGTTGTTGTTGTTTGCTTGCTTTGTTGTTGTTGTTTGCTTGCTTTGTTGTTGTTGTTTGTTTGCTTTGTTGTTGTTGTTGTTTCTTTGGTTTCTGTTTGCTTGCTTTGTTGTTGTTGTTTGTTTGCTTTGTTGTTGTTGTTGTTTCTTTGGTTTCTGTTTGCTTGCTTTGTTGTTGTTGTTGTTGTTGTTGTTTGCTTGCTTTGTTGTTGTTGTTTGCTTGCTTTGTTGTTGTTGTTTGCTTGCTTTGTTGTTGTTGTTTGCTTGCTTTGTTGTTGTTGTTTGTTTGCTTTGTTGTTGTTGTTGTTTCTTTGGTTTCTGTTTGCTTGCTTTGTTGTTGTTGTTGTTTGCTTGCTTTGTTGTTGTTGTTTGCTTGCTTTGTTGTTGTTGTTTGTTTGTTTGCTTTGTTGTTGTTGTTGTTTGCTTGCTTTGTTGTTGTTTGCTTGCTTTGTTGTTGTTGTTTGTTTGTTTGCTTTGTTGTTGTTGTTGTTTCTTTGGTTTTTGTTTGCTTGCTTTGTTGTTGTTGTTGTTTGGTTTTTGTTTGCTTGCTTTGTTGTTGTTGTTTCGTTGGTTTTTGTTTGCTTGCTTTGTTGTTGTTGTTTGCTTGCTTTGTTGTTGTTGTTGTTTGTTTGTTTTCGTTCCTTGGCTAGAACGCCGAGGTTCACTAAAAGTGAGAATTTTGCGTCTGCAGCCGTTGTTGCCCACCATGGAGGTAGCCGCATTCCGACTTCGGGAATGCCGTCTAAACACGACACCAGAGTGCTGACGCTTTAGTTTTTAAATACATATTTTTTTGTCATCCGTTCTTACTGGCACAAATGGCCTATTCTTCCGAAAGGCGGAATAGATTTTAACATGTGCGCAAGTTGTTCTGCGAGCGTTCGCACACAGCGCCTGGGTTTATAGTCTCATCCGAGGGATTTCCAGGGGAGTGAAGTCAGCACTGCTAAGAATTCCAGGAGGGAAAATCCCCTTGAACGGGCGTCTTCGTGGCGGTTTGAGCCCTGGCTGGATCCCGGGCCGTCAGAGCAGGAGCTTAATGCTCTAACCACTAGGCCGTCCCGCGCTGCGCTGAAGCTGTGACACCCGCCCTTGCCGTCCCCCTCTCCTCTCCGCCTTTCTCTAGATGTCACATGATCTGAGCTTTTTCCTTTTGCGTATATCTAAAGCCCACTAGTTTTCTTGTGTGTTTTCAATGTTGAAGTTTCATAGACTATAAGAGTGGGTCTTTTTCCTTTTATCATAAATAGTATTGGTGTGTATTCTTTCATCAACCTATAAGCTAAAAAGAAAATATATACATAGCGAGTAGATTTCATATTTCCATTGACTAAAAGAAATGTTAGATCTAGATCTATATGCAAAAGGGGGGAGTACATCGGCTTGTTTCCGTACATGAATTTCCTTCTTGGCGATCATTGTGTTGTTTTGGATTGGATTGGATTGTAACGGAGTGGAGTGGAGTGGAGTGTGGTGAAGTCTTGTGTAGTGCAATGCAGTGTAGTGTAGTGTAGTGTAGTGTAGTGTAGTGTAGTGAAGTGTAGTGTAGTGTAGTGTAGTGTAGTGTAGTGCAGTGTAGTGAAGTGTAGTGTAGTGTAGTGTAGTGAAGTGTAGTGTAGTGTAGTGCAGTGTAGTGTAGTGAAGTGTAGTGTAGTGTAGTGTAGTGCAGTGTAGTGCAGTGAATGTAGTGAGTGTAGTGTAGTGTAGTGTAGTGTGGTGTGGTGTAGTGTAGTGTAGTGCAGTGTAGTGTAGTGAGTGTAGTGTAGTGTAGTGTAGTGTAGTGCAGTGTAGGTGTAGTGTAGTGTAGTGCAGTGTAGTGAGTGTAGTGTAGTGTATAGTGGTAGTGTAGTTGTGAGTGTAGTGTAGTGAGTGTAGTGCAGTGTATGTGTGTAGTGAAGGATGTAGTGTAGGGTTGTAGTGTAGTGTAGTGTAGTGTAGTGTATACGGCTCTCAGTGATGGTAGATTTATCTGTGGAAATTTGTTTTTCTCTCTCTTTATGGTGGGTTTTTTTGGGGGCTGCCTCATTTTCTGTGACGTCCCCGTCCTGCTGTTCCCATGCCGCTCATCCCAATCTCCCCGCCACAGCCATACCCAGATTTGTTATGTCTCATCCCCCAGGGTCAGAAGTCCACAGGGAGCCCATCAATATCAGACCACCGTGGGGCCACCAGCTAGAGGGGCCCTGCACTACTGCTGGGTCTGAGGAAAATGCTATCTGCTTTTCCCAAGGATAGTGCGTCGCCGCATGTGCAGTGCCGCTACTTTTCTTTTTAATCTTTGTCTGCATGTATATTTGTTTCCGTAGGAGAGTGGGGTTTCTATAGAATGTTGTCCGGGGCAGTGCCCGTGTTACCGCGCGTTCTCTTCTGTGCCACACAGTCCATTGTCTCACCCAAACACTAGCACTCAGACCACTTCTCAGGGTATAGAGAATGGGGACAAGCTTCGAGTTAAAACGAGATTTGAACCCACGCCTTCTCGCATTGTAGACAGGTGCACTAACTCCTAACCGCCAGTCTGAATCTCAGTGTCAGTCTACGGTCGACTGACGAAAAATAAAGTATGAAAAAGAACACAGGTAAACAGACATAGCAATACAGATATCTCATTTCCTTAAGTACACGGATTTGGCATATACCCCACCCCCCCCCCCCCCCCCCCACCACCCCCTTTCCCCCAGCCCGCTGTTCTCAATTCACCCCTCCTATGCAGAAGAGAGACTACTACAGCCTAGCATTAGCTCCCTTTGTTATGACCCTTTTAATCTAGTTGGGGTAAGGAGGGGGGGGGGGGTCGTTTTGCAGACAGCAGTATGTACTGGATAGCCCGTGTCTTCAGTGAGTGTTGCAGACAGCAGCATGCACTGGATAGCCCGTGTTTTCAGTGAGTGTTGCAGACAGCAGCATGCACTGGATAGCCCGTGTCTTCAGTGAGTGTTGCAGACAGCAGCATGCACTGGATAGCCCTGTCTTCAGCTAGCTATCGGCTACCGGAGTTGAAGCTCCATATTACTCCACTCCTGCAATCTCTCCACTGGTTGCCTGTGCTACAGAGAGTAAAGTACAAGATCAGTACCCTCTGTTACAAATGTCTCCACAAAACAGCACCCTCATATCTCTAGCTCTGTGAATGTCTTCACCTGTACACTCCTTCTCGTTCCCTCCGCTCTGCTGCAGATACCCTGGGCTTACGAATACCTAGATTCAACCAATCCACTGTTGGCCGTCGCTCTTTCTCTATTTCTGGTCCATCAATCTGGAATGACCTCCCTCTCTCCCTTCGTGAAAAGCCTACTTGCGACAGCTTTAAATCCAGCCTCAAGACATGCCTATTTCAAACCTAAGATTTTCCCCTCTTGTTTCATCTCATATCTGTCCCTGACTTTAAAAGCCAAAATTCCATCACCCTGCTGAAATGTGCAAACTCTGTGTGTGTGTGTGTGTGTGTGTGTGTGTGTTGTGTGTTGTGTGTGTGTGTGTGTGTACATTTGAATTTGTTAGAATATTGTGAATCATTGTTGTTGTTTGTGTAGGAGCGGATTGAATCGAAGCGCTCTGATTTGTAATTGCAAGATATAGCGCTCTATAAATTCCATTTATTATTATTATTATTATTATTGAAGCGGGCACCACCAGTCAGTCAGTCTGTGGTGCCAGGAACAACCCTGGGCCTGCCTTCAGCAGCAAGACCTGTTTGTTGTCTGTTGGTGCCGCTGTGTGTTCTTATCTATTTTCATGGTGTGTTATTCTTTCATATCGAGGATAATGAAATAAGCACTTATGTGCTTTTTTACATTCAGTCCCCGTGTGTATGCGGTTATGTAAATTGTCATCTGTTCCCGCGGCACACAATGGCCTACTCTTACGAAAAGCGGAGCAGGATTTAACGTGATCGCAAGATGTTCTGCGTGCGCGCACACGGGGCTTCGGTTATAGTCGCATCGAAGGACTTTTGGGAGAGTGGGTCGTGCGCCGATGTTTATACTCAGGCAAATATCCCTTGAACGGATCGAACCCGGCGTCAGATTGCGAGCGCAATGTTCTATACCACTACTGTCCCTGTGTGTCTGTGGTTGTTTTTCTAAAATAGTTGCTCACCATAAACCTTAACACACACTGCGTCGCATCCCTCTCTCTCTCTCTCACCTCTTCGTCTCTCTCTCTCTCTCTCTCTCTCTCTCTCTCTCTCTCTCTCTCTCCTCTCTCTCTCTCACACCATCTCAACCACTACACCTCTATCTCTCTCCTCTCTCTCTTTCTCTCACTCTCTGTCTGTCATCTCCTCTCCCCCTCCCTCTCTCTCTCTCTCTCTCTCTCTCTCTCCCTCTCTCTCTCTCTGTCTCTACTCTCCCCCTCCTCTCTCTCTCTCCTCTCTCTCTCTCTCTCCTCTCCTCTCCCCCCTCCCTCTCTCCTCCTCTCCTCCTCTCTCCCTCTCTCCCCTCCTCTCTCTCTCTCTCTCCCTCTCCCCCCTCCCCTCTCTCTCTCTCTCCCTCTCTCTCCTCTCTCCCTCTTCCCTCTCTCTCTCTCTGTCTCCTCTCTCATCTCTCCCTCCCTCTCTCTCTCTCCCTCTCCTCTCCCCCTCCCTCTCTCTCTCTCCCTCCCTCTCCCCTCCCCTCTCTCTCTCCCCTCCCTCTCTCTCCCCCCTCTTCCCCCTCCTCTCTCTCTCTCCCTCTCTCTCCTCTCTCCCTCTCCCTCTCTCTCTCTCTGTCTCTATCTCTCTCTCTCCCTCCCTCTCTCTCTCTCCCCTCCTCTCTCTCTCCCCTCCCTCTCTCTCCCTCCCTCTCTATCTCTCCCCCCTCTCTCTCTCCTCCCTCTCTCTCCTCTCTCCCTCTCCCCCTCTCTCTCTCTGTCTCTATCTCTCTCTCTCCCTCCCTCTCTCTCTCTCCCTCTCCCTCTCTCTCTCCCCCTCCCTCTCTCTCCCTCCCTCTCTATCTCTCCCCCCCTCTCTCTCTCTCTCTTTAACTGTCTTAGGAGTTGCTGCGGCACTGCACTGTGCTGTGTCATTAAGGCAAATCGAACTTGGCGGAGCCCAGCCCTCTCCAGGTACAGGATCCATGCTGGGTATGCTTGTGTATCCATAACCCATCAAATTGCAGGCAGGAGTTACGGGATCTTTAACGTGCATATTATTTTGATCGTCTGCATACGTATGTACACGAAGGGAAGAAAGGCACTGGCAGGTCTGTGCTTTAAGTTGAACTGGGCAATCTCCGATTCACCTGAAGCTGCTGCCGAGATTCAAACCCACGACTTGGTGAACCTTCAGGAATGACGTCAAATGCTCCTACCCTCTGAGCTGTAGTCGTCTGATATTCTGTTTGTCCGTCGCGTTCGACGATGACCTCCAAAACAGCAGAGGAGGCAGCTGCTGTTTCGGAAATTGGGCAGAAATTTTATGATAGTGGAGTTGCCTTGCCCACAGTACATCCCCACTCTCTCGGCCAAGAGGGCACAAGGACAGTCAGCGTTGGAGATGTTCTCCAAAGGCCAACCAGCCCCCAGGGCTGCAGCACATTAAGGACTGTGCGAGTCAAGCCTCCTAGTCAGAGAGTCATAGTCGATCACTAAAGACTAAGCTGTAAAGTGGAATTCCATGTGTAGTGGGAAAGAAAGCCACTGGTCATACATACAGCCTCTCACCTTGCTGTTGTTGCCCCCAGCGTCAGTGGTTTAATTAATCAAGAAGTGTGACAAAAAGCTCAAGTGCAGCTGGTCACATCACTGACCTGTCCCTGTTTCTCTCAGTTCAGGCCAGCTTTCCGACACCAGCCTCTGCGGACCCGTCCACGGCTTTGAGGACATGGCTGGGCTTCCTGCCCCCCGAGGTCACCGGGCGCCTTCAGCTGGCCCTCCAGCAGGCCGTTCCCTTCATGCCCCCGGACTTCACCCCGGCAGTGTTGGCTGTTGCCAATGACAACGTCCCCCCCTTAACCCACATTGACGTCATTTGCGTGAGGAGCTTTCTGGTTTTTCCTTCCTTCCTCCCATAGCCAACTATCAGTTCTTGTTGTCACCAGAGCTTTGTTCAGGATGTGTGTGTGTGGGGGGGGGGGGGGTGTGTGGGGGGGGGAGGGGTAGGGAAAGGGTGTGCGTGTGTATAGGGGAAGGGGTATGTGTGTAGGGGAAATGTGGGTGTGTGTGTGCACGTGGGTGTTTGGGGGGGGGGGGGGAGGGTGTGTGTAGGGGAAGGGTGTGTGTGTGTGTGTATGTATGTGTGCACGTGTGTGTGTGTGTGTGTGTGTGTGTGTGTGTGTGTGTGTGTGTGTGTGTGTGTGTGCACGGGGTGTGTGTGTGTGTGTGTGCACGTGTGTGTGTGTGTGTGTGTGCACGTGTGTGTGTGTGTGTGTGTGTGTGCACGTGTGTGTGTGTGTGTGTGTGTGTGTGTGTGTGTGTGTGTGTGTGTGTGTGTGTGTGTGCACGTGTAACAGTTCTGGTCTTGCATCACCAGTGAATCACAGCTAGCTAGCTGATAATTGTTGGGGGGTTTTCCTCTGCAAATGTTTACTTGCTGCTAAGTGGTGTAAAGCTCGATGACTCATTCTGTCAGGCCTCCATCCTGTTTTCTTAGAAGCAGGTCAACAAGGCGTCAAGTCAAAGAGCGCCCTGCAGGTGTGTGTGTGCGTGTTGCCTGTTGTGTTGCTGTGTAGAGTTGTTGTTTGATGGTGTAGAGTTGTTGTTTGATGGTGTAGAGTTGTTGTTTGATGTTGTAGAGTTGTTGTGTTGCTGTTGTAGAGTTGTTGTTTGATGGTGTAGAGTTGTTGTTTGATGGTGTAGAGTTGTTGTTTGATGGTGTAGAGTTGTTGTGTTGCTGTTGTGGATTGTTGTTGTTTGATGGTGTAGAGTTGTTGTTTGATGGTGTAGAGTTGTTGTTTGCTGTTGTAGAGTTGTTGTTTGATGGTGTAGAGTTGTTGTTTGATGGTGTAAGCATTTGTCATGATGCTGTTCTTCTTGTGTTTAGACAGTGTTCATTATGATAGGTTTGCAGTGTGTTTTTTCGGCAGAGATTGGTGGGGTTGCGGTTCAATTTTCCGTTTATGGTTATCATAACTATTGTTTCATCTGTTGCTTACATCTTTACGAATTCTAAGACAAATCACCATTTCATTACCGATGTAAAGCATATTCGAAATGTTCCCCTCCCCCCCACACACACGCACACACACGCACATACAATCATACCCAAAGACACTGGCATACATGCACACGCGCACATACAATCACACCCAAAGACACTGGCATACATGCACACGCGCACATACAATCATACCCAAAGACACTGGCATACATGCACACGCGCACATACAATCACACCCAAAGACACTGGCATACATGCACACGCGCACATACAATCACACCCAAAGACACTGGCATACATGCACACGCGCACATACAATCACACCCAAAGACGCTGGCATACATGCACACACGCACGCGTACAACGGGTACAAGGAAGGAAAACGACATTTGAGTTTCCGAGGTTACGGCCTAGACACCGCGGCCCCTGCACGTACACACCAACAACCACTTGAATGCACAGGCCTGCACGGGGTTCAGACACACAAGTATCCCATCTCTCTTTCTTTTTCTTGGAATTTTTTTAAAATCTATCTCTCTTTCTTATGGGTGACCGTTTGCGCGCCTTGGCTTCAGTACAGTTCCCCCAGTTCACCCAGCTGTAAATGGGTACCTGCCCTCTTTAGGGTCAGGGAAGGTAAAGCAGCGAGGGAGAAGAGATGGGCGCCGCCCTCAATATGCTGGCCCTAGAGAAGTGAGGTCTCTGACGCCTCGCTCCCCTACGACCTTATAGGTTATGGGACTCCTTTACCTTTACCTTACCTCTCTTTCTTTGTCTGACATCACTTTAACCAAATAGAAGAGACCACAACACACACATACATATATACATACATATACATATAGTACATACATATATTATCATACATACTACATACATACATACATACATACATATATCTACATATACATACATACTACTACATACATAATATATACATACATATATACATACATAAACATACATATACATACATACTACATACATACATACATACATATACATACATACATACATACATACATACATATATACATACATATATACATACATACATACATACATACATACATACATATATATATACATACATACATACATATATACATACATACGTACATACATACATATATACAGACATACATACATATATACAGACAGACAGACAGACACGCACGCACGCACGCACTTTATTCATTCAAAAGAAACATTGCACCGACATAACAAAATCAAAATTTGTCATGAATACGTACAATAGCACAGAGAGAGAGAGAGAGGGGCGGGGGGGGGGGGGGGGGGGGTTATCGTATCATTAGAAGAAAAAACAAACCCTTTCTATACAAGGCACTAGAAAATCCCTGACAAAAGGTGCGACAAAATTCAGTCATTTATTAAAAACAAAGAAGTGGAGAGAGAGAGAAAGACAGACAGGTATATAGAGACAGTAGACAGACAGAGGTAGATAGACAGACAGACAGGTAGATAGAAAGACAGGCAGGTAGATAGAGTATAAAGTATAAGATTAATACCCTTTGTTTCAAATGTCTCCACAAATCTGCACCTTCTTATCTCTGTAACTGTCTTCACCTGTACACTCCGTCCCGCTCCCTTCGTTCATCTGTAGATGCCTTGTGCTTTCGGACACCCAGATTTAAACAAACCACTGTTGGCCGTCGCTCTTTCTCTGTTTCCGGTCCCTCCACATCGAACCACCCCCCTCTTCCACTTCGCCAAAAGCCTTCATTTGATTCTTTCAAATCTAGCCTCAAAACGCACTTATACTCTACTCGAGATCTTCCCCTGTTATCTGTTTCTACTTCTCAATAGCTGCCTTCACCTCCACCACCCCCACCTAAGTGTGTTGTGTATATAAATTTGATATTTGTTTATCTTGATATTTATGGCTGGTTGCATGCGTGTGAATGATTTGGATGCAAGCGCTTTGATTTGTTTACTTTGCAAGATTCAGCGCTATATAAATTCCGTACATTATTATTATTATTATTATTATTATAGAAAGACAGACAGTAGATAGACAGACAGACAGGTAGATAGACAGACAGACAGTAGATAGACAGACAGACAGGTAGATAGACAGACAGACAGGTAGATAGACAGACAGACAGGTAGATAGACAGACAGACAGGTAGAGAGAAAGACAGACAGGTAGATAGACAACAGGTAGACAGACAGTAGTTAGACAGACAGACAGGTAGATAGACAGACAAACAGGTATAACAAACAGGTAGATAGAAAGACAGACAGGTAGATAGAAAGACAAACAGGTAGATAGACAGACAGACATGTAGATAGACAGACAGACAGGTAGATAGACAGACAGACATGTAGATAGACAGACAGACAGGTAGATAGACAGACAGACAGGTAGATAGAAAGACAGACAGGTAGATAGAAAGACAGGGACATAGAGACAGATACGCAGCTCAATATATAGAATTCTACAATAATTACTCAGACAGACAGACAGACAGACAGAGACAGACAGACAGAAGATAGACAGACAGATATATACAGAGACAGACAGACAGAATAGACAGATACAGGCAGATAGACACAGACAGACAGACAGAGATAGACAGACAGACAGAGATAGACAGACAGATATATACAGAGACAGACAGACAGAGATAGACAGATACAGCAGATAGACACAGACAGACAGACAGAGATAGACAGACAGACAGAGATAGACACAGACAGACAGACAGAACAGATAGAAACAGACAGAGACAGACAGACAGACAGACAGACAGAGATGACACAGACAGACAGAGACAGACAGACAGACAGACAGAGACAGACAGACAGACAGAGACAGACAGACAGACACAGACAGACACAGATAGAAACAGACAGAGACAGACAGACAGAGACAGAAACAGACAGACAGACAGACACAGACAGAGACAGACAGACAGACAGACAGGCAGATAGCTATCAATGAAGTCACAAGCGGCACTGTGTGTGTGTGTGTGTGTGTGTGTGTGTGTGTGTGTGTGTGTGTGTGTGTGTGTCAGGTGTGGTGTGTGTGTGTGTGGTTGTGTGTGGTGTGTGTGTGTGTGTGTGTGTCAGGTGTGTGGTGTGTGGTGTGTGTGTGTGTGTGTGTGTGTGTGTGTGTGTGTGTGTCAGGTGTGTGTTGTGTGTGTGTTGTGTGTGTGTGTGGTGTGTGTGTTCAGGTGTGTGTGCACCAGGCCATGGAGAGCGGCAGGCATCAGACGGCAGCGGCCCTCATCTTCACCGTGGACCGGGCCCTCTACAGGTCAGTCAGCCCCCCCCTGCGCCCCCTCCCCTGCCCCTCCTGCCCCTGCTGCCCCTGCTCCCCTGCCCTGCTGCCCTCCTGCCCTCCTGCCCCTGCTGCCCCTCCTGCCCCTGCTGCCCCTGCCCCTGCTGCCCCTCCTGCCCCTCTGCCCCTGCTGCCCCTTGCCCCTGCTGCCCCTGCTCCCCTGCCCCTGCTGCCCCTGCCCCTGCCCCTCTGCCCCTGCCCTGCCCCTGCTGCCCCTCCTGCCCCTGCCCCTGCCCCTGCCCCTGCTGCCCCTCCTGCCCCTGCCCCCTCCTGCCCCTGCTGCCCCTGCCCCTCCTGCCCTCCCCTGCCCCTGCTGCCCCTGCCCCTTGCCCCTGCTGCCCCTGCCCTGCCCTCCCCCCTGCCCCTGCCCCTCCTGCCCCTGCTGCCCCTGCTGCCCATGCTGCCCCTGCTGCCCCTGCTGCCCTGCCCCGCCCTCCAGACAGTCCTCAAGTCAGGCGTCAGTCCCATGACTGGTGATGGACGACACAGCCCAGTGGGTGGTTAAGACCGTTCCGCTTCAAGCCCACGGGTTCATCAAGTCGTGGGTTCGAATCTCGGCGTCGACGTCTGGTGAAGTAAGGGTGGGGGGTTCACCATCTTGTGCCTGTGCCGTAATTCCCTTCGTGTGTATATATATACGCAGGCAGAATATCAAATATGCACGTTAAACATCGTGTAATTTATGTCAGCATGCGGTGAGTTACGGAAACACGTACATACTCAAAATACATACCCAACATTCATCCCAGAAGTCGGAATGCGGCTACCTTCGTGGTGGGAAAAAAGGGGCGCATACGTTAACTGTCACCAGTGGTGAGCCGCCCAGCTCCAGGCGAGGAGCAGGAGGGGGGATAACGGATGATCCAAGCCCCCAGAGGGACAAGGAAGGAGGTTTTGCAGCAGAGGGAAAGGAGACAGCGGACCTGACAAACCATGTGCTGACCAAACACGGCAAGTCAGCTTCCCCGTCCCCACAGTTTCTTACCCTACACTTCTTCTTCTTCTTCGTCGAACGCTCAGACAGCAACTTTTGTTATCTGTCATATGAGCAAAAATGCGTCACACTGCCGTTAAGCGCCTGACAAGTCAGGCCCAGCACATCCGACTTCGGCACAAGAGAGAATTGTTATCTTTTAAGTCTCTCTGGGGGGGGAAAGTAGGAGAATGGACCAAGAAGGCAGAAAATGACAAGAAGGAGGCGACAGGAAGAAAAGGGACAATGCTAAAATAAAGAGAGGGATAGAAAAGAGGGAATTCCTATCACAGAATTTCCAGAAGGTGAGGATGCTATTAATACTGACAACCCCATCCCTGGCATCTCAACGGGGCAAGCTTACCCTACACTACCCCCACCCTTTCCCTCACGTACAAAAAAAAAACAGACAGAAAGAAGCAAAGCCAAACCAAAAACAATCCTAAACAAAACAAAAAAATCCGCAATCAGAATCATAAAGTGTACTAGCTCAGACAGAGAAATCAAGAAGGTTAATTCCAGCAATGTCGCAGAATAAACATTTCAACCTTATCAGCACACCTTTTGTCAAAAGTGTCTTCCTACAGTTTTCTGGTCACCTTAAGCTGGCACCCTCTTAAACCCAAAGCTGTTTCTGACGCCCACACAGATTCGGACGATCGAAACCTCTGCTGCGAGTGGTGAGGGAGCTGCGCCGTGTCAGCCCTGCCACTGCTGTGGCGCCGCAGGTCACTCTGCGGCAGGCCCGGGTGCTGAAGGACGAGGGCGACCTGAACGGCGCACTGAAGGTGCTGCGTGTCATCATCAACAGAGGTCAGTGGTTAGTGCCATCATCAACAGAGGTCAGTGGTTAGTGCCATCATCAACAGAGGTCAGTGAGTGTCATCATCAACAGAGGTCAGTGGTTAGTGTCATCATCAACAGAGGTCAGTGAGTGTCATCATCAACAGAGGTCAGTGGTTAGTGTCATCATCAACAGAGGTCAGTGGTTAGTGTCATCATCAACAGAGGTCAGTGGTTAGTGTCATCATCAACAGAGGTCAGTTAGTGCCATCATCAACAGAGGTCAGTGAGTGGGTTAGTGCCATCATCAACAGAGGTCAGTGGTTAGTGCCATCATCAACAGAGGTCAGTGGTTAGTGCCATCATCAACAGAGGTCAGTGGTTAGTGCCATCATCAACAGAGGTCAGTGGTTAGTGCCATCATCAACAGAGGTCAGTGGTTAGTGTCATCATCAACAGAGGTCAGTGAGTGAGTTAGTGCCATCATCAACAGAGGTCAGTGGTTAGTGTCATCATCAACAGAGGTCAGTGGTTAGTGTCATCATCAACAGAGGTCAGTGGTTAGTGCCATCATCAACAGAGGTCAGTGAGTGTCATCATCAACAGAGGTCAGTGGTTAGTGCCATTATCAACAGAGGTCAGTTAGTGCCATCATCAACAGAGGTCAGTGGTTAGTGCCATCATCAACAGAGGTCAGTGGTTAGTGCCATCATCAACAGAGGTCAGTGAGTGAGTTAGTGCCATCATCAACAGAGGTCAGTGGTTAGTGCCATCATCAACAGAGGTCAGTGAGTGTCATCATCAACAGAGGTCAGTGAGTGTCATCATCAACAGAGGTCAGTAGGTAGTGCCATTATCAACAGAGGTCAGTAGGTAGTGCCATTATCAACAGAGGTCAGTAGGTAGTGCCATCATCAACAGAGGTCAGTTAGTGCCATCATCAACAGAGGTCAGTTAGTGCCACCATCAACAGAGGTCAGTGAGTGCCATCATCAACAGAGGTTAGTGCCATCATCAACAGAGGTCAGTGGTTAGTGCCATCATCAACAGAGGTCAGTTAGTGCCATCATCAACAGAGGTCAGTGGTTAGTGTCATCATCAACAGAGGTCAGTTAGTGCCATCATCAACAGAGGTCATTAGGTAGTGCCATCATCAACAGAGGTCAGTAGGTAGTGCCATCATCAACAGAGGTCAGTTAGTGCCATCATCAACAGATACACAAAGACGGACAGACAGACAGGCAGACAGACAGACAGGCAGACAGACAGACGGACGGACAGACAGACAGACAGACGGACAGACAGGCAGGCAGGCAGACAGACAGACAGTTGTTGACGTTTGAACAATAAAGATGTTACGGTCGAAAGAGATTTTGATTTTGTGCAGAAAGATGCTGTTTGTTTGTTTTTCTTATGATAAAGCTGCTCTCTGGCTTTCCCTAGTTCTCCATGGGGAGAGCAGGCTAAATGTCACGCAGAGAAATGGGCAGTGACTTAAAGCGGTACACAAATACAAAAATACCAATATCTAAGTCTGACACAAAAAATGCTAACCAAGTTTGAATTGTCAGTCAGTAATCAGTGCTGTGTTCATCGATTCCTTCCTTCATTCTGCCTTTGTTGATTCACTTCTGTCATCACTTCCTTCCTTCATCCTGCCTGTGTTGATTCACTTCTGTCATCACTTCCTTGATTCATTCTGCCTTTGTTGATTCATTTATTTCTTTATCTACTTCTTTGGTCCTTACCATTGTGTATTTAGTCATCTATTTTAGTTACTCATGTGTTCCTGTATCTGTTATCATTTATTTCCCACACTGTAAGATTGTTATCCAAAACATTAAAAACAACAACAACAAACAACAACCATATTCTCTTTTTATGAGCGTCTTCAGTTTGATATTGGGGAAAGTGGCAGTCGACTGTATTCTGTAGAGGAAAGATGGTTGGTTTTGTGTTTTTGTTGTGTGGGGTGTTTTTTTTTAATTTACAATCTCACATATATGTTATATAACTTTATGGTGTGTGTGTGTTATTTACTTATTTATTTGTGTGTGTGCGTACATGCGTACGCGTACGTGTGTGGTTGTGTGTGGTGTGCGCGCGCGTACGTGCGTATGTGTGTGTGTGTGTGTGTGGTGTGTGTGTGTGTGTGTGTGTGTGTGTGTGTGTGTGTGTGTGTGTCAGAGGACGGGTGGCAGTACCCTGAAGAAAGGCAGTACCTGGACACCAAAGCCGCCTGCCTGCATGTGGAGGGACAGATCTACCACAACCTGGGTACCTCTGTCTGTCTGTCTGTCCGTCTGTCTGTCCGTCTGTCTGTCCGTCTGCCTGTCTGTCCGTCTGCCTGTCTGTCCGTCTGCCTGTCTGCCTGCCTGTCTGTCTGCCTGTCCGTCTTTGTGTATCTTTGTCTATCTGCATATATGTCTGTATATGTCTGTCCGTTTGTCTGTTCGTCTGTCTGTCTGTATGTACGGATGGATGGATGGATGGATGGATGGGTGGGTGGGTGGGTGGGTGGATGGATGGATGGATGGATGGATGGATGGATGGATGGATGGATGGATGGATGCAGTTGAAGGATGTTTTAGCCTCTTTGAATCTCCTCTCCTGATTAACAAGAGGTCAAACAAACAAACAAACAAACAAAAACAAAGCATGTTGTTATGTATTTGATAAGAAAAGTTTGGAAAATGCCGCTCCAACATAACACAACAATATTCTTCATAGTTACATAGTTACCCTTATCATCTGATGAATCGATAGAAATTTGGTGTTAGGTTGTTTTATTTTACCTGTTCTAGCAATAATTTTTTTTTGGAAAACTCATTCTGTTTGATAAAAGACCAGTTTCTGGTACTAATCTGAGGGGTTTGCCTGTACATCTGACTCCATCGTCATGGTTCACCACCAGTCCCTACTGCAGACATTTCCCCTTGGACACAAGGACAACCACAACAACAACAATGACTTTGCATGACATGTCAGTCAGACACCCACCTACCCTATATTTTATATATATTTATTTATTATTTATATTTATATATATATATATGCATATATTTTATAGAGGTTACAGGCTTTCTTTAACTTGCCTGTGTCGTATGAATAAGTACATGTTTTGGAAGTTAAAAATGCTGGAAACTTGGGGTTTTGTTTTACAGGACTCTTGGGGTTTTTTCCCCAGCTTTCAGTTTCTCTGTCTACGTGGTGTGTGGTTGTTTTATTTGTGGTTGTTTCAGTTGTTGTTGTTGTGTTGTGTTGTTGTTTGTTGTTGTTGTTGTTGTTGTTTGTTGTTGTTGTTGTTTTTAAGCCAGTGCTGCCAACTTCAGTGTCTGTTTCCCAGAGCTGTGGCACTCCGCCATCCCGCCCTTGGTGGAAGGTTTCCAGATCTTCTGTGAGGTGCAGGACCGGAAAGGCATCAGTTCCGTGCTGCACGTGCTGTCCCGCTGTCTGTGCCGTCTGCAGCAGGACCAGTATGACCGCTTCCGCCTGTGAGTGGCCTGCCTCCCTGTCCTGTCCTGTCCTGTCCTGCCCTGTCCTGTCCTGTCCTGTCCTGTCCAGTCCTGTCCTGTCCTTTCCTGTCCTGTCCTGTTCTATCCTGTCCTGTCCTGTCCTGTCCTGTCCTATCCTGTCCTGTCCTGTCCTGTCCTGTCCTGTCCTATCCTGTCCTGTCCTGTCCTGTCCTGTCCTGTCCTATCCTATCCTGTCCTGTCCTGTCTGTCCTTTATCTAAAGCTGTGTCAGTTAGCCATGCCATCCCTTTGCTGGCTCTGTCCTTCCTGTCCTGGGCTAAAGCTGCGTCAGTTAGCCATGCCATCCCTTTGCTGGCTCTGTCCTTCCTGTCCTGGGCTAAAGCTGCGTCAGTTAGCCATGCCATCCCTTTGCTGGCTCTGTCCTTCCTGTCCTGGGCCTAAAGCTGCGTCAGTTAGCCATGCCATCCCTTGGCTGGCTCTGTCCTTCCTGTCCTGGGCCTAAAGCTGCGTCAGTTAGCCATGCCATCCCTTTGCTGGCTCTGTCCTTCCTGTCCTGGGCCTAAAGCTGCGTCAGTTAGCCATGCCATCCCTTTGCTGGCTCTGTCCTTCCTGTCCTGGGCCTAAAGCTGCGTCAGTTAGCCATGCCATCAGCGTGCCAAGTCATCGTTAAAAGGTTTTCTAGCTTCGAAACGTTATGTGGACAGACTGCCTTCACCCCTGACCTGTACTATGTCCTGACCCCTGACCTGTACTATGTCCTGACCCCTGACTTGCACTATGTCCTGACCCCTGACCTGTACTATGCCCTGACCCCTGACCTGTAATAATAGTAATAATAATAATAATAATAAATGGAATGTAGATAGCGTTATATCTTGCAAAAACAAATCAAAGCGCTTGAACAAATCAAAGCCCTCGTCCTACTGTCCTGACCCCTGACCTGTACTATGTCCTGACCCCTGACCTGTACTATGTCCTGACCCCTGACTTGTACTATGTCCTGACCCCTGACCTGTACTATGTCCTGACCCCTGACCTGTACTATGCCCTGACCCCTGACCTGTACTATGCCCTGACCCCTGACCTGTACTATGTCCTGACCCCTGACTTGCACTATGCCCTGACCCCTGACCTGTACTATGCCCTGACCCCTGACTTGCACTATGTCCTGACCCCTGACCTGTACTATGCCCTGACCCCTGACCTGTAATAATAGTAATAATAATAATAATAATAAATGGAATGTAGATAGCATTATATCTTGCAAAAACAAATCAAAGCGCTTGAACAAATCAAAGCCCTTGTCCTACTATGTCCTGACCCCTGACCTGTACTATGTCCTGACCCTGACCTATAATAATAATAATGATAATAAATGGAATGTAGATAGCGTTATATCTTGCAAAAACAATTCAAAGCCCTTGTCCTACTATGTCCTGACCCCTGACCTGTACTATGTCCTGACCCTGACCTATAATAATAATAATGATAATAAATGGAATGTAGATAGCATTATATCTTGCAAAAACAAATCAAAGCCCTTGTCCCACTGTGTCCTGACCCCTGACCTTTCCTATCCATAAAAGAGCAGGAAGACCCTCTGAAGTCGGGGTGTGGCTGCCTTTGTGGTGAAATACTTGAAACAACCATACATGCATATTCCTCATCCAAGGTGTGCTTGGGTCTCTTAGTGATTCCCAGGTGGGATGAGTGAGACAGAGTGTGTATTTTGGGTGACCCCCCCCCCCCCCCCATCCTGAAGGTGTTCAGCTGGGAAATGCCCAACAAGTAACAACTGTGTCAGGGATATGGGAAAGGACTGAGGTTGGTATCTCAACTGCTTAGTCATTTATTTTATATATTAGTTCTTTATTTTAGATATATTCTTTTATATTAAGAAAAATGGAATAAGCACTTTTGTGCTTTTTTCACATCAAGTCCCAGTGTGCTTGAGATTTTATACATTTTGTCATCTGTTCCCACCGTTACAAATGGCATACTCCTCGGAAAAGCAGACCAGGTTTAACATGCACGCAAAATGGTTTACCCTGTACTGTCCTTTGCCTTGATGTGAACACTGTCCATGAGATGAGGGTGGACAATCTAGCAGTGAGGACTCCACAACAACATCTTCTCAAGCAGCAAAGACGACAGTAGCACTGTCCAGGTTGAAAGCTGTATGGAGGCACAACACTGTCTCCATCAAACAGCACTAGCTGCCTGCCTGCACTGGTTTTTGTAGCAGGCACAACACTCTCTCCATCAAACAGACACTAGCTGCCTGCCTGCACTGGTTTTTATATGCAGGCACAACACTCTCTCCATCAAACAGGCACTAGCTGCCTGCCTGCACTGGTTTTTATATGCAGGCACAACACTCTCTCCATCAAACAGACACTAGCTGCCTGCCTGCACTGGTTTTTGTAGCAGGCACAACACTCTCTCCATCAAACAGACACTAGCTGCCTGCCTGCACTGGTTTCTTTCCTCTGTCTGCGTGCATGTGAGGCGTGGACCCTGTAACAGAGCTAGAAACTAGAATTCTGGACTTGACCAACACACTAACACCTGAGGGCCGATATCTGGCCTACTGACCTGCCGATGAAGGACAAGCTCCTCGGAACCATGGAGAGCCTTCGGCGTACCACGGCAGCATTTGTCAGGGCTTCTGGAGTTGCTGTCTGGGCGTTCAATGAAAAAGAAGCAGAATCCTGGACATGAACATGAGGTGTTATTGCTATAGATGCTAAGCATCAGATGCGCTGAATGTATTTCCAATAAACGAAATGACCACTACATCACCCATCTGTCAAAGAGACCACAATACCAAGATCAGCGGACATCAGCTAAGAACAGTCATTGACGTTCTTGTGGTCAGGATACAAGATCAGCGGACATCAGCTAAGAACAGTCATTGACGTTCTTGTGGTCAGGATACAAGATCAGCGGACATCAGCTAAGAACAGTCATTGACGTTCTTGTGGTCAGGATACAAGATCAGCGGACATCAGCTAAGAACAGTCATTGACGTTCTTGTGGTCAGGATACAAGACCGATTCGTCATCCTAAAACAGTCATCCAGAAATCTGTTACAGAACAAAACTGTATCATTGTTTTCTTTTATTTGAGGTAAACAGATGAGCGCTCATGTGCTTTTTCACATCCAGTCTCCATGTACATGAGGTTTTGTAAATTTTGCCGTTCATTCCTACCGGCACACAATGGCCTACTTTCCAAAAGGTGGAACAGGTTTTAACATGTGCTCAAGATGTTCTGCACGCACTGGAGACAATGGAGACCATCAAATGACTGACTGACTGACTGACTGACTGACTGACTGACTGACTGACTGATGAATGATGAATGAATGAATGAATGAATGAATGAATGAATGAATGAATGAATGATAATCTAAATTTCAAAAGGTGTGTTCTGTTAAGAAATCATATCCAATTTTTTCATCCGGTTGAAGCCCTAGGTGAACAGAGAGACAGACAGAGAGACAGAGAGAGAGAGAGACAGAGAGAGAGAGAAAGAGAGAGACACAGAGAGAGAGAGAGAGAGAGAGAGAGAGAGAGAGAGAGAGAGAGAGAGAGAGAGAGAGAGAGAGAGAGTTCAGACCTTACCTATTCTCTGGGAGCTGTCACCCACTTTGAAAGTTGTTAGGAAATGTTCTCCTGTATCATCTGTTTAGGACTGGGTGTTGGTGTTCCTGTCAATGATGCAGACCCCTGTGTGGGTGTGGGGGTGAATGGATGTGTGGGTGAATGGATGTGTGGGTGTATGCGTGAATGGATGTGAGGGTGAATGGATGTGTGGGTGTGGGGGTGAATGGATGTGTGGGTGCATGGGTGAATGGATGTGTGGGGGTGAATGGATGTGGGGGTGAATGGATGTGTGGGTGAATGGGTGTGGGGGTGAATGGATGTGTGGGTGAATGGGTGTATGGTGTGTGGGTGAATGGATGTGTGGGTTGGTGAATGGATGTGTGGGTGTATGGGTGAATGGATGTGTGGGTGTATGGGTGAATGGATGTGTGGGTGTATGGGTGAATGGATGTGTGGGTGTATGGGTATGTGGGTGAATGGATGTGTGGGTGAATGGATGTGTGGGTGTATGGGTGAATGGATGTGGGTGTATGGGTGAATGGATGTGTGGGTGTATGGGTGAATGGATGTGTGGGTGTATGGGTGAATGGATGTGTGGGTGTGTGGGTGAATGGATGTGTGGGTGTGTGGTGGATTGCAGGAGTCACCCTGACGTCTTTGAGGAGTCCGACCCCTGCTATGAGGGGTACCGCCAGGGCAAGACCGCTGTAGACCATGTTCAGCACACTGAAGACAGCTTCTTTGTCGTCAAACACCAGGTGGGTGGGTGGGTGTGTGAGGGTGTGTGTGCGCTTGCTTGCTTACGTGCGTGCGTGCGTGCGTGCGTGTGTGCGGGCGTGTGTGTTTGTGTGTGTGTGTGTGTGTGTGTGTTCGCGCTTGCTTGCTTACGAGCGTGCGTGCGTGCGTGTGTGTGGTGTGTGTGTGTGTGTGTGTGTGTGTGTGTGTGTTACTCTCATGTACTGGGGTACCCTTGTCTCTCCAGGCTGTTATCGAAGCCTGTATTCTGTTGTAAAATGTCTTGAACGGCAGAGTAAGCACTGCACGAGCCTCTATGGCTTTGGTGTTGTTGCTACTGCTGCTGTGAGTGGTGCCAAGAAAGAGGCAGTTTCAAACACGTGGTGGGCATGGCTCACCTGACCTGTGGCTGTTTTTGTGTGTGTCCAGCTGGTGGCAGATGAATCCCTTCTGATGTTCGCTGTCCAGAATCCCTGTCAGATCCACTTTCAGCAGCATCTGATGCAGATTCTGCAGGAGATTCAGAGCAGCCTGCGCGGCTACAAATCTGTCAGCACCTTGCAGAACGTGGAGTCCTTCGTGGAGTTTGTCCGGGCAGTCTTCCTGGCCAGCCTCGTCTTCTTCCAGTCCTGGGCAACGGCAGACAAGAAGCACGCGGACAGGCTGGAGACGTTGAGCCTGGAGATGTACGCGGCTATGTGCTGTGGGCAGAAGGACTCCTCGCCGCCTTCAGCCAGCAAGCAGACGACGACACAGCCCACTTCCTTTGAGCAGACGTCCGAGTCTGTTGGGTTCATGAACGAGGCCCTGGCCCTGCTGGGTCTGCCCCAGCTTCAGTGGAAAGATGAAGGCAGCGCGGACATGGCGTCCTCCTCTGACACAGCCCTGAAAAGTCTTCAGTCTGATCCGACACACCACAGTCACGCTGCTCAGAACAGCGTATCTGAGGACCGTCAGCTAAACGACTTGTCTTGCAGTGCAGGGAAAACGGGCGCTGATCCTGAAAAACTTGCTGGCTGCCCGTCCTCAAACCATGGCACTCCAGGTCAGAGTGATGATAAAGAAGCAGAGGACAAAGGCTGCTGTCAAAGCAGAGATGTGGACGACACACCAAAAGGGGTCAGTCACGGTGATGGTCAGAGTCAACAGGTCAACTCAAGTGATGGTCTCATGCTAACCAGCAGCGCACGTCGTCCTGTCAAAATTCCAGACAAAACCAGCCCAGAAGACCTTGCTGTTGAACAAAGCGAAGCGTGTCACCATGTTGACAAGTCTGAAGGAAGATCATGCAGTGTCGACAGTCATCATGAACCAGACCTAGAGAATGCATGTCAAAGTGACAGCTGCAAGCCTGAGGTCGACTGCAGGCCTGAGAGAAAAGGTCTGGAAGTCTATGAGGAAGACAGCCGAGAACAGCCTGCCAACAGTCAGCCCCACCACTCAGGAAGCTCACTGAAACATGGAGGCAAACGGCTTCCACCCGGCTCTGTGGCGCAGAGCCAGTCTTCACATCACCTGGACAATCAGCAGCCTCTCTCAGAAGCCAGGGAACTGTGTCGAGAAAAACCTTCCACTCAGACCAGCTCTGAACATGACACAATTCCAGAACCGCTGAGAACCTACCACGGGGACTCCATGACCACGTCAGCTCAGGGTGAGCGAGGACAGCGGACCGTGGGGATGGACACTTCGGTCAGAGCCTACACCTTCCCTGCCCGGTCCAGCAGAAAGCAGAGCAGGGGCAGGGGCAGCGCCGGGAAGAGGGCACGAGATCGCTACGTCGGTCTGGCCATGAGCAGGGAGGAGCTGAGAGCGGCCACCTGGCCAGCCCTGGCCCCTGACGCTGAAAGCAGCCTGGAGGAGGACGACTGCACGCAGCAGGAAGAAGACGAGAACCTGGACGCTCTGTCCATCACCACAAACACCACCGCCTCCTCACACACATCATCCAAGAACTCCACGCAGGACGTGACCAGCCCCGGGCACGACATTGTCTCGAATATGCCCGCAGATCCTGACTCGGTGCATTCCAACAGATCTGCGGAGGATTCAAAGTCCGGTGTGCACAATGTGCCGCCTGCAGCCTCACCGGCAGTCACTGCAGAGAACACTGCAGCTCAGACCGGCCACGCGTGCCGCAGCTGCTGCAGCCAGGCCAGAGCAGGCTGCTCCACCGTGGATCAGCACGCCTCCACCAAGTCTTCCACACCACTGACGCCCGACGTGTCTGTGTCCAGTCTGCTGTCACAGCGTCAGCACAGCAGAGAGGGCAGTCAGCATCAGCAGGAGTCTGACAGCCTCCTGTCCGGTCTGCGCCTGAGTCAGGAACAGGAACACCAGCAACACACACCACACCAGCAGCAGCAGCAGCAGCAGCTCACGTGGCAACCCTCCAAGGCCAAGCAGGTGCACAGTAAGTACAGTGTGACTGTTTCTGCCATAGTGTATCAATCTACACAGAATTATTGTAGACAGATATTGATCTTGACAATTTTCTTGTGCTTCTTCAATCACATTGAATTTGAATGTGTATGAGTATGTTCTGATCTTAAGAACTTTATAACTCATATTCAAAATGCATTTGATATATGTCTTCCCTGAGATATAATGTTTCCATGCGAATTCTTTTGTACTATGAGCATGAATGTGGTGAAGCCCAAGTTGAAGATCTGAATTTGTATTGAATGTTGAATCAGGTATTGTTTTAGTGCTTGTATCAGCCTGTTTGCATGCCCAACATTCTTACATCTCTCTTGACTGTTCGTCATATGGAAGTGTGGAATGGGAAAGGAGAGGACAGCAGCAGGACGGACTTGCTGTGGGCTACATGATCTACACTGTCGTGTTGTCTGCATCCATCAAACTACAAGCAGCAGTTTCACAGATCTCCATGATTTAAACTAAAGTGCAAAATCTTTTTTTTAAATCTGAAAATCTGTGTCCCTTGTAACTAGGGCTTGTGTTGTTATCATTTTAACGACTCTACAGAAACTAAGTATAGATAGACCCTACCCCACCTTCTGCAATCAACAGTGTGCTGTAACTAGACCACACCCAGCATGTGTATGGTGATGAAGCTTTACTCTCTCTCTCTCTCTCTCTCTCTCTCTCTCTCTCTCTCTCTCTCTCTCTCTCTCTCTCTCTCTCACTCACTCACTCACTCACTCATAAAGAGACCAGGGGAGTTTCTCTGCTCTTCTTCTCATGACTGGTCTTAAAGACTAGCACAGGTCTTTGTGAAAAAACAAAGTTTAAAACCAGCCCTTGAAAACCGCAGCTGAAATAATTGTTCAGAGGACACTGACCACTATACAGTATTCAGAGGACACTGACCACTATACAGTATTCAGAGGACACTGATACAGTATTCAGAGGACACTGATACAGTATTCAGAGGACACTGATACAGTATTCAGAGGACACTGACCACTATACGGTATTCAGAGGACACTGACCACTATACAGTATTCAGAGGACACTGACCACTATACAGTATTCAGAGGACACTGACCACTATACAGTATTCAGAGGACACTGATACAGTATTCATAGGACACTGACCCCTATACAGTATTCAGAGGACACTGACCACTATACAGTATTCAGAGGACACTGATACAGTATTCAGAGGACACTGATACAGTATTCAGAGGACACTGATACAGTATTCAGAGGACACTGACCACTATACGGTATTCAGAGGACACTGACCACTATACAGTATTCAGAGGACACTGACCACTATACAGTATTCAGAGGACACTGACCACTATACAGTATTCAGAGGACACTGATACAGTATTCATAGGACACTGACCCCTATACAGTATTCAGAGGACACTGACCACTATACAGTATTCAGAGGACACTGACCACTATACAGTATTCACACTGACCACTATACAGTATTCAGAAGACACTGACCACTATACAGTATTCAGAAGACACTGACCACTATACAGTATTCAGAGGACACTGACCACTCTACAGTATTCAGAGGACACTGATACAGTATTCAGAGGACACTGATACAGTATTCAGAGGACACTGATACAGTATTCAGAGGACACTGATACAGTATTCAGAGGACACTGACCACTATACAGTATTCACACTGACCACTATACAGTATTCAGAGGACACTGACCACTATACAGTATTCAGAGGACACTGACCACTATACAGTATTCAGAGGACACTGATCACTATACAGTATTATTCAGAGGACACTGGTACAGTATTATTCAGAGGACACTGACCACTATACAGTAGTATTCAGAGGACACTGACCACTATACAGTATTATTCAGAGGACACTGACCACTATACAGTATTCACACTGACCACTATACAGTATTCAGAGGACACTGACCACTCTACAGTATTCAGAGGACACTGGTACAGTATTATTCAGAGGACACTGACCACTATACAGTATTCACACTGACCACTATACAGTATTCACACTGACCACTATACAGTATTCACACTGACCACTATACAGTATTCAGAGGACACTGACCACTCTACAGTATTCAGAGGACACTGGTACAGTATTATTCAGAGGACACTGACCACTATACAGTATTCACACTGACCACTATACAGTAGTATTCTGAGGACACTGGTACAGTATTATTCAGAGGACACTGGTACAGTAGTATTCAGAGGACACTGACCACTATACAGTATTCAGAGGACACTGACCACTATACAGTATTCAGAGGACACTGGTACAGTAGTATTCAGAGGACACTGACCACTATACAGTATTCAGAGGACACTGGTACAGTAGTATTCAGAGGACACTGACCACTATACAGTATTCAGAGGACACTGACCACTATACAGTATTCAGAGGACACTGACCACTATACAGTATTCAGAGGACACTGACCACTATACAGTATTCAGAGGACACTGGTACAGTAGTATTCAGAGGACACTGACCACTATACAGTATTCAGAGGACACTGGTACAGTAGTATTCAGAGGACACTGACCACTATACAGTATTCAGAGGACACTGACCACTATACAGTATTCAGAGGACACTGACCACTATACAGTATTCACACTGACCACTATACAGTATTCACACTGACCACTATACAGTATTCACACTGACCACTATACAGTAGTATTCAGAGGACACTGGGGTGTCACAGGAGCGGTGCTGCTGACCTTCGACGTGTGGACGGGGCTGTGGCGCCAGCAGTCCACGCTGATCCACATGGGCGAGGCCCTGCCTCTGACCGGCACAGCTGCTGCAGGGGACGGCCCTGTCCCTACTCATGCCAATCCCCGGGGAGCGTTCCGTGACGCGTTCCTGGTCAGCTTCCTCCACCAGGGAGAGCCTCTGGCCAGGTCAGTCAGTCAGCCAGTCAGTCAATTAGTCAGTCAGCCAGTCAGTCAATTAGTCAGTCAGCCAGTCAGTCAATCAGTCAGCCAGTCAGTCAGCCAGTCAGCCAGCCAGTCAGTCAGCCAGTCAGTCAGTCAGTCAGTCAGTCAGCCAGTCAGTCAGTCAATCAGTCAGTCAGTCAGTCAGTCAGTCAGTCAGAACAATCTGAACTGTACAGGTAACCTTTGTCCTAGTCACCCCCCCCCCCTTACACCCCACACCCCCCCTTTCTGACCCAAGGTTAACAGACAAAAAAAGAACAGAAAGGAAAGTCTGATCAGGAAAATTAGAGCAGTCTTAACATGGTTAGCTATATAGTAATTTGCGAAACGTCCTTCTTCCGGCAGAGACCACTTGAACAGATCAATGAACTAGCACAGTTGTAAAGGATGATGGGAGGGGGGAGGGGGAAGGTAGAATAGTTTCATGGTTAAAACGTCATGTTTGTGATGTACTAGTCCCTGAGGGCTCTGGTTCAGATCTCCGCCCAGGTGTCTGTCTGAAGGGATGTTTCTGTGCACCGCTCGGCCTGTATGTAATGAGCTACGTGAGCGCCAAAGCTTTCAGGGTCGGAGGTTTACGAGGGGAAGATCATTGAGGAGGGGGAACGTTCCGGAGGCCATGACCCCAGATGCGTGTCTGACTCAGTCTGGTACCACGACTAAGCTGTTGTCGTTGTTGTCAGTGGGGGGGGGGGGCTGAGGAGGTGGTGTGTAGGCTCACAACAGGCACTACTGATCACCATCAGGTGATTCAGCAGCAATGCAGGGCACCGTCTGGTTGGTTGCCTCACGGCGGGTTAACATTGCAAACTTCCCAACAGATTTCTGTCTCTAGAGATGACATTGCAAGCCTATGGCTGGAGCAGAGGTCTGTGGAATAAGCGGCATGGGGACAGCAGGAGAAGAACGTCAGAGAAGATGAGGCAGCACAGCATTCACTGGAGAGGTCAATGAATACAGTTGGGAAAAGTCTGTAGGACGATTGTCGCTGCTTTTCTCTTTTTCTGTATAAAATGCAGGTCTCCTTAAAAACACAACTACTTTTAATGAGAAGTGAGGTCTCTGACGCCTAGCTCCCCTACGATTATTAGAGGTTATGAGACACCTTTACTTTTACCTTTAGTGATTGTGATGTAAAGAGGGTGTGGCTGGAAGACAATATAAAGGTGGGATTGTGGTAATCGTTGAAAAAAGAAACCGACTTGCAATACGAGTCTGTCAGAGGAATACTTCGTAGAGGTTTAACGGAGACAGAAGCAGAACAGGTAAGATCAAGGAAGAAAACAACTGTAATAAAAACAAAAAATAAGACAAAAGATAAGACGAAAATCTGCTACAAAAAAGTAAACATTTATAACTCCATTCAGTCTGCAGTAGAGCACACATAACTTCACTGAATCAGGCAGGATTCTCATGATTTGTAGTTTTACCTAACATGCAGGTACGTGGGAAAGAAATACCGGAAACAGCGTCCACCCAAAGACTACATGAGAGACGTCACAGATCAGATGATGGCGTCACATTACGTCACCTTATTCAACGATGCGCTCAGTCGACAGCAAAACGACTTTCTCACGGTAAGTGTAATATTACAGAAGTGACGTGACTTTGGCACTGTGCAAAACAAAACATGTTTTAGTTGACCTTCCAGAAACAGGGCATAACCTTCACCAAGAATTAAAACTTGACCTTTAACTTGAAAACGATTGACCTTTACCTTGAAAGAGAACCGACCTTGAAAGAGAACCCGACCTTGACAGAGAACCTGACCTTCATCCAGACACAGAACTTGACCTCTGTCAAGAAGCAGAGCCTGTCCTACAGAACCCCAGATCTACTTTTAATTTTTTTTTAAATCAATAAATATAATAACAGAAAATACAGAAACTGGCTTTTTCATAGAAAATAAAACCTGATCTTTACTTGGAAACAGAAGCGGACCTCCATCTAACCATAAAATCGGAAGTGTACTTAGAAGCAGACATGATCTACGTGCAGACATAGAACGTGACCTGTAGCTATAGACAGGGCCTGACTGACTGACTGACTGACTGACTGACATGACCTGATGATCATCAAGAAAGACAGTTTGCAGTTAACATCAGTGCCGATTCGATTTGTCTTTGCAAGATATAGCGCTTTATAAGTTCCATTTATTATTATTATTATTATTATTATTATTATTATTATTCCACTTCCCCGAAGTCCTTTGGATGAGACTATAAACCAAGTCCCGTGAGAACATCTTGCGCGCACGTTAAAACCCGTCCCGCCTTTCAGAAGATTAGACTTTTGTGTGCAGGTTGGAACGGATGACAAAATTTTTAAAACGCATGCATACGCAAAATTTCACTATTGGTGTATCTTGGAGTTCTATCTGAGGATTGAAAGGGAAAAAAAACTTATCTCTACCTACCCCCCCCCCCCTTCCAAAACTGACATTCATCTACAGACAGAATCTGACCATCTACAGACAGAATCTGACCATCTACAGACAGAATCTGACCATCTACAGACAGAATCTGAACATCTACAGACAGAATCTGACCATCTACATACAGAATCTATCTACAAACAGTATCTGACCATCTACAGACAGAATCTTACCATCTACAGACAGAATCTTGCCATCTACAGACAGAATCTGACCATCTACAGACAGAATCTGACCATCTACAGACAGAATATGACCATCTACAGACAGAATCTGAACATCTACAGACAGAATCTGACCATCTACATACAGAATCTATCTACAAACAGTATCTGACCATCTACAGACAGAATCTTACCATCTACAGACAGAATCTTGCCATCTACAGACAGAATCTGACCATCTACAGACAGAATCTGACCATCTGCAGCCAGAATCTGACCATCTATAGACAGAACTTGACCATCTACAGACAGAATCTGACCATCTACAAACAGAATCTGACCTATGTACAGACAGAATCTGACCATCTACAGACAGAATCTGACCATCTACAGCCAGATCTGACCATCTACAGACAGAATCTGACCATCTACAGACAGAATCTTGCCATCTACAGACAGAATCTGACCATCTACAGACAGAATCTGACCATCTGCAGCCAGAATCTGACCATCTATAGACAGAACTTGACCATCTACAGACAGAATCTGACCATCTACAAACAGAACCTGACCTATGTACAGACAGAATCTGACCATCTACAGACATAATCTGACCATGTACAGACAGAATCTGACCATCTACAGACAGAATCTGACCATCTACAGACAAAACCTGACCATCTACAGCCAGAATCTGACCATCTACAGACAGAACTTGACCATCTACAGACAGAATCTGACCATCTACAGACAAAACCTGACCATCTACAGACAGAACCTGACCTATCTACAGACAGAACTTGACCATCTACAGCCAGACCCGGACCTCCCTGACGACAGTCAACATGCACTGACTGGTGTCGTTCATGTCCACACTGACCATGCAGATCCACTTCCTTCCCGCCTTCCACCTGCAAGTGGTGACCAGGGAGGGCGAGGTGTGTGACTGGCTCAACGTGGAGCCCTACATGGACGGTCGCTACGACAAGATCACCAACAACGCCAGCTACGTGGCCAGCAACCGCCCCCACCTGCTGACAGGCATGCAGGTAGCCACCGCCTTCTCCCACTTCTCCTATGTCAACAGCCAAGGCCGCTACATGGTCGTGGACCTTCAGGTAAGATGGGCTCGTAGAGTTGACTCCTGCTGTATGTTGTCTCCGAGATGGCTGGAAACAAGCCGGATGATCGAGGATGGTAGCGATGTACTTTTGGCAGCATAATTATGAGTAGAACTACTTTCATGTGTTTCTCTGGGGAAATGTTAAAGTGATGGAGCACATAAGGATGAAAACAGGGTTGGGATGACTTTACTATTGTTTGAACAGGACAGGAGTAGAATTGCTTTTACATGTTTCTAGGAAAGCTGGTGACATTTCAGATGAGGATAAAGTTGATGCAATTGTGCACTCAAGACTTGTTTGCTTTTTGAATAGCATGATTTCACCTTCACCTATCTCTAGTCTTGTAGACTGTTGGGGTGCCACTGAAGATTTTGTATCTTGTAATTGGCTGGGAATATTTACGTTTTTTGGCAAAGTACACCATTTTTACGTTTCATTTGTGTTAAAGTTAACCTTGAGCAATTTATGGGTGAGCAGGGGGGGAGGAGGAGGGCAGAGTGCAGATAGGTCAACAGGACTGTTTTCCTGAAGAAAGTCTTTCTTCTCTCCTCTTGGTTATCTGCTCTTTGGTTAGGAAGGGGGGAGGGAGAAAGAAAGAAAGAAAGCTTTAGGGGTACCCTGGAAAGAGGTCAGTATAAAAGGTGTGTGCAGGGACTTTTTAATCAGAGAAAGGACTGGTGACAGAAATTTGTGTCATGAGAAGGATGAAGTCCAATGATGCTCAGCTATACACACATGCAAAATAAAGAAATGTATAAACAAACTCGTCAATAAGAAAAAAGGAATAATAAGGCAAAACTCTTTTTTTTAATCATAAGAATTAATTGAATTCGAGATACTGGTATATTCACTCCAAAAAACCCACTCAGATCTAACACTCGTTTCAGCCATCTCCTTTTTTCATGGTTTTGCCAGGGTTGTGTGCCGGACGACAACAAAGGAGTTATCTACCTTACTGACCCAGTGCTGCACTCTACCGACACTGCTTGCAAAGAGCGATCGTCTCCCTTTGACCGACACGAGAGAGGCATTGAGGATTTTTTCCAACGTGTACATACCCATTGTAACGACGTCTGCCGACTGTTGCATCTGGATCAGCACCGACCCGTCCCACGAAAAGCTGAGGAGTGTTGACAAAACTTGACAGAAATAAAATACCTTCATTGCTGGTCTTTGAACTCTGGCTGTATTGCTGAAACATCCATGATTTAACGATTGTACTACAATGTTTGTACAGTAACATTAGTGATAGGGGAGAGAGCCTCTCTCTCTAAAGGTAAAGAGGCATGGAGGGAGTGATGGTTGATTTGTACACTAACATTACTGATAGGGGAGGGAGAGGACTATGGGTATGGAGAGGATGATGGTTGGTTTGTACACTAACATTACTGATAGGGGAGGGAGAGGACTATGGGTATGGAGAGGATGATGGTTGGTTTGTACACTAACATTACTGATAGGGGAGGGAGAGGACTATGGGTATGGAGAGGATGATGGTTGGTTTGTACACTAACATTACTGATAGGGGAGGGAGAGGACTATGGGCATGGAGGGGGTGATGGTTGATTTGTACACTAACATTAGTGATAGGGGAGGGAGAGGACTATGGGTATGGAGGGGGTGGTGATTTCTGCACTGTTGATGCTGGGGCAGTCAAGTAGTCTGACGTAGTGCAATGGGAACATACTGACATGGTGATGAAAACCTGTGAAATACGGATGATTTTGCATAACACTTTTGATATCTAACACACAGAAACCCATCAGTAGTCTCTAACTTGAAAACTTCATTGCAGGGCTTTTAATGTGTAGAAATAGTTCTAACTGAGGTTGAGAACTAGCTCGCTCTCTCTCTCTCTCTCTCTCTCTCTCTCTCTCTCTCTCTCTCTCTCTCTCTCTCTCCTCTCTCTCTCTCTCTCTCTTCCTCTCTCTCTCTCTCTCTCTCTCTCAAATCACAGTGAGTGCTAATGGTGACAGTGTTGATGAATTGAAAACTGTATGCAATATCATATGGATTCAAAATGTACTGTGCGCTCGCTCGCTCGCTCTCTCTCTCTCTCTCTCTCTCTCTCTCTCTCTCTCTTCTCTCTCTCCTCTCTCTCTCTCTCTCTCTCTCTCTCTGCACTTATTTTATTACCATGACATTCAATTTGCATGAACATAATTAAAAAGTGTTTGTGTTGATCGTGTGCTATGTGAGTATTACATATTTAGTATTATCCCTGAAACACCCCCCCCCCCCCGACCCCCCCCCCCCCCACACACACACACACACACTCAAACACACACACACACACACACACACACACACACACACACGCACGCGCGCTCAAACACACACACACACACACACACACACACACACATACTCACTCACTCACCCACCCATATTCTCTCCCTAAACGACTGTATAGTTTTTAATTTCTTATTGGTTTGTTTCTTGTTTTTATTGTGTGGATGTATGGGTATTAAATTTATTTCATTATCATGACATATAATTTGAAACGAGTATAATCTAAAATGAGTGTTGATGGGATCGCATACTGTTTTGGGATTTATATATTGGATATTATCTCTGAAATACACACACACACACACTCTCTGTCTCTGTCTCTCTCTCTCTCACCTTTTATCGTCCTGCTTATAGTCATAGTATATCCTGATGAAGGATTCATATTTTTATATTTTCAATACTTTATTGGACTTGCCTCTGTACTTAAGTTTTTAATGAGTGCCCCATTTCAATATCTTATAATTATGTGTAACAAGTATGTGTACCATTTGACAATGTGTAGATGTTTATCTTTATGACTTATTAAGTTTGGTTGTGTTATTTTTCTTGGCTTTGTTGTTGCTCTTGTTCTTGTTGTTGTTGTTTGTCTGTTTTTCTCTTTTTTATCATCTTTTGTTGGTTTGGTTTTTCCTTCTCTTTTGTTTGTTTGTTTGTTTTGGTTAGGGTTTTTTGGGGGGCGGGGGTAGGGGTGGGGTATTCTTAGGATTTTCTTTTAATTGCTTGCTTTGGGGGGGGGGGGGGGGGAGGGTTGTTGGGGGGGAGCTGTTTTGAAAAGGGTTATTTCCCCTTGTTTTTATTGCGAGACTGTATAAGTATTGGGTTATTATTATTAAGATGTATCCCTAACGGGCGGGGACTGGATGTAAAAAAGCACATGTGTGCTTATTCATTATCCTCGAAATAAAAGAATTTGTCATTCTCTCTCTCTCTCTCTCTCTCTCTCTCTCTCTCTCTCTCTCTCTCTCTCTCTCTCTCTCTCTCT